>VXAX01003957.1:135887-207145 GCA_013399835.1 Leptocoma aspasia
TTTTTTTTTGGTTTTTTTTTTACTGTACAATTTACAAAAATGCACACAATGAAAAGTTAAAGTTCTATCTAATAGCTTGATATAAAACCAATAACATTTCTTCTTCTCACCCCTATGCTTTTTTTTTTTTCCTCTTTTTGTTTGGGTTGTTCTTTTTTTGTAGACTTTTTTTTTTTAAGTTGTTTTTTGCTAAATCAAGCTTATATTGTAAACAAGACAAAACAGTGAGGGTGTGTTGCAGTCAATAGGAGAGAGGGATGGATTGAAAAGTCTCAGCAGCAAGGAAACAGTCCTTACAAAGGAGCTCTCTTGTGGCTTTACCGTGTGTCAGTGTGAAGGACCCGATGTGGTGAGTGACATTAGAGACCCCCAGGGCAGTGGTGTCACAGCAGGGTCAGCTCGGGGGTGGCACTAGCTCTGCCCTAAAGGATTGCAGTGGCTGAACATCAAGTCCCAAAGGACTGTCCTTTGTTCTGGGCTGTGTTTCTCCTCTCCCAGTTTCTCGGGTGCATCTCTTCCTTCTCAGCGCTCAACAGGACAAAACATGGGGGGCGAGCGTTGTTCGCACGAGTCCCTTTGCGACCCCCGGCTCCCATCCTGGCAGGGGGGAGTTATGATGGTAAATTAATTAAGAAATAGTCCAACAAAACTGCGCCAATCTTGAGAAGGACCCACAGTTCTGCTTTTCCACCGTGGAAGGTGAGGATCGCTCTTCTCCCGGCTCCTCGCGTCCGTGGCCGGGTTGGCGCCTGGTGCGTGTCTCGGGCCTAGACAAGGCAATGGGGAGGGGGCAGAGAGGGATGTGCTCCCCCTGCTGCCTTCCCCAGAAGGAGGGAGCCTTCTTCCTCCATCTGTCTAGTGCAAAAAAAACCAAATCAAAAAGGAAAAAACTAAAGAACAACAGAGGAGAGAGAGGCTGCAGGGCCATCTCCGACCCCGGGCGCTGAGCAGTTCTCGGGGCTGCCCCGCCGGCCGCCTCTGGCCCTGGGCCCCCGTGGGAGCTCCCAGCCCTCCAGATGATAAAACTCATCCTTATTAAGCACGCACACCTCGCAGGGTTCCGCCGAGCCGCTAGCACCAGTCATCCTCATCGGCTTCGTGGTAGTAACTGCGTCCTCTGGCGCCGGGGCCCGTGCTGAGCCCCAGCGTGTAGTGGTACCCGTTGGGCACCCGGCGGATTTGGTGCGACTGCGAGGTCAGGGAGGAGACGTAGGAAGTCCTTGAGGAGCGGCCCGAGTTGGTGGCCACGGCCTCCTCGAAGGTGAGCGTGTCCTCGGGCGCGGCGCGCTGCGGGCTGTCGGCAGCGGCCTCGCGGTGGCCCAGGTAGGGGTCGGAGCCGATGCGGGCCACGGCGGGCGGGGGCGGCTGCTGCTCCCCCCGCAGCAGCGCGTTGTGCTCGGACAGCCCGCGGCTCAGGCGGCCCGGGGAGAACGTGGGGGTTTGGAAAGTGGTGAAGTGCACGGGCGAGGAGTTAGCGGTCTTGTAAGTGATGCTGGGGCGTGGGGTCAGTGGAGTCTGTGGGAGCTGCCTCCGACCCCGGCAGGGGGTACTAGCACCAGATGTCGACAGCAAGGGGCTCCCATTAACTGAACCACTGCCCTACATCAAAATTGGAACAGAGCAAATCAAAAAATAAAAAAAGGGAAACGCCGGACAAACACAAAGGCAGGCAGGTATCAAACAGAAGGAGAAGCAACGGAAGGCGGAGACGAGTCACAAGAGGAAAGAAAAGCAAAAAAAGAGAGAGTTTAGACAAGCACAGTCGGGGCGGGAGGCTCTCGAGAGATAATTCAACACGAGATGTGAAGAGCTGGAGAGTTCAAGTCTGGGAGCAGTAGGAACAGAGAGGGGCAGAGCATCGGTAGGACGCAAACTGGCACCAACAGAGGGGACACTGCCCAGGGGAGGCACCCACAGCATACAGGGCTTGACATGCGCCTTACCTGGCCTGGGAGCAGCTCAAAAACCCGAGTTTTTGGGGGGTTTTATAAATTATTGTTGGTTTTTTTTTTTTTTTACAGTTTAGCTTTGGGGTGGGTTTGTGCAGAACATAATTACCACAGTTGTGCGTGCTGCATTTGTGGGAGGTGTCCCTGCCCACAGCAGAGGGTTGGAAACAGATGAGCTTTAAGATCCCCTCCAAATCCAACCATTTTAGGATTCCATGAATCTATTTCTATTGCCAAAATTGGATTATGGGTTATTATTATTATTATTATGGATTCTGCATGGAAAGTGGATCTGGGTGACTGTTTTTTGCAGCTTGGCAATGAAATGCCTTTGGATTAAATAGCCAATTTCTGAAAAAATAACAACCAAAAGCTTTTTGGACAGGCTTTAACAAGTGCCTTTAACAGAAATGCATTCACATTCTCCTCTTTAATATTACACATTTGATTCTGGAGTGGTAGAACGGTTGTGCAGCTTCCTGGGTTACTAATAATGCCTTGTAAGAGTGAACTAAGCTGCAGTAATTTACACAAATGCCACGAGTGAGAAGAAAGGGCCCCTGTCTTCCCATTTCTGTTTACATTCTCCCAAGGCAGGACATGAGTGCATTGAACAATCCCTCAGCCTTTCCCAACCTAACATTTTGAGACCAGACCTTTAATTTTTATAGAGCACTTTTTCCTTCCTATCAACCCATCAGGCTTGTCAGGCTGTCAGTCCCTGCTTGTTCTGCCCTGCCTGGCTCTCCCAGTGACCAGCAACATTCCAGCATCCAGGGGAAGCTGCCCAGCTTCTCCCAAGGGCCTGAGCACCTCACAATCACAAAAGAAAGGAGAACTAAATTTTAGCCGGGAGAAAAGGAGGCTCAGGGAGGACCCTTTTGGTTTCTACAACTCCCTGACAGAAGCATGGAGCCAGGTGGGGGTCAGGCTCTGCTCCCATGTAAGAGGACAAGAGGAAACAGCCTCAAGTTGTGCCAGAGGAGGTTCAGTTGGACATCAGGAGGAATTTCTTCCTGGAAAGGGTGGACAGGCATTGGAAGGGAAGTTTGGAGTCCCCATCGCTGGAGGTGTCTAAGGAAGGCCTGGATGTGGCACTGAGTGCTGTGGGCTGGTGACAAAGTGGGACTGGGCTTGGACTTGGAGGATTTTTCCAACCTTGGTGTGAGGCCCCAGGCAGGACCTCAATGGCTTTATCTGCAACTGCCTGACCTTCCTTGCCCTTTCCACCTCCTCTAATTTAAGCAAAACATGGAAAAGGTGCACAAATCCCTGGCAGACCTCAGGGCTGTTTCCCCACCCTGCCTCTCCTCACCTGTCTGTGTGGGCCGTGCTCTGGGCCCCCGTTGGGGGAGGTGGGCCTGCTCTGGTCAGCAGATTTGGGCTGGGCACGGTCCCGGCTGCCGTAGCGGTCGCAGGAGTAGAAGCGCTGCTTTTCAGAGGAGGAGGAGGAGTGCTGCTTCCTCTCCTGGGAGCGGCCACGCTCCTGCTTCTTGTCCTTGAAAGAAGACTCTCCAGACTGGGCTACTGAAAGGAGAACGTTGGGTAGGGGGTGACCAGCGTGTGTGGGGTGGGGAGGTCCTTCCACACCAGCAGGACCCCAAATCCCACCGTAAAGGAGGGGGAGAGGGGACGTACATCTCCTCCCTGACCTCCCAGGGACAAATCCTCGCTGGCAAAGCACTCACCAGCTTGTCCATCAGCCAAGTGATGGGCGGCCCTATCCAAGGACTTCTGCTTCTTCTCTTTCCGCCGGTGGCAGCGGTGGTGGTGGTGGTGGTGGCCCTGCTCCGGAGGCATCCGCTCCAGGGAATACTCGTAGAGGTGCATGGCGTGAGGGCGCTGCGGGGTCAGCGTGGAGACCGAGCGCTTCATGGGGCTCGTGTCCGGGATGGGCTGCAGGGGACAGGGAGGGACACGCAGCAGGGTGAGGGAAGGCGCCGCGCCCCGCTCGGCTGCCTGGTTCCCAGCATGGAGGGGTTCAACAGCCAGAGAAAGGGGCAAGGAGGGGAAGGAGAGAAATGGTTAATTGGAGACAGCCACAGTGGGCAGGAGGATTTGTGGGATGTGGATTAAGTGTGAAATTTGGGGAGTGAACGTGATCTCCGAGTCCCAGTCCATGGGGACCACGGGAGCAGAGGCACAGGCAGCACTGCAAAGCACACCCAGCGGGGAGCTCAGCAGGGACACGGGGCAGAGCAGCAGCCAAGCACCTCACAAGGGGAATTCTCCAACAGCAGGGGCACCCACAGCTACTCCAGGGCCTGCATCCCAAAGCAGCTCCAAAGAGGAAAGCAGCTAGCATTGTTGAGCACCACATGGAGGGGGAGAAAAAATCAGGAATCAGGGAGAGGTACAGGTCAAACCAGCAGGAAATTCCTTCTATCTCCCTGCAGTGAACACAACTCCCATCCAACATTAAACCTCTCTTGTCCCACCATCACTTCCTGAAGCCCTTTGCCTGGGGCAAGGATAATGTGTACATCCTGCAATCCCACCAGGACATCTCCAGAAAGGAATACCTGGGTTTGCTATTGCTGTTTTTAAAAACAGCAAAAAAATTTTTTGTGTAAAACCAACTGGGCACTGAGAGCTGTAACAGCATTGCTGGATCCCCTCCCTGTGCCAGTGGCTTCCCTGCTCCCTTCCCTTTAGGTACAAAAGCTTACGAAGGTTCTGCAGAACCCCAGAGAAGTGTCCTGCAGGACAGCTCCTCTCACAGCCTCTGCCCTCCTTCTGCCCAGGGATAAAGCTCAGAAAACAGGGACAATTCCCACATTTCCTTCTCTGCTGGCCTCTGTTTGGCTCTGTGTGGAGACAACACCTCATCCATCCTCCGGATGCTTCCCTGGGTCTGTCACTGCATCCGAGCTGTGTG
The DNA here is from genome assembly GCA_013399835.1 of Leptocoma aspasia. Taxonomy (NCBI): domain Eukaryota; kingdom Metazoa; phylum Chordata; class Aves; order Passeriformes; family Nectariniidae; genus Leptocoma; species Leptocoma aspasia. The sequence continues at coordinate 140,715 of VXAX01003957.1, forward strand.
CCAGAGGAGAGATCTCAGAGCACAGTGCTCCCTTTTGACAGTGAAATTCAGGATGTTCCCCAGTCCCTCAGCCTTACGCTTGTTTGAATTCCTAATCCAATACGTGCCTCCAACAACAGCTCTCAGGAACATTTACTCTGCTCACTGTAACCTTTCTTAAGAGCTCTGTATTATTTTTCCTGTCTGCTCCCTTTTGTTTGCTTATCCCAAAATCCAGATCTCTGCTTTCCCGTGATATTTACCCAAGGCAAAGCCAATTGTTTCACAGCTCTGCTCATTATTTTGAGTGGAAAAACCACTCTCCCTCCCCTTGAGGGCAGATTATCCTGGGTGTAAAGGCACGATCTGGGCAGCTACCCACATTTTGGTGCTTCCCACTGAAGGGCAGTTGGGATCCTGGTGCTGGAAGGTTTATCAGAGGCACAAGGCCGGGATGAGGGAGCCCAGCACAGCCCGTGGTGTGGCCCTGGAAGCACCAATTCCATCAGCAGGACCACGTTGTGCTGCTTTAGTGTCACCTCTCGTGGCCCTCATTTGTCTGAGCAAGAAATTATACTCAGGAACTTTGTACCTGTCCTTGTTTAGTGCTGAGCCTGCAGCTCGGGGAAGGCAGGGGGGCTGTAAACTGGACAGTCTGATGGGCAAAAATATGGGAAGTGAAAGTATTTCCCACTAAGAAACACATCCAGATTTTCGCAATCCATACAGGGGCTGCCAGGAAGAAACCAACAGAAAAATCTCAAAAACCCCCAAAAAAACCAAACCAAACCAACAATAACAACAAAAAAACCACCCATGTAGATTGACAAGAAATTAGCATTTCTTTTTGGGCTTTGGCCCTGCTTCCACGTTTATTCCAGGGACAGAAGTCCCACTGACACCAATCAGTGGCAAAGCAATCACTCCCTTTTCCATAAATCCTGGCACTGCTCTTGTCACAGGAGGCACAGGCTCCCAAAAAGCCTCGGGAGGCTGCATGCACCCCTGCAGAGAGCTCCTAATTGCTTGTTCATTACCAACCCGGCTGTTTTCACTGCCTAAATTCCTGAGCAACCAGGCATGAAAATAAACAAACCAAAAACAAGCAACCCACCCACCCAAGCCCCGCTACCAGAGCGAGCAGCGTGCAACCATGGATCGAGGGAAAAGTGGGAAGAGAGAGCGGCTGTGCCGGAGAGACTCCAGATGAGAGGGGAGAAAAGTCAAGGGTTAAAGGAAGGTTAATTCATTCTTAAGATGAATTTAAGAGGATACAATTTAGTGCAAACTACATACTGCCAGGTAACTCCCAGGTGACCGTGCTTTGCTCCTCTGCAAACAATTCGGACAAGGTGAGGGACATTATCGGAAGCAGCCCCACAGTACAGCCAGTGTCAGACATCAGATGTGCAGCAGACACCATGACGAGGGAGGGAGGGAGGTGATGAGGGCAGGACAGCAAAGAGGGAGGGTGGAAACACAGGAGGAGGGTTTTTTTAAAATAAGTGGAACATAAAAAGAGAGAGGCAAACAGAACGGGAGATGTCCGGGAACAGAAAGCATTGCAAATAAGAGTGAGAAAGAACTCAAAGTTTGGGAGGGGCAGAGCAGCACATGAGGGGGGGCATGGAGGGGGAGACACACACAGAAAGGACATCAGTTATTCACCCAAGCTACGACCACTGAACATTGTATTATTAAATGAGGTTAGATCTGCGATTCCGGGGCTGCTTCACAACCAGGTGTGGCACGAGGGGCAGTGACACCCTGGGGACACAAGCCATGCTTCTGTCAGGGACACTCTTGCAAACATCTGACTGCCATGGAGAGGAGCTTCCCAAGGGAAGGCTCTGCCAGCTGCACTGCCAAGGAAGGAAAGAGGCCACCTGTGGTCTAGGATAAAGGACAATTTCTGGGAAGGGGAAAGACTTTGCTTTGTTGCTTTTATTAAGCACAGTGAGGAGTGCTTCTGATAATTCCAAGAATCCCAGGGCTCACACAAAGGCTGCAGTTTCTGGAGCCAGGTGGGAAATCCTCTGGCTGGCGAGGGGCAGCTCCAGCATGTTGGCACAACAATTCCATCTGTTGGAGCTATTGCTGTGTGTGCACAAGACAGGGTTTCACTTTAGGGTGCAGCAGATCCTTCACATTCTGCTCCCCATGGAGAGCCACGGAAACAGAGCCCAAAACCAGGCTGCTCCCTCCTGGCTGTGTGAATCAGGCCCTGGGAATGAGGCAGGACACAAGTGGTGAGATGTTGTGACACAGGAGGCAGGATGGTGGCTGGGCAGCATTGGGGACAAACAGCAATGAACGTGTGAAATGGCCAAAAATGATCTGTGACATCCTACACACTAAGCAGTGCCCACAAGTTGCTGTGAAAGTCAACTCCAGTGAGGAGATTTCTTTAAAAAAAAAGTTAAAACAATACAGGAAATCCTTAACACCAAATTACTGGCCAAGGTCACAGTACAGGAAAATAAAGGGACCATGCTCAGTGTCCCAGTGCAGCTTCCAGGCACAGCTCCCTGGTGGGCCCTGTGCCTGCTGCATCCACCTAAGCACATCTCCAGCTTTTTGTAAGGATAGGGCATGGGAACATGGCTTGGCTGGCTGGCTAGACAACACACAACTAATGGGAAATGCGCCTTCCAGGAATACAGTCTGCAGGTGGCCTTGTCCCCAGATAGTGACCTGAGTGGCTCAGCCAGAGGGATCATCCTGGGCTCAGCCAGAGGGATCATCCTGGGCTGCTTTTTGCTGCAAGCAGGGAGGAGTAAAACTGGGGACAGTGCTGTGACTACACAGGGTAGCTGCCACCCCTGCAGGGAACCCAGGCCACCCCTGCAGGGAACCCAGGCCATCCCAGCACAAGGCCTGGATTCCCATCTCCATATCTTTTAAAACCAGTATTCCCAAGCCACCTCCAAAGATCTTGGCCCACTCTCAGTCTCCCATCTCTCACCTGGGTTTCAGCAGCCAGGCGTGGCATGGAGGCCGCCCGGCCCTGGCTCTCCAGGCCTGGTTGGGGCTCTCCGTTGGCAACTGTGGGGCTGATCTCCTTCATTTCTACCACCTGATCAAAACATGGAATGGTTTCAGTAGAAAGAACAGGAGCATCAGCTTTGAAGCCACCATCAGCTTCTTGAAGTTTGATTTGACTGGGAAGAGATGCTGGTGTAGGAAGGAGAGCAACCAAAGAGCTGTGGAGTGCCCAGGTTGCTCTGTCCTCAGCAAGGACATCTCACAAGCAGTGGGATGAGCTCTTCCATCAGCCAGGAGCCCCAGCTGTGACCTTGGAAACCCCTCACCTGAGCTGGGACAATGGGACTGGGAAATGGGAAGAGAAAGCCTTGAGGTAACCTATGGCAGCAAGACAGAATTCCAGGAAAAGCATGTCCAGATCAGGCTGTGGGAGCTGCCAGGTTTGGGGTTTCTCCACAATGCTCAAGCAAACAAGAGACAGAACAATGCTCGCCTCAAGGGGCAGATCTCCTAAATGCAGCCCCCCCTGTCTTCACCTGGTTTTTCTAAACACCTTATAAACTTCTTAAATTCTACCACAGTTCTAAAGTTTCCTGCATCTCACCCCATCTTCACCTTGCTTTTTCTAAACATTTTCTTACATTTCTGGAGTTCTACAACACCTCTAAAATCTCCTGCATCTCACCCTGTCTTCACCTGCTTTTTCTAAACATTTTCTTAAATTTCTCAAGTCCTCCCACAGCTCTAAAATCTGCACCTTCCCCTTGCCACCTTCCCCCCATTTGCTCACCCTCTCAATGGGGATCTCCTCGGAGTGGCCTCTCTCAAAAGCTGGGCTCCTGGTTTCATAAAACACGTCCTGGGTGCGCTGGGTCCCCCAAGAACTGGACTCTTTGATCCCTCCCTCCGGGGGTGGCCTGGCCAAAGAAAAAGAGGGAAAAAGATTCATTCTTTTGCAAAGAGATTTTGCTAAATTTGGCAAACAAGCTCGAGCACCCTTTGGGGTTTCACATGTGAATATCAGCTGCAGGATGGGCACAGTGGCTGGTGAAGCTCTAAGGTGCCCTAGGTTTTTCCCCTGTAGAGCCTGAAGATCCCATGAGAACAAGGAAATCAAACCAACCATGATTTTTTATCAGTAATTAAGGAAAACAACTTCTGCCACTTCATTCCTGATGGACAATGAAGAATTTGGGGGTTCAGGCTGATTTTGTGTGCAGGATCAGCTGGACACTGGTCAAACACCTCAACCATGCTGAAGTCTCTTCAGCAGCTGTTGAGTCTGGTGTTGGTTTCCCCAGCAGGATTATTTGGGATGTTTAAACCTCAGCTGTCCGTCACTAAAAATCCATAGCAATCCAGAGGAAAATCACTTGGAGAGCAGGAAATGGAGAATTGATTAGGGATCACTGTCACTAGGAGTGTTTGGAAAGCTTTCCATGAAGGGATAATTTTCCCAAAGAGACAAATTGTGTTGTGGCAAGCACTTGCTGTTGCCCAGTGCCACAAGCTTGAGGGATGAATTTATTCCTAAAGATCTTTGGCCTCCCAAAAACTCATTGCTGGGATGGTTGGTGGGGTTTGTTTGGTTATTTTGCAACGGTCCCAAATTCCTGTGAGCAAACTCACACTGGGAAGCTCTCCAGTGAGGATTCATGAAGGAAACACCAAGCACAGGGATAACCGCAGCAGGAGCAGAGCCACCAGTGGGAATTGTCCCAGCCGTGGTGAGAAGGGGCTGCTGGCCCTGGTGTCACTGAGCCACTGGAGCAGCAGTGGTGGATGGGGTGACCCCGAGGTGTGGTGGCTCTGGAGGGGTCAGGGGTACTCACAAGGCTCCCCCGTTGTTGAGGGAGGCCGAGCTCTTCTGGCGCAGGAAGGCCTTGGCGTTGGTGAAGGCCGCGGGCTGGGTCTGCTCCAGGGTGGCCTTCAAGGGGTGGAAGAGGGACACTGGCCCGGGCTGCCAAACACAAGGGAGGATTGTCAGAGCTGGGATGGGCTGCAGGGCTTCTCCCAGTCCATGAAAAGTCCATTCTACCACCCTGGGACAGCAGAAAGGCCACACCAACCTGGGCACAGCTGGGACAGGCTCTGAGGGACACGTGGTACGAGTCAAGTCCTGCTGTGATCCCCTTCCCTCTGAATGCTCCCCAAACCCTGCTGCAATTCCATTCCCTCTGAATGCTCCCCAAACCCTGCTGCAATCCCATTCCCTCGGAATGCTCCCCAAACCCTGCTGCAATCCCCTTTCCTCTGAATGCTCCCCAAACCCTGCTGCAATCCCATTCCCTCTGAATGCTCCCCAAACCCTGCTGCAATCCCATTCCCTCTGAATGCTCCCCAAGTCCTGCTGCAATCCCATTCCCTCTGAATGCTCCCCAAACCCTGCTGCAATCCCATTCCCTCTGAATGATCCCCAAGTCCTGCTGCAATCCCATTCCCTCTGAATGCTCCCCAAGTCCTGCTGCAATCCCATTCCCTCTGAATGCTCTCCCAGCCACCAGAGCACAGCAGGGAATTCCCCCATGGATGTGGCCAGAGGGGCTGTGCAATTCCAGTGGCTCTGGATGGATCTGGTGTAGCCATCCATGTGTGGGACAGATCTCCACCCTGTGCTGGAGATCAGGATGCTCATCCTAAAACAATAGGATGTTTTAGGATGCTCATCCTAAAAGCAATAGGTGTTTGTCCTACTGGAAGTGATTGGGCTTTCAATTCCAGTTGTGTGAAAAGATTTTCTAGAATTTGTAAAAACCTTCAAATTTATTAGAGCCAAAAGGACTTTGAATAATTCCTATTTCCAAAAATAACTTAAGCCTTCTACAGCCAAACTATCAGCAGCTTTCAATAGTTCTTTGGTCTCCCAAGGAAATCTTTTGGTGTTCCCCACTTTTAAACACAGGATTTAGATTTTCAAAGATCAGTTGTCATTTTTTTTAAAAGATCTTTCTTTACTGGAAAAGGCAACTGCAACTTTTTTTTTTTAATATTTTTTAGAGAGACTTTCAGGAGACATTTCCCTTTTTGAGCCAGCATTTTGAAACCCTGCCTGGAGGAGCTGCCAGACCTTCTGGATGAATCCTGCTGGTGATTCTTGTTAAAGCTGCCCAAGAAGGAGGATGGAAAGACCCCTTTTGTACCTGGCACAGGCCTCCAGGGGGCTGGACTTGCTCCCTGCTGTTCTTATTCTGCTTGTAGAAGTCAAATATCATCAGGGCTGCGTAGACCTTCCCCACAGTCATTTCATCAGCTGCCAGAGCACAGGCAAAACACAGCAGAGCCATTCCAATGATGAAGAGAAGACAGGAATAAAAAAACAGCAAATGGGTGTGAAAAACAGGGAGAGGGAGGAAGCAACATGGGAATAATGAGGCAAAACAGACACAGAAAAATAGGGGAAAGAGAAAAAAAAACAAAGAAAACGTTACAACAGATTCTTCTACTCTTTGGCTGTGCCCTTCCCTGCCTAGCACTGGAGCACTCACCATGGAAAAAAGAACTGGAACAGCAGATATATAGAAATCAAGAGAGGAGGGGAGGGGAGGGAAAGACTTCAGCAGTCACTACCCACTGATTTGCACCTCGTCATCTCCCTCATTTTTCTTAATTAACAATCCCATTTTCTTAATTAAAAATGTCTTTATTACTCTACACTGCTTCTCATTAATCAGGAATCCAGAGCTAATCAAGATAACAGCAAATTTCCCATTTTCTCAGCACTTCTGCCCAGGACATCACCCAGTGACACAAATGCCTTTAAACCCCCAAACACCTCACATCTGATTCTCTAAGTCCTCAGCAAGCTTTCACTCTTCTTCTCCCTGTTTTTTTCTGGAGCTCAAATGGCAGAAATTGCTGTCCTACCCTGCAAGGCACAGGCTGGAGGCTGACAGAGCTGGGGACATGCTCTGGAAGAGGCCACACAGGGCATTGGTCTGTTCTGGCACTGTTTGGGATTTGGCTTTTCCGTGCACAGGAATTCTGCAGCACAACGAAGTGCATGCCTAGAGGTGAGCTCAGCATCCCCAGTCCTGTGTGACAGAGCCAGGGCAGCACAGAGGCTGCCAAGGAGGTCAGTGGCCCTCAGTGTCTTTGCTGCATCCTCCAGGTGACCCAGATGGGGCTTGGGACAGAGCAGGCAAGGAGGGAGAGACCTAATCTGGGGTTGGATAGAGCAGATGAGGAGGGAGAGACCTAATCTGGGGTTGGATAGAGCAGATGAGGAGGGAGAGACCTAATCTGGGGTTGGATAGAGCAGATGAGGAGGGAGAGACCTAATCTGGGGTTGGATAGAGCAGATGAGGAGGGAGAAACCTAAACTGGGGTTCCTGGTGTCTGGGATGGACCCAGTGCTTGAAGCACTTACGTTTGTGAGGAGGCACCAGCAAATCCAGAGTCTTCTGGGACAGGTTGGGCCAGACCAGCGAGATCTCCTTCCTCAGCTCAGCATCGCACTGGTGCTGCTTCACACCGCCTGCAGGCAGGAGGGACAGGAGAGGAGTGAGCCCTGCCCTGGCAGCACATCCCGCTGTTTGCAGCCCCTCTCCCATTCCTTGGCAAGGGCGAGCCAGCACAGCCCTTCCCTGCCCAGGGAACCCCCGACTTCTCCGTGGCAGAAGTGCATGAACTCAGCAGGACCACCCTTGCCTCGCCCTGGGGACCCTGAGCAGAGACCTGGGACTTCAATTTGAGCTCAGACTTATTCCATATAACTGCAGGTAGCTCTTCCTTTGGGGCGTGCCCATGGAGCCAGCAGCACCTCCCAGGTGGGATGCAAAGGACCCGGACATGAATCACAAAATCCCATAATCACAGACTGGTTTGGGCTGGAAAAGACCTTAAAGATCCTCTAGCCCAACCCCCTCTGCCGTGGTCAGGTTCACCCTCCACTGAGCAATGTCCTGGTGGATTACAAACCCTCTGCCACCGACTCTTCCCAAAATCCCTGGCAATGACACACGAGTACAGAGCTCTGCCCCAGCAGCTGCACCCTAAGGTAGAGCCAAGCCAAACCCAGCAGCTCTGCTCCAAGGGCCAAAGCCGAGCCTAAATGCACACGTGGAAAGTGATTAAAGGCTGGGTGAGCCCCAGGCCAGCTCCCAGCTGAATTCCCCACACAGCAGGCAATTAAGGAGTTCATGTGAATGACAGAGTTTATTTTCCAAGAGCAGAGTAACGGGAGGAGGCTCTGGGTACTCTGTTACACCGTGGTTTGAACTCCCACACGGGAACTCATTAGGGAGGTTTATTAAGGGCCTGTTAAGCCCACTAAAGACTCAATTAAATGTAGCACATGAAACCTATTCAAAGGGAGCTCATAACAACAAAACAGGTCAGAACCTCACACCCCAGAGCAGAGCTGAACCACAGAGCTAATCCAGGCTATCAGCTGAGTTCTCTCTGGCTCTCTCCCAGTTTTCAAAAGGTGGGGGGAGCTTTTCCAGTTGAAAAAGGCTGACAGGTAACCAGAAACTGAAAATTAAAAGAACTCTCAGCATCCTTATCTAGGAGTTATTCCTGAAATAAGGTGCTGGCTCTTAAAGTCACAGGAAGTCCTGAAAGCATCTGTACAAACAAGTGTCTCATCCTTGTTTTAATCCCACTCCTTTGGGGAGCCCCAGGCACATCAAAATTTTGTCTTCTTCCAGGAATGCCTCCCCAAAACATCAAAGGCAAAGTTTAAACAGCATAGGAGGGAGGAGATTAACTCAGAAGTTTGGACTGGCCTAAAACTGTTTAGGAAAGAACAACAGCCTAACCCTCCCTTGCCCCCTGCTCCTGAGAGCGTTGTTACCTCCTGTTAATTTTTAAATTAGCTGGAAGAGCGCTCAGGCCAGGCATGCCGTGGCTGTGACCCCAGGCAGGCTGATGAAATGGAGAAACGACCCAGAGAAAAGGCCGATGCATTTTGTTACATTGCCGAGTTTAATTGGGAGGCGAGTAAACGCCTGATTAAGCGCTGCAATAATTACATTTTAGCTCAAGGCAGGATGTGCTTCAGGGCACTTGGAGTTCCTGCCTTGCTGCCAGCGTGGAGCAACTGGGGAGGAAGGGCTGGGATAGCTCAGAACAGAGGTGTGCAAACTCATCTCTGATCCAGAGCAAGGAGGACACGTCCTGGGCTTCTCCACCCGGGGTTCTCAACTGGGATGGGCAAAGTTTCCCACATTTCAGTGCCACCCCAAAGGCACAGGGATGCTCAGGACCCCTCTGTTCTCCCCCCAAGCTCCCTTGTCCTCAGGAGTTAGCATGGGAGGGCAATGGGAAGACGGGATTCCCACCTGGGGCAGAATTTCCACGGTTTTGGGAGGACACCAAGCCCACAGATTTCACTGAATACTCTGAGCTGGATGGGACCCACAAGGATTAAGTCAAACTCTTCAGTGAATGGCCCATCCAGGGATAACTCTGTGCCTTGGGATAAATCTGTGCCTGGCACCTTGCTCTGACCAACCACGCCCATCTTGTGGTCAGGAGCTGGGCTTTGAGCCAATGTGCTCTCAGAAAACTCCCATTTTCTCCTGGTTTTCTGGAGCTCAGATGGCAGAAAATGCTCTCCCATCCTGCAAGGCACAGGCTGGAGGCTGACAAAGCTGGGGAAAAGCTCTGGAAGAGGCCAGGCAGGGCACTGGTCTCTTTTTTGGTGCTAGTTTGGTGGTTTTTCCATGTACAGGAAATCTGCAGCATAATGAAATCCACACCTGGAGGAGACTTCAGCTTCCCTAATCCCTGTGGGACCGTGCCACCTTCACAGAGGATTCCGAGGAGCTGAGCTGCCCTTGGTGTCTTTGCTGCATCCTCCAGGTGACCCAGCCACCCTCTGAGCCCCCCTGCCTCTCACCTGAGGCCAGTTTGATCTCCAGGTGACCCAGGCACCCTCTGAGCCCCCCTCCCTCTCACCTGAGGCCAGTTTGATCTCCAGGTGACCCAGGCACCCTCTGAGCCCCCCTCCCTCTCACCTGAGGCCAGTTTGATCTCCAGGGCCGTGCGGATCAGGGCCATCAGCGTGGAGGTGAAGTGCACAGTTAAATCCTCGGGGGAGATGGGCATGTTCATCCTCACCAGGCGCTGGGGACAGACAGGGCTGGCTGTCAGTGGGGGCCAGGAGTTCTCCCCCCACCCTCGCCTGCCCCTCTCTGAACCCCCAAAATACCCAGAATATATAAACAGGAAGGAACTTTTTGTGTGCTGAGCTGAAATTCTTCTGCACATGGATGTGAGCTCCTGTCCAGGAGCAGGTTTGGGGTTGAACTTCAGTGGTTTAATGAGTGATTTGCCAGCAGTGCACTGCAATCCTACAGAGCTGTCCCAAAAGAAGCTGGGTGGGAGGCTCTCATCCCATTTCCTGACCGTCTCCAGTGGTGTCTGCAGCACCCAGATGTGTGGCTCATACCTGCCCCACCTGCTAAAGCAGCATGCTGAGGAGATAAAACCATAAATCCACCTCCTCCACCCTTTCCTACACCAGCTGGCCTCACTAAATCCTTCCCCTAAATCCTAAAGCAGGACAAAATGGGGCCTGGCACCACTGACTGAAGTAAGATGATGGAAGGTTTGCATCTGCCCACCCGAGGCTGCAGCTCCATCCTGAATGTGGCTGTGCCTCTTCCACCTGTCCAGGTGGCCTTGCTGGGAGCAGGCTGTGTCACTTCTAGTGACAATGACACTGTGAGGGCTTTGTGCAGGAGCTGTGCTGCCCCTGGAGGGGGCTGGGATGGTGTATTTCAGTCCCAGCCTGAAGAACACTTGGGAACAGCTGCTGAGCCCTGGAATGTGGCTCAAGCACTCCAGGGCAGCATGGAGTGGTTGGTGACAGGTAAAGGTGACAATGTCCTTCCTGCTGGGGACACCTGGATTCTGGCTATCTCCTTCCCTTCCAGTCACTGAGCTGCACAGTCCATCCACACCTTCCCAGAGAGGAGAGGCTGGATTAACATGGGCAGGACTGTAATTCCCACCCTGTTCTTCCAATCCGAACATGGAACCATCCCTCAGGAGCAGTATTTTCCAAGATCTTCAGAGCTGGGAGCGACTCATTCCCCATCACCAGGCACCTCTGGCAGGGCAAAGCCACCATTCTGCTAAGCAGGAAGCACCTGAAGTTGCTTTGGAAAGCTTTGGCCTGCTGGCAGCAGAACAGCTCCACGCTCCAAGCCTTGCTGATAACCTCAGCACACATTTAAAGGATGGAATTCTCCTCCTTCAGCAACCTGATGATTCCTCAGCTCCTCAGCTTTTAGGAGCTGCTTGAAAACATCCCTGTCTGGATCTCTATCACACAAACCTCGGTGTTTCTGTTCTCCAGAGGGATTTGCAACCCAAGGAGGTCCCTGGGTGTTGATCTGCCTGAGCACAGCCTCAAAAACCCAGTGGCAGCTTGGCCTGGGCCCCTTGCTGGGGAGAGAATTTCATCCCCATCTGAAAGCTGCTTGGGCTGTTATTTACATCCCTCTGTCTGCCCAGAAACCTCCTCTTGGTTTGACAACAGCCCCTCTGTGCTGTTAGGGATCCCAGCTGCACCCACCCCGTGGCTCTGGGCCCTGCCACAGTGGGCACAGGCCTGGCACGGTTTTCAGACATGCAGATTTTGGCGCAGCCTCTTTGCTGTCCTGGGGAAAATCTGCAGCAGAAACTCCTCTGCTGATGGGCATTTCCTGCTGGTGAAGGGAACGTGGTGCAGGTGGGAGCAGGGACCTGCTGGAGCCTCAGGCCAGGTGAGAGGCTCAGTGGGAGCTCTGATTGCTGCTCCTGTGTTTTCCCCAAACCAAGCTCCAGCTGGGGCATGGAGACTTGGCCAGGTTTGCCATCTCTGGGAGAACCTCCCTGCTTAGAGAATCTTCCAACTTCAACTTCCCAGATGTATGGACTGAGCTGCCTTACGATCCCAGACTGGTCTGAGTTGGAAAAGACTTTAGATATCATCTCATCCCACCCCCTGCCATGGGCAGGGACACCTTTCCCTATCCCAGCTCGGGCCAACCTGGCCCTGGACACTTCCATGCCCTCAGAGAGGGCAGACCCCAACCCTGGCACCTTCTGGCAGCCAAGGAGACAATTCCCCCCAGGGGGACACTTGTTGGTGTTGACATGAGCAGACAAAGGGCACAAAGTGCTGGTCCAGAGTAAAATCTACTCAGAGGAGCTGAAATCTCCTTGTTTACCTATTTACACATTTTCAGCTCTCACTGCATCCTGCAGGGACAAGAGACCACTTTAATAATGTCCCTGTCACCTGAAGTCTGGGACAAGCCTTGTGATCTCCCAGACCTCCCTCACAGCATGCCCAGAGGTTATTCCGTGTCTGCCCAGCCTCAGAGACAGGGAAATCAAAGTCCAGCCTTTCAGTCAGTGACAGTATCAAGTGCTGGCAACACCACTGGGTTTTTTTCTGTTCACTCATGTCAAATGAAACAGGATTTAATTCCAATTCTGCCCTCAGCACACAAAAAGCTACCAAAAAAACATCAATGAGAGCCCACAGTTAGCAATCACAGAGTCCCAGAATCCCACTGGAGTGGGAGAGAGTTAAGGGATGCAGAGAGAAAGAAGATGCATGGAAGTGAAGAACAGGCAAATGAGGAACAATTCCCCACAGGAGAGCTCTATCCTCACAAAAACCACCACCAAAAACCACTTTGGCTGGCACATCTCAGCTGTCCCCAGCTGATTTTCCAGGCTGAATTCCCAAAGGATAAGGATGCAGAACACAGGCCACCCACAGCTGTACAGAGCAGTGCTTTCCTCCTCAATTTTAGCCAGGGACAGAGGATTTAGGGGAAGACTTTCCAAGGGGATTCCCACTTTTGGAAGTCCGGCTGAACAAAACCCACATTTTGCTGCAAACAGGCACCTGGAAGAGGCTCTCCCTACCCCACCTCCTTGCATTTCCCCTCTGCACTGCCATTTTCTCCATCCCAGTATCCAAACAGGTCAAACAGGTAACTCAGACACCTCCAGGACACTGGAATTCCCAACGTGAGAACCCAGCAAGGAGCAGAAAGGGGGGGTTGAGTTGCTCCTCCATCAGGGATGGGCAGCTCAGGATAGGGAAGCTGTGATGGGATCAGTCCCTGTGTCCCCTCAGGGTGGCAAACTGGGATTCACCGCCCTTTGGGCAGCACTTGAGGAGTTCTTGCCCTGCCAAGGTGAGCTGCAGGTTGCACCTTTCAGCTGCCCATTTCTTGGCCAAAAAAACCCCCATGAAATAAGAGAGAAATGCCTCAGAACCTGCAGGAGCCAAAGCCAACAGGCCTCAGCTAAAGCCACCCAAGATCCTCCCAAAAGCAGAGAAAAATCCTTTCTGGAAGCCCCTGGCTTGAGAAAATCTGTTCTTTAAATGAATGGGTTGGACTCTATGATCTTGAAGGTCTCTTCCAACCTTGTGATTCTGTAATATCTGGCATGACTGGAGAGCTCCTGCTGAGAATGGAGCAGTTGGAAGAACATAATTGATTCATTTTGGATCCAAAATAGCTTTGCCACCACGGCTGGGGAGGTGAGGGAGGGGTTGGGTGAGACACTGCTCACCCCACATCCCAAACCAATGTCCCAAATCACCGTGGGCACCCAGAGGAGCCAGGGAATCAGCCAGACCCTGGCACAGCCAGGAGGGATTTGATCCTTGAACACTGTCTGGTGTATTCTCCCAATGCCAGAAATGCAGCCAAAGGCTGAAACTGCAAACAAAAGTTATATTTTTTTTTCCTTTCAATATTACAAAATAACCTTATACATAAAAATATCTCCTTGCGCAGAGCATGAAATTTCAAGCCTTTCTAGGCTACTTTCTAATTTTATCTGTATTTAATTCCTCTCAATTTCTAGAGGATCCATTTAAAAGAGTCAAATTGAAATTGGTAACATTTCTCAAACTCAAAACATTCTGCTTGACCCAAAATTTCTCCTTGAAAAATTCAAACAAGAACTTCTGATTTTCATCCTGAACCAGACTAGAAGAGAAAATCTCAAGTTTTCTCAAAGACTTAGGGACAAGAACATAGGTAAAAAAAATGGAACCAGTTGTTTAGAGTGTAATCAATTTTTTAAAAATTAACTTTCTCCCCTGAAGCTGTACTTCAAGGCTGTGTCAGGGCAGTGGCTCATGGTTTGAAACCAGATGAAAAAACCTGAGAGGGAAAGGGGAAGAGGGAAAAAAAAAGGGAAGAAGGGAAAAAAAAAAGGGGGAAGAAGAAGGGGAAAAAAAAGGGGAAGAAGAAGGGGAAAAAAAAGGGGAAGAAGAAGGAAAAAAAAAAGGGGAAGAAGAAGGGGAAAANAAAAGGGGAAGAAGAAGGGGAAAAAAAAGGGGAAGAAGAAGGGGAAAAAAAAGGGGAAGAAGAAGGGGAAAAAAAAGGGAAGAAGACGGGAAACCCAAATGAAACAACAACCAACCAAAAAATCCCAACAACAAAAATAACTGAACCAAAACAAACAGAAAAAAACCCCAACTCTAATTTGGATACTTTCCCATCTTTCTGGAGCCCAGAAGGAAATTTTAGGAGCCTGCTGCTCCTTCCCTGCACTGATAAAGAACGTGCATCACTTGGGATGCGCTGGGAATCGCCAGCCACCACCCTGGGGCGCTCGGGTGAATTAATGATGGGCAGCAGGGAAAAAAAAAAAGCTGGAAATCCTTCCCAGGTGCCCTGAGCCGGCAGGAAAGGAGCCCCCAGGGCAAGGAGCCCCCAGGGCAAGGAGCCCCCAGGGCAAGGAGCCCCCGGCGCTGTCCCTGCCCCGCTCCCCCCGGGGCGCCTGAGGAAGCGCAGCCGGCAGCAGGTGGAGTCCCCGCTCCGGGATCCCTCCCGCAGCCCCGGCTTTAATTAGGCGGATTTGGTTCGTTAATGCTTCGGCAGGAGAGGGCCCCAGAGGCAGCAGCCGCGCCGCAGTCTCCGGAGTGCCCTAATTAACGCTGCGCTGATTAGAGGCGCTGATTAGAGGCGGGGTCGGGAGGCAGCGCTCGGTGCGCGGGGTGCGGCCGCGGTCAGGAGGCGGCCCCGGCGCTGCTTTAATTGCCAATTAACAAAGGCAGCGCTAACGACGAACCAAATCTCTGTGACAGGCGTAAATTCCCTTTCGGCTTTGCTCAGGAACTCCTTGGACAATGGCCCAACAGGCAGGGAAAGTGTTGGAGGAATAGGGGGAAAATTCATCCCGGGATCAAAGGTGGCTTGCTGGCTCCCAGCCTGACCCAGAGAAAGTTACTACACCCTAAATCCTCTTCCCTGGCACATTTATCCAGAGGCAGCAGGAAGAGGAGCTCACAGTGCCTGGAAAACTACTGGCACCCCGACGGATTTGAATTATTAAGAGTACCCCATCAGCCTTTGGGACAGAACTGCTCTGGGAACAATCCCCAGGTGGGAATACATTTGGGACAGTGGAGCACTGCTGTGGGAAATGGGATCGAGTTTGGTGAATAAATTATTTGCTATGAATAATTCACCCCGACCTAGTTGGAATGATTCTACTCTGGTTTAATTCTGCCAGCTTCAGAGAGCTCCATGGCCTTCATCCCTCTCGCTGCTTCCTGGTGGAGCAGCCCAGCTCTGAGATCATCCCAGGAATCACAGAATCCCAGGATGGTTTGGGTTGGAAGGGACCTCAGAGCTCATCCAGTTCCACCCTCTGCCATGGGCAAGGACAGTGAGCAAATCCTGAGACACCAGAGTGAAATCAAAGAGGTTTTCTTCCCCCTTTTCATCTGATGGGATAGAAAAAACTAAAATTCATGGAATCACAGAATCATTTAGGATGGAGAAGACCTCCAAGATCATCGAGTCCAAACACTGACCCAGCACTGCAAGGCCACCACTGACCCATGTCCCCAAGTGCCACATCCACATCTGTATGGTTTTAAATCCCTCCAGCAGTGGTGATTCCACCACTGCCCTGGCAGCCTCTTCCAGGGCTTGAAAACTCTTTTTGTGAAGGAATTCCTGCTGATTTCCACCCTGAGCCTCCCCTGGCCCAGCCTGAGGCCGTTCCCTCTCCTCCTGTCCCTGTTCCCTGGGAGCAGAGCCCGACCCCCCCGGCTGTCCCCTCCTGGCAGGGAGCTGTGCAGAGCCACAAGGTCCCCCCTGAGCCTCCTTTTCTCCAGGCTGAGCCCCTTCCCCAGCTCCCTCAGCCTCTCCTGGGGCTCCAGCCCCTTCCCAGCTCCATTCCCTTCCCTGGACATGCTCCAGCCACTCAACGCCCTTGTCACTGTGAGTGGCCCAGAACTGGACACAGGAATTTGGGTTTTTCCAGCCTCTGCCCCCAGCCCAGTGCAGGATAGAGCTCCCTGGTGCCCGAGGATCCCATGCACCTCGGGGAAGCAGCAAAGCCACACACACAGAACTGCAGAGGCTGGTCAGGCTGACCAAGGAGAACAGTTGAGAAAGGGGAACCAGAAAACAGCAGAAAGGAAGGACAGCAGCCAAGGAGGCTGCAACGAGGGGAAAATCCAAACAAAAACCAGTGTGGACGTACAGAGAAGGCAACAAAGACGTGGGGAAAACACACAAAACCTCTGAAGAGGACTGGGGAAAGTAGACATGGAAAGAAGAAGGGGGGATATGTGGGGCAAAAGAGCTTTTGCTGGACAGAACAGTCAGGGGTTTTAAAAATCAGAGGGAGGGGGTGAAAATAGGGCAGAGACAAAGCCCTGGCTGCTGTTGGCACCCACTGAGCTCCACCTGCAGGAGCAGGGTGTCATGTCCCTCTCCAGGCTCTGGGGAGGGGTCAGTGTCCTCCTGAGTCCCTCATCCACTTGGAGCGGATGTCACGTGAGTGACACCACGGGGGACACCTGGCAGGAGCAGGGCAGGGGGTGCCACATCCCAGCACAGTCACGGGGGAAGATGCCCAGCACCAATCCATGGATGTGCTGCACGGAGAAGTGGAGGAGGGAAGGAGCAAAAACCAGTCCTAACCCACGAGGGTGTTGCATGAACATGTTATAAGTTTCTCTGTATGCAAGCCTGCAGAAAAATCTTCCCATGAGAAAGCATATTTTTACTGTCTTTTACTCTGTACAAGTTTCTGTAAACAAATCTCTGAGTTGTGTTTCAAGGACATTTGGATTTCTCTGCCTGTCTCCTGATAATAAGAGATGGAAGTTTTCTTCCTTTCAACCTATGAGGTGAAAAGTTGTTATCTCTGATTGTGTAAGCTGTTCTGGCATTCCTTGGATGGAGCTGGAAGCAAGAGCTTCAGATGCTCCAGACTGAGCAAATAACCCAAATCTTTTGTATTATAGAGTCATGTTAATAAATCATATTTAGCCTTCTGATATTATTATCAAAAATCCTTTGTTACTACACAGACCACAGCAATATGAGGGGTTAATTTTATCAGCAATAACTGGGTGAGAGATCAGCCCAAAGTGCAGCTTTAATCCATGGGGGAAACCCTAATCTTGTTTTAAATCTCTGTATTTTGTAGTTCAGGACTCTTTGATAAGGGGGGGAAGATAAATGTGATCATCTCCAACCTCAGAGAAATCTGATGTTCACCTACACTGGAGCTGTTTGAACCCATCTCTACCTGTGCTTGTGACACACAGACACAATCCAGAGGTTTCTTCAGAGATGGGGTTTTATTAAAAAAATCAGGAGTCTGGGTTATAAAAAGAAGCCATTCCTATGTACTTGGGTTCTGTGGGTTTGTTCTGTAGGGACAGACAAATTCAAGGAGAGGCCAGGAAATTCTCAGGGAAAAGCCAGGCTGAAGAAACGCCTGTGGGCACAAAGTCTGCTATGAAAACCAGCCCAAAATCTTATTTAAGATGCCTATTTTAACACATGATCTCTTTATCCCCTTTTGTTTTCTTCCTTTTTGAATTTTATAAGATTTAGGAAAAAAAGAAAGTGTTTTATCCTTGTGGTACAGCCCCAGAGCAGATCTGGTTGCCCACCTGCAAACACCTCCTTCAAGCAGGACACAGCTCTCCTAAACCAATGGAAACTCACAGGTGGCAAATCCTTGGATTTCTGTGGATATTTGGTGTCTAAAATAGCTGAGACCTGGCATTTTGATCTAGTTGGGTTCCTCAAGCTCAGTTATGGTGACCAGAGACAAATCAAATACAACAAAGCCACCTAACTGGAGAGATTTAAGGTTATCTTTCATTTTCCTTTTATTTTAAATCCTGGCACGCTGAGGAAGGATCTTGGAGGAGGATTTATCTGAACTTCTTGCTGCTATGTGCCCTGAATGAATCAGACCCAGGTTTGGGTCTAGCTTGAGCCTCTTCACAAAAATCTTGGGTTTATTTGGTCTCAGTACAGAAAAATCCCTCAGTACAGGAGGGGTTGTTGTGATGTGGCTCCATTGGACTGAGTTTTGGGGTTTGGGGGTGGCTGGAGTGACACCAACAGCCAAAAAATCCTGTTGGGTTTGATGGATTCTCAACCACACCAGTGATAAATGGCTCTCAGCAACCTCTCCCTCTCAACTGTGAGGTTCAGTGGTGAAACTTCCAAGGAATCACCCTGGAAATGGAAGTTTCCAAGCACCCTGAGAGTTTTTGGGAGGGCAGCCTGGCCTTAACTGGGTCTGCTCCATTTCCATCTGAATTTCCACCCAGGCAGCAGCCTTTGGGATAGAATTCATTCTGGTGGCTCAATTAAAAAGTTTTGCCAAATCAGCAATAAGCTGGAGTGATTTCTCCATTCCTAAATGTTTTCTGTTGAAGTAATTTCTTCCACGAGGGTGTTTAAGGAGCCCTTCTGGTGTTGTCTATTTAATTCCTTGCTCACTCCTACAGTACTGCCTACTCTAATTACTCCAATCTAATTAAGAGGAGGAAAAAACAACATTCTGCTGAAGGGTTAGTGAGACAAAGAGCCCCAGGAAGAAAAATGGGGATCTAATGGGGGGTAATTTGCTCATTAACACAGTCCCTCCCCAGATTTACCTAAATGGAAGGAGAATGAGAGAAAAGAGAGAAACACTGATAGGGAGAGAGCAGAGACATACTTAGAAAGACAAACTGATGTGCCAGAGTTTCAAAGACCAGAAAAAAAGTTACCCCCAAAAATTATATATAGATATAAAAATTAAAAAAGAAAAAAAAAATCAGAGGATCCAAAATCTTGCTTGGAAAGCAGAGAAAGCACCAGAAAAGTCCAGAGGAACAACACCAATGCCACAGAAACCCCAGTTCAGCCACGGCACAAAAAGCTGCTGGTTGGGCAGGAGTTCCTGGGGAGGTTTTCTACCTTATAGGCAACACGAGCTGGGCATTTCTTCCCAAGGCCTAGAGGTGGGGACATGTGTCTCAGCATCTCATACATGTCTGTGTAACTGATGCGCCCGCTGGCACCACAGGGATGGAGGCAAAAGCACCAGGACACAGAAATCCAACGGGATTGAGGCGGGGAAAACGGGGAAAGGGTGGGGGAGAGGCAACACAAAGGAGCAAATGAAAAGGAGGAGAGAGAGAAGGGAAAGCAGACAAGAAAACAGAGATCTGGTTAATCAGATTTCTCCGGGAAACAAAACCAAACTCAAGAGGTGGGGCAGGAGAAAGGAGGCTCCGCTTCCGTTGCTGTGTTTCGGCGCCCAACGTCTCCTCCTCCTGCAGGGGTGGCCTGGGGAATGATTGCTGTCCCCTGGGGAATGACTGCTGTCCCCTGGGGAATGCTCCATGTCCCCCGGGGGAGAAGGGGTGGCAGGGCTGGGTTTGGCTGGCTCCTGGCAGGGTGAGGGATGAGGGTTCCCCCGTCACCCCCCAAAGCAGCCAGCTCACCATGCCAGGGAGAGCTGGGAGGCAGAGTTATGGGACAGGGCTGGCAGAACACAGCCCAGCTTTCCTTCCAGGAAGCAGCATTTTGGGTTTGGGTGATGGCACAAGGGAGAAGCCATCATGGGGCGTTTGCTGAGGGATGCACTGGGACTGCTCCCACTCCCAGCTCAGGCTGGGATTCTGGAAATTCCTGCTCCAGCAAAAGCAGAGCTCAGCCCTGGGAGGAGATGGGAAGGGAACCTGCTCCTCCCTCACTTTTGGTGGGGCTTGTTTTTCACTGAGCCAACCTCAACTGGGAATTGCAGAGATTTGGGAAAAGTCCCTCAGAGCAGCCCGCTGCTGAGGGCATCTCCCTTCAGCACACAGTGGTTGTGGTGGATAAATCCTGGCCTGAAAAACAAGGGGTGCAAAACAGCAAGAAATTCCTGCTTCAGCTTTTCGTGCCTGTTGGAACTGGGAGCAGAACTGTGACAATCTCCTTTTGTTTTCCCAACGAGCTGCCTGCTTATACAATGATGTGCAAATCTCTACTGCCTGGCATCTGAGGAGACTCAGGGATGTTATTAATTAAAGTTTAACCCCTGGAAAAGCAGGATAATCATCATCTCTATACCAGCAGGGAAAACCTAAGCACCCATTTAAAGCCCCTTTTCTGAGCAGGAACCTTCCCACCAGCCCAATGCCCTGACACAGATCTCAGTTCCTATGTAAAGCTTTGATGGAGGAGGGAGAGGAGGAGGAGAGAACTCACCCAGCCCAAAGCATCTATTCCTGTCCCTGGTAACTGCTAAAATAGATAATAACAGATAAATAGATAAAATCCCACCCAGCTTTCCCAGCCTAGAGCTGATTTAGAGGCTGCTGAGAGACACAAATGGGAGCTGGAGCCAATGTCCTCCCCTGGTTCCTTCCTGCTCCTGGGCTGGGGTGTGGGGTCTCCTCTTCCTCTGCTCTTAATCCTCAGTCAGGTGTGGGAAACACCTGGGCTGGAGTGGAGAAGAAAAGGAAGCTCTGGGCTGGCTGCTTCCAGCCCTCTCCTTCATCCTCTGTTTTCCAAGAAATTCCCTGCCTGGAGCTGGGTCCCAACTGAAGCCCATCCTGTGCTGATTCCTCAGCAAGATCTGTCCCAAATCCCCCAGCTGGGCTCCCAGGCACAGTGAACTCTCCCTGTGCCATGAGCAGGAGCTTTCCCTTGGTGTCCACCACAACTTAGAGACATCATTTAACCCCCAGGCCATCTCTGGCTGTGGCACAATGCTCATCCCTCATCTCTGCCCAGATCCAATGGTTTTCCAGCTCAGGAAAGGGCAAGTTGATCACTCAACAATGCTACAAAGGCAAACCAAACTTGCTGCTCCCTGGAAACCTCGGGATTCCATTTCTCTGTGGAATATATTGAAGTGCTGGGATGCTTTTCCCCAGCACTTCCCACCTGGAGCCTGCAGGATGGAAGCTGGAGGGTTCCCTGTCCCATAAAACTGCGTGTCCCCAGCCAGCTGGGGTGTGGGAAGAGACAGGGAAGGGATGCATGGAGGAAAAGGAGGCAGTCAGTCAATCATTCCTTTTTTCAGGCAAGGGATTGGTTACGTTACAGTTTCTTTTCTCTACTGGTTGCATTTGCACTCAGGGGAGGGAAGAGGGTTTAAAAAGAAACAGAACCAGGACTAGAGATACTGGAGGGATCTCTGAAATTCCAAACCTTGTAGGCCACCCTATGAGGGCACTTCTTTCCTAAGCCCAGGGGTGGAGCAATTACACGTAACAAATTGTACATATCCTTATAATGAATGCGGCAACTGGAAAGGAAACACCAGAGGTTATGACAGCAAAATCCAACAGGCATCAGCTTTTCCACAGGCAAACAGGGAAGAATCAGCTTTTCCACAGGCAAACAGGGAAGGATCAGCTTTCCCACAGGCAAACAGGACAAGTTGGAAGGGTAAAACACGCTGAAAAGAAAGGTTAGTCTGGAAAGCAAGGAGCCACTTTAACACACAGAGAGAACTTCCAACTGCTCACCCAACTTTATATCCTTGGATTTTCCTCTGGGAAGCTTTCAGTGCCATGTGCAAGGCTTCCCAAACATTTGGTTTCTTTTCCCACTCATGTTTTAATTCCCTGTGCCTGAGCATCAACCAAGACTCTGCTGCCCAACACCCGGAGCCCACAGGCCACAAGGAGCCTCTTTAATGGCTTATTCCTGGGATTTTATTACAGCTCTTCAGTGGATTGTTCCCAGGATTCAAATTAGCTGCTTCAAAACCTTGGGAACCTTTCCCTGCCACTGTCACCTCCTACATAACCCCAGCAGAGCCATTCCTGGGCAATGAGGAATTTTTTGGGAGAGCAGGAAGTGTCACCTCCAGAGCCATGTTGGGCATTGGCACTGGGAAAATCCAGCTTTCAATACCAGAAGGAGAAATCAGACACCTCCTGGAAGCTTTATGGTCACTCTCATTAACTCCCAACAATCATTTCAGCAAATTAAACAGCAGGATTATATTTCTCAATCTTTTTTTGTATAACCAACTCACAGGTGAGACGAGCTGAACTCCAGAATTACCTCTGAAAAAACTGGGATGCTTTGGCCTCCCTGTGTTTATTTTGGTGCATTCTGTAAAGAAGGCTGGAATATTTTGGGAGAGCTCTTTTCATGTTGCTGCTTTTTGGGATATGAAGAATTAAGGTCTATTCAAAGCCTTCCCCAGTCAAGTCCAAACTATAAATTTGAGAGCAAATGGAACTGTGCAAGTCTTGGCTCCAGGCCTAATCGTGGGTCTAAAAGGCTTGGTTTAATTGAGGCACCAAGTTTACACTTTCCTTACAATTTTAGAAGGATTCTGGAAAATCAGGGTGTGGAAGATGTGGCTGAACACTTCCCTGAGCTCTCCAAGAGTCCGTGGAAGGCTGGAAAACCAACAGATGCTTTGCATTGGGAGATCATGGCACAAAATCAGGACAAACAGGGGTCCTTTTCCAGGCTCAGAGAATTCCAGAATGGTTTGGGGTGAAAGGACCTTAAAGTCCACCCCATTCCATCCCTGCCATAGCAGGGACACCTTCCACTATCCCAGGGTGCTCCAAGCCCCTCCAGCCTGGCCTTGGACACTGCCAGGGATGGAGCAGCCAAAACCTTTTATTTAAATCTGATGTTCCTCAGCATCCCATTATCCCAGAGAGCTGAAAGTTCCCTTGGGAGCACCTACAGCTCCTCCTGGGTGCTCTGGGGGACAACTGATGGCAATGGGATGGCCAGAGCAACATTACCAGTATCTCCATGGGGTATGCACTGGCAGAGGAATAAAACAGATTAAGAACTCTTTCTATACATTGAACAAATAAAAGCTCCTAGAAATCCAATTATGTTTTCTTTCCCAGTTCATCCTTAAATCCTGTTTTCCCTCCTTTCTTAATTACTTTCCCATGAAACCACGCTGTGCTCCCCATTTCTCTCAGTCCCTCTTATTTTTGGGAGCTCAAGGCTTTTTGCCACCCCTAAATCCAGCATTTTTCCCATACTCACCCCTAGGGAACATGGCATAGCTGGAATAACAGCTCCTAACTGCCTTCTTTTACTTCCTTTTGAATGTTTTTCCCCAGGAAAGTTTCCAGGGAGTTGGATTTTGTAACAAAACCAAAGGTGATATCAGAACTAGGGGTAAAATACACATTAAGTTGCGTTTAAAATATTATCTATATAATAAAAATATAACAACCGTAGAGCATCTTTCACTGGGGGTCTCATGCTAAGGAAAGTAGATAAACACTGTAATTCCCTTTTCCTTGGGACAATCAAGAAAGAGACCTTGGGAGAAGTGATCAGTGAGTGACCACATTCAGCTCAAATCATAGAAGAATCAAATCACAAAATCAGTTGGGTTGAAAAAGACCTCTAAGATCAGAAAGGTCTTAAAATTATTGAAAGCTCAGTTCTGGCTTAAAGTGTGAAAGGATTTCAGATTTGTGGAGATTTTAGTCCCACTTCTGAAAATGTGATTTCAGTGGAACTATTCACACTCAATAACTTCCCACCAGAGTGAAAAGGGAACAGGGTTAGAAAAAAAAAAAAACAAACATCAGAATTAGCATCTTACTATCTGACATTTTCTGCATTAGCAGCTCTGGGAGTGGAAAGGTTTGGCCCCTGAGTGACTCAGAATTAATAGAGCAAGAAATCTTCCTGTAAACTCAGTGCTGGTGCCTCTTCTGGGTGGAATGTTCCTGAATATAAACATTAAAACTCCACATTGATCCCGTTTTTCCCCTTGCAGGTGTGTTCCTCCTCCCACGGATGTAGAGCCAAGGCTGTTTTTTTAAGGAGCAACCAGGCACTCCCGAGTTTTCAGCCTCATTGAGATTTTCTGGTGGGAAGAGGCAGGATTGGATTGGAAAAAGGGAAAAAGAAAAGCTATTTATGCCTGCTAAATCCCCACAAAGGATTTGCTGTGTCACAGACTTTGTGGGGAAGAAAATCTGCCTGGAGATTACAAGCTGGTAGTAACTGTGGAGCAAATATTCAGGTTGGTAGTAGGGGTGGCTTGGAGCAGTTAAAATCCCCCACAGTTCAGAGAAATGCAGGTTTTTGGAACAAGCTTCCATTTAAAGTTAGGCTAAATCATTATAAGTAAGATTTTAAAGCAGTTTAATTGCATCCTAGCAGGGAGTTTGAGATGTTGATTATCCAAACACTCCCTGCCTCTGTCTCTGCTGAAGGGAAACAAAAAAGAAAGGAAAGATTGGAGGAGCTGGAGGCATCACAAATCCAGAGAAGATTCATGGCACAGGAACTCACAGGAGGAAAAAGGGATCCAGTATTAGGAGAGCTTTAAATTAACAGAGTCTCCCAACAGGCAAATTCCTAAATAGAACATCAAGGGAATTACTGGGACCTGGGACAGAGCATCCAGAAATGAGAAATGAGAATAACCCCATCATCTATTGCTGTGGTGCAGCAATAGAGAAAAGCAATTTATTAAATCAGTCCTACTCTAGAAGTGGTCATTGTGCAGGGCCGTTCTCTCAGTTTTAAAAAATTCCTTAATTTGAGGTCTGTGCTGCTGCTCCACTGCCTAAGCCCAGTGTGCAGCTCTCCCTGTGTCTTGGAAGAAATAAAATTAAAAAATAAACCTCTAAAATAAACATCTTATTGTCCTGTGTGTGAAAACCATCCCCTCCTTTAACCCACTCATAAATCAGGAGCATTTTATCAGATAATAAATATAAGAATTAAACACTTCCAAACTTTGGCCCATTTCATTTTATCCTGATCATTTTGCACATCCTATAAACTCATCTGCAACTCCAGAGCTAAGTATTACTCAAAAGGCCAAAATTCCCACGTAGAGTTTGACGTCATTACAAGAGGCTTCCAGGAGAAAAATGTTGTGTTTAATGAGGAAAGGCTGTTCCAAAAAATCCCATATTTTCAGGAAACCACCCTAAGGCAGAGGAACATCTCCTCATTCCCTCTGGGAGCGGGTGGGAGGATGGAAGCGGAGCCTGCAGGACCTGACTCAGATGCAGCCTGGGCTGTCTGCGCAGCATTTGGGAAACCACCAAGGTGGATCTCAATTAGGAAAACGCTGCACGAATGAGGTGTGAACCTTTCCACTCCCTCAAGTGCTGCCAGCAGCCAGAGATTTGCGGATTTGCATCTCCGGATGGGATGCGGGAGCCAAAAGCTCCTTTTGGAAGTGCTAACCAGCTTTTCTCCACGGCCATTTAGCCAGGCTCGGTGGAACTGTTAATCTGTTAATTTTTTGGCTTTCAGGGGTTGCTGGGTTGGGTGTGCATTAAGGAAACGCCCTTGTAGCGACACCAGGTTTGTTCCTCTCCAGCGCTCAGGGAATTGCAGCATTTAACACCGATGTTACCTCAAATCCTGGAGCTGTTCCCGTTAAAACGGGCTCTGAGCGTGCCCCGGTGCAGCATTGTTGCATTAACATATTATAAGTTTCTCTGTATGCAAGCCTGCAGAAAAATCTTCCCATGGGAAAGCATCTTTTCACTGTCTTTTACTCTGTAGAAGTTTCTATAAACAAATCTCTGAGCTGTGTTTCAAGGACATTTGGATTTCTCTGCCTGTCTCCTGATATGGGAGATGGGGGTTTTCTTTCTTTCAGCCTATGAGGTGAAAAGTTGTTATCTCTGATTGTGTAAGCTGTTCTGGCATTCCTTGGACGGAGCTGGAAGCAAGAGCTTCGGATGCTCCTTGCTGGGCAGATAATAGCCCAAATCCTTTGTATTATGGAGTCATGTTAATAAATCATATTTAGCCTTCTGATATTATTATCAAAAATCCTTTGTCAACGTACGGACCACGTCAATACAGCATTACAGCCACAGTGTCCCCTCTGTTCCTGCCTGGTGTCCCCTCTGTCCCTGCCCGGTGTCCCCTCGGTCCCACCCTGTGTCCCAGCACGTACCAGGCTGCGGGGTCGTACTCAGCCCACACCCGGACAAACTCGTCCAGGTGGTGCGGCCCGAGGATGGAGGAGTCCCGGGTCAGGTACTCGAAATTGTCCATGATCACAGCCACAAACAGGTTCAGCATCTGCGGGGATGGGGACAGGGAGGGGAGGGAGAGGGGAACAGGGAAAGGAAGAGAGAAGGGAAAAGAGAGAAGGGAGAAAGAAGGGGGAAGAGAGAAAAAGGGGAAGGGGAAAGGAAGGGGAAAAGGAAGTGAAGGAAGATGTTGTGAGAAAGGAACCTCACTTTTTAAGTTTTAAAAAGGTTTATTAAAAACCTTATCAAAAATGACAGAAGACTGAATAAAGACAATGAAACACCCTACCAGAGCAAGGTATTCCCCACCATGTGCTCAGCTTCAAAATGGATGTTCCGCCCTTTTAACCCTTTTGCCCCTCCCCAAGTTCTGTCCATCGACTCCTCCTTTGCTGTCCAGTGGTGGGGATCACTCCTGACATCTGGATTGGAGCTCAGGATTGCCATAGGAACGAGTTAACCCTCCCTAAATGCCCCAGGCTCCCCAGCTTCCCGGCCATCCCGCAGGAACAAAAGGCAAGGAAAAGGAGACATATCTATAAACCTTCTCTTACGTAGTATTTACCCTCTAATTGTGAGAGTCAACTATTCAATATTCACTTACCACAATGGGAAGGTAAAGAGGAAGGCGAATGGGAAGGGAATTTAAAAATTTAAAACCTGGAAGGGGAGCATGCATGATTCCCATAACTGGATGTTCCTACAAGGAGCAGCCTCCCCCCAGGATGAAACTCTCCAAACAGAGCCCTGGATCCCTGGGAATGCCACTGCTGCCTCCTCCTCTCCTGCCCATTTTTCCATGTCCCCATCACTGGTGCTGCCCCCAGCATGATCCAGCCTGCATCCCAGCTGGATCAGCCCCTCTCCCTTCCCTTCTCCCCCTCCAGCACAGCCCCACACAGGGGCTGCAGCCACTGCTCCTGCAACCAGGAGATGGGAACCCTTCCATCTGCCAGATCAAGGCACATCAACACCAGAACAGCTGGAGGAAATCCCATTCTCCAGCCCAAATGTGCTATTTTAGACTCATAACAATTGCAGCCTCCAAAGGTCCCCAGAAAGATGAGGGGCAGGACACACAAAAGGCTCCTGACCCTAACGGCCACCAGCAAGAGCCTGGAAACCATGAGCCTCTGGCCCATGAAATTCTCCTGTTGTTAAAGCCAACAAAAAAGTCACAAGGATTTCCGTGGGAAAAGATCAATGTGCAGACTGGAGAGCAGGAGGAGAGCTGGGAATGGATGCTGGATAAAGCCCCAGGATTTCAAACTTTCAATTTCTGTTTTTTTAAATATACATTTCAATTTATATTTTTCTCCCTCCTGTAAATTCTTAACTTCAATTTGATATTTCTCAACCTAAATTTCAATTTACTTTTTTCTCCAGCAAATGACAGGAGGAAAATTCTGTCAAGCTGCACATCCACAAAGAGCCAGAAACACCATTTTAACCCAAATATGTGATCCAAACCCCCTCAATCTCTGGGGTGATGATGAACAAATCATAAAAATGTGCACTCCTGGCAAGGCTGGGGCTCTGCAAAGCTTTAATTGCTCATGGGTAAGCAGTGAAGTACTGAATATATTTTAAAAAATCAGTTACAGCCCTGTCCTGTAGCAGTTCAGCTGCTTGGCTTTGCCTGGCTTTGGGTTTTTGCTCCTTCAAGGGCTCTCCCCTCTCCTGGTCTCATTTCCCAGGATTTTCTGGGAGTGCTGACTCAGGGACAAAGCTCACACAGAGCTGGATTTGCACAGAGCTGCTCCAGCCGCCAATTCTGCTGCCACACCTTGAGTGGGACAACTGAGAAACCCAAGGAGGGGACTCTGGGGAGGATGTGCTGGTTGTTCTTGTTTTGTTTCTTTTGGGGGTTTTGGGGGGTTTTTGTTTTGTTTTTGTTTTATTTTTTTAATAAGCTTCAGAAACAATAGTACACATGAAAATAACAATGAGAATGGCTGATGTTGGGTTAGAGACTCGTACAAGGAAAAAAATTTGGGTTTAAAGCCCAGAATGCTGAAGGAATCAGTAAATGGAGCATTAACTTTGGATAAGCTTTCAGGGCTGCAGGTTTTTTAATACATGCACAAGAAATAATCCACGGGTGGTCAAAGGAACAACAGCAGCCACACAAAGGATCTCAGGGGAGGGCACTGAAATTGGTGTGTCCATATCCAGCTCCAAAGTGCCACATGGAGCTCCTTTTCCTGCTGGAGGGGGTCTGAGGACAGCGGGGATTGGCTGCACAGAGCATCGAATGTGGGGTTTTATAGCAAACCCTGGAACTGAGTGAAGGCTCCGTGAGCTGCTTTTGGAACATCACAGAGCTTCCAGCTCATCCTGCCTGAGCTTTAATTGGGTCCCTGTCCCTGCTTTTCCATGGCTCTGTCCCAGCAGGGCTGGGAAGTGACCCAGGGAGCAGGGAGGTGGTTAGGAACACTCAGGAAGGCACTGGCACCGATGCCTTAGGATTTCAGCTTTTNAGGCATCAGCACCTCATAAAGCTCAGCCCCACAATGGCCACAGGCACAAACCAAGCCCAGCAGCTCTGAGTGTTTTCATGTCTAAAGCTTTTCTGGCAGAAAAAAAAATGATTTTTGCATTTGTTTGGCAACGAAATGATGATCTTGTGGGTCACTTCCATCTCAGTAGATCCTGGGATTCTGTGAAATGAGTGTGATGCTCCCAGGAAACTGAACTTGGACATTGTCCCCCTGCCCTCCCCAATGCCCTTCTTCAAAGGGATGGTATAAATCAAGACAAACCTGATTAATGCTTAATTCCAAATATTAGACCCCCCTGTGGGAAGAAAGATAAACCCTTTTCCTTTAATGCCTAAATTATCTCTTTGGGGATTTTATCAGCAGGATGATAAATGGGGTTTAGCAAAGCTGGCTTGGTGGTGTCTAAATTATAATTAGGGATGAGGAGGAGGCACAGGGCTGGGGAGGGATCAGCACCCCCACTTTGGGGGTCAGGACCGACTTACCAGGAAGGAGCAGAGGAAAATGAATGACACGAAGTAGAAATAGGCAAAATCACTGCCACATTCCTTTTTGGTGAGGCCAGAGAGGGGGTCACAGGCTCTGTTGCTCAAGCAGGACAACATGATCTCGTGCCAGGCTTCCCCCGTAGCGCTCCTGCAACACCAGAGCAGAGGCTGAGTTCATCCACCCCTCCCCATGACAGCCACCCTGCAATAGTACTGCACCCAATTAACCAGATTAATTAGGTGGAAGGTTGTGTCCAGGACCAGAGACTGTATCTACACTGGGAGTTGGAACTACTCATGAAAAAGAAAGGAGAAAGAACATTTCCCTCTGTAAAAGAAACCAGACAGGCTCAGGTAGGCTATAAGCTTTATAGCTTCTGTGGAGAATAAAACCAGATTTATTTAAACAGTACAAACCTAAGTAAACAGAGTTTAGATTGTTGCCTTTTGAACCTAGTGCTGGCTCTAAAGCCAGTGCAGAGGATGGGAAATGAAACCAGGCTTCTCCACTGGAATCTCTTATTTCCTTTATCAGGCAGATAAGTTCCAGCATGGGCTGGTTGGACTTGGGTCTCTTTTTCATCACAGTCTCCTGGGTGTTCTTCACCAATTCCCTCCTCCCTCTCTAACTTCTACTATTGAGAAAAAAGAGCCAAAAGGAAAAACTTTGGAGTCCCAGAGAGTTTGTCCTCAAAATAAAGCAGTCCCTGTGAAGTGCACCCTTGGTTTGGAAGTCAGGGATTCTCCACATGCCCTTATTCTCAATTCCTGCTTCCCTCAATGTTCACCTGCCTTGTATTCCCACAGCCAGCACACAAACTTTGGTCCTGGCCTTTGGGAAAACTCAGTGCTCCATCTAACCTGGAATAACCTCCAGGCTACTCCGAATTACAGCAGGGCCCCCACTGGTGCCTGGGTGCTGAAGGCCCATTCCCTTTGTGGGGAATTGTGCAGAAACCACATCCCACCCCAAACCTGCTGTCTCTGCTCCTCACTGCCACTGCTGTGGGGCTGGTAAGGGACCATAGGGCTGAATAATGACCCAGTTTTATTAAAATTCAGAGTTCTGAGCCCAGTGGTTATTCTGAGCTAGAGAGGGCTAATTCCGTTTCTGTCTGGCTTCACAGAAACTCCCAGGCAAGGCATCCAGTACCAAGCACCACAGAAGGGACAGGAAGGGACAGGCAGGGCTGGAAGGGACTGGTGTTCACTGGGGGGTCTCCAGAGCTGGATGAGGAACATCTCCTCCAAACTGCCTCGAGCCGGAGCAGGGCCTGTTTTGCCAGGTCTTAAAATGAAAATCTGTTATTTAATTGATTGGTTTTTGACTTCAAAATGCTTCATTTCCAGGCAGGATGAACCCAGACGGAAACACTTGAATTCTGAAGCAGAGGTGGGGTTGGTGTAGGAACCGTTGACTTCTGGTTATGCAAAATGGACAATTAAAGCAATTCTCACTTAAAAAAAAAGAAAAATAAACCACGTTTCAGGACAGGAAATCCATCAATCAGTTAAACCAGCAGGGCTCTGATCTATATTCAGCTTCTGTCTGAGTTGCCATGGGGTGTCACAGCTCTAGGTGACACTTTGTGGAGGGGTTAAATCCCATCTGCCGAGGAGGAGGAAGCAGGAATGGATAATTTACACAAATACCTATTTTAAAGGATGTCCATGTCTGAGCAGCTCAACTGGCACCTGCACAAAGATGTTTTTGCTGTTTACACACAAACCAGAGGGTGTTTTATCCTCTCCTTACCTGAACAGGAGCATCAGGGCTTGGAGGAAGGTCCGGAAGTTGTTGTGCCGATTAATGGAGGTTTCATCATCTAAGGCAATGTTCCCAAATACCTGCCAGGGACAACAGAAGGGATTCAGCCAGCCACATCAAGTGGAGCTGGAAAATAAGGCAGGGAAAGAATTTGTCCTTGTTTAAGGGCTCTCAAAAGCTGGAATAATTTCTGTGCTGAAAAGGGAGACAAAAATGCATTGTGGAGATCAAACGCAAGATGAATGTGCTTTGTATTCACACAGGTCCTTTCCAGCAGTTCAGCTCCATCCCAGGCCAAGAAAAGTTTATTATTTCTTCTCAGGAAGGTGCAGTGCTTGGGCTGCTCCCTCCTCTCAGCCTCTTGATGGGTCCATAGCCAGGGGAAGGGATGGCTTTTCCCATGGGATTCACAGATGTGCAGTGCTGAAATGTGACCCAGGCTCATGCCCACAGCTGGTTTGTCCAGCTCACTGGGGACACGTCAACATAAAAGCTGACAATTAAAATAGAAAAAGAGGCCTTTTTGTCATTTCTAATTTACCTGACACCAGACAAGAAGAGCTTTTGCCTCATCCCAAATCAGCGCTGCTCCTGTTGTGGAGGCAACAACCATCTGCACCCTGAACAAACCCAGGCTGCTTATGGCCAGAATGAAGGAATTGAATATTTTACCTGCATGCCAATAATGGCATAGATGAAGAAGAGCATTGCAATGAGGAGACACACATAAGGCAAGGCCTGTGGGAAAGGAAAAAGTGGGATTAATGACAGCAAATGCAAACATTGAATTCCCTGGCAGGACTGAGTTTTGTGGCATTTGTCCCTCAGGTGTAGGAACTGGGAAGAGGATATGAAGAATTCTGGCAGCCCTCAGGAGACAAACCCCCAGAGCCAGGTATTCATTGATCACACAACAGTCAGGGCTTTCCAAGGGCTCTCTCTGTATCCTTGGAAGCAGCAAGCAGGGAAAACACAATCCGAGGCTCAGCAGTGAGCACTGGAGCTACCAGCAGGCACTGGCACTTTGTGTGCATAATGGTATGAACATTAATTGTTAATGACCTTGCTGTGAATTCAGTCTGAGGAAAAAAAAATCTGCATCCCAGAAATGAGCTCCTGCTCTGAAACAGGCCCAGTTTGGGATCCCAGGAGGATAAAAAGATTCTGAGTTTTAGCAAGGAATCAGTGAAGGCTGCAATGTAATTATGTCACCCAGGCTGAGAGTGACAGCTATTTTCCACTTGAGCTAAATGAGTGGGTAATTAATGCCTCTTAATTAGTAATAGCTCAAAAATGGAGAAGTCTTGCCCTTGGGCCAGCCCCTGTGGTGCCTGGGGCGGGAGTTCTGCAGGCCAGGGAGGCCCAGCAGGAATTGTAGAATCATGAAATATCCTGAGTTGGAAAAGACACCCAAGGATCACCCATTGCAGCCCCTGTCCCTGCCCAGCCCCCCAACAATGCCACCCTGTCCATCCCTGGCAGCGCTGTCCAAACGCTCCTGGAGCTCTGGCAGCCTCGGGGCCGTGCCCATTCCCTGGGGAGCCTGGGCAGTGCCAGCACCCTCTGGGGGAAGAACCTTTCCCTGATCTCCAGCCTGAGCCTGCCCTGGCCCAGCTCCAGCCCTTCCCTGGCTCCTGTCCCTGTCCCAGAGCAGAGCCCGGAGCTGCCCCTCGGGAGGAGCTGCAGCCCCGGGGAGCTCTGCCCTCACTCTGCTCCAGATGAACAATCCCCGTGCCCCCAGCTGCTCCTCCCGGGCCCTCCAGACCCTTCCCCATCCCTGTGTCCCCCCCTTGGACACTCCCACAGCTTTTTCTAACTGAGGTGCCCAAAACTCCCCCAGGACTGGAGGTGAGGCCGCCCCAGCCCAGAGCAGAGCAGGACAATCCCACCCCTGGCCTGGCCGGCATTGCTGGGCCTGAGGCACCCCTGGGACAAAACCTGGAGGAAACTTGGGGACAAAGGACTGATGTGGTGTCCAGCAGACATGAGGGACACGGCCTGAGAGCTCAGAGCTGCAGGGACAGACAGACAAACAGCTCCTCATGAAGCCCAGGAATGTCCTGGCTTCGCTTCAGGGCCACCCTCTGGACACAGGCTTTGGGAAGGGTTAGGATTGTGCTGGAAGAGGCTGGGGCTGAGCCCCTTCTCCCAAGATCCATCCCCTCTCTCCTGTCTGCACCTCACACCTGCAGACCCCACAGAGGGACTGGGGTCTGCCCCCACAGCTCCCAGCCCACAAACACTGGTGTGTCAGAGCCCACTGTCACTGCCACAAATCCTGGTTTCACACTGTGCTCTCCTCCCTGCACTGCAGAACCTGAGCAAGCCCCAGGACCAGAGTTAAAGCATCAAACAATGAAAAATGGGCTGCAAACCATCTGAGAGCTGTAAAATTAACCAGCTTTGGGGCTTGTGGGCTTTTGTTCAGATCTAGAAAACAGCTCATTCAATGTGCTGAGGATTGGTGGAAGGAAGGGCAGTGGTAAAGGAAACCAGGTGAAGCAACTGCCTCAACTTCACAACAAAACATCATTATTTTAATCCTCCACATCACTAAACCCAGGCCTGTGGCTCTACAGCTTCACAGTTTGTGTTACCAAAGCTCAAGGGGCTGGGTTTCATCTCTGCCAGATCCCACCCAAAATCCTGGGGCAGGTAATTTAACCTTACACTCACTGCAGGTGAAGAACAAGGCTCTCGTCAGTCAGGTCTCTGCTTCTTTACACAAATTCCTGAGCATCCAGACATTGCCAGAGGAATTTTGGGGTAGTTTCAAGGGCAACCTGAGCGTTGAGCACTTGCTGGACTCTGCATGAGCAAGCAGCCCTTCAGCCTCATCCTCCAAAATGCAGCGTTCAGGGGAAGGTCAGTACTAACCTGTTCTCTTTTCTGTAGAAAATTAATATTCCTGGTGCTGGGCAGTGCTCACCCACTCATTTTTAGCAGAATTAATATTCTTAGGAATGATCAGTGCAAACCAGTTCACTTTTAGCAGAATTAATATCCCTTGTTATGCTAACCAGTTGAATTAATAATTAATATTCCTGGTGCTAACCAGTTTGATTTTCTGCAGAATTAATATCCCTGCAGCTGGGCAGTGCTCAGCAATCCTCTTTTCTGACGAATTCCTGAACGCTGAATTCCTGTAATCCCTCTGCAGAGGTGCAGAGAGGCCGCTCCAAGACAAGGGAAGCTCTTGGATCCTCACTGGAAGATGCTCCATGTGCGCCAAGCACGACCCTGTCCCCAGCTGTCTCCCCACATGGCCAAGGCTCACCTTGAAGGACTGCACGAATGTCCAGAGCAGGATGCGGATGGTGTAGCCCTGGCGGAGCAGCTTGATGAGCCTGGCTGCACGGAAGAGCCGCAGGAAGCTGAGGTTGATGAAGTTGTCCTGCGGAAAGTAAAGGTTTTGTGTCCTTCAGAAACGACCGCGATCCGAAACCACAGCCCGCAAAAAAGAAATTAAAATTACCAGCTTCACGATCTAAGCAGCAAATCGGCCACCAGAAAACCTTCCAAAAGAAACATTCGTCAGTGCAGATCACTCCACATGCAGCAAGAATGAGAAAACCCCTCTCCACAAGAGCCCTCCCCTCTGCTACTGGGTCAATGAGAGAAAAGGAAAAGGCCCTGTCACGCTGTCCTTGGAGGGCTGATTTGCTTTGAGCAAGGCAGATTTTCTCCCCCTCAAGACTCAGAGAGAGGGGGATGGTGCCGGATTTTCATTTTGAAAAGGAACGAGGTTGGTTCAAAGTCTTGGTCAGCTCAGTTTGGACAGGGAATTGAACTTAAGCCAAGACCCTCGCAAGGGACAAAGAAAGGCATTGTCCAGTGAAGATTCAAACATCCTTGGAAGAATGAGGATGTTTTCCAACCTGGAGGTTTTTCAATGTTTGTACAGCGTGTAACTGGACAGGTTTGCCAAGGAGAAACGGCACCAGAAGGTTGTTTGGAAGATGGATCAAGGGCAGCGAGTCAATTGGGGGGGTTGAGCTTTCACCAGCAGGGAGGTGCCTTAGGAACCTGCTGGTTTTCCAAATTCTCATTAAATGTGTCTGCACAAGTGGATCAAAGAACTGCTGGAGGCAGATTCTGATTTCCATTTATTTTCTAGGATTTTCCCCACCCCTCACCCCATTTTTTTTTTCTTTCCTTCGGGGAAAAGAGGGATTCTTGCCCCAATGAGCTAATCTAGAGAGGGTTCTTTCCAAAACAAAACATGCAAAAGCCAGATCCCTCTTGCCCTCCTATTTTAAGGAGATGAAAAAATATTTCCCCTTTCCATAATTCACTTTTTTGTGGATCTCTGATCACAGCCACTTATTTGACTGAGTGAGCTAAAGAGAGAAAACATCCCACTTTAAACTATTGAGCAGTGAAGCAGCAAATATAATCATAAGGAGCTCTGCTTGGTAAAGATGATCAAAAATTGTATTTCCCTTGGATTATTGTTTTACCAGAAGTCACATTGAACTGACCCACATTTCTTGCTCATTTGGCTACAGAGCTCAAGCTGAAATTGGGGGGCTTGTTGGATCTATGGGTTCTTTCAATGCCAGCTCAGTTTTGGGGCCATTAGCATTGCATTCCACCAATCCCATCAAAGAGTTCCAGAACTCAGTCTCAGGCATGCACTCGGTTTCTCTCAGGTTAAAAACACAAGCAGCTCAGAGTTAGGCACAGACCGAAAATCAGACTCGATCTTCAAATAAAGAGAAAAGAGAAAAGCACAGGAATGTTCAATGAAGGAGCAGACAACACTGAGCTCATTCAAGCCAGCAACAGAAGCCATCTCTGGCAGGCAAAGCACGAGCGAAGATTCCCCTGGGTTGGGCAGTAGAACAGGCACTGAAAATGTCCAGTTTGTCTCAGCATCAGCTCCAGGTTTGTTTTCACAGCGCTTACCTTCCCTTCACAACAGTCCAGCTGCACTCACCTGAGCAGGGCAGGGCCAGGTAAGGGCCCTGGGGCAGAGCTGGAGCCCAGCTGGGTAACAGGGACCATCACTAATGGGGTTCTTCTTCCCACTGTGAGCCCAGGGCAGGGCAGATGTTTAACCATGAGCCCTTTTAATCAGGAAAATCTCCCTACCAGTGGGAACTGGATCAGCCCTCATGTGTAATGCTGGCAGCACTTAGGCCTGAAAATCTGAGTTTAACTTCAGAGCAATGCTTAAGCCAGATCTTTCCTGTGCACAATCCTTAGGCTCCAAGGAGGAGCACAGGACCCATCTCTGTGGGATGCTGTGGGATCTCCCTCTCCCACATAACTGCAGCCTAGCAGCAGGAATGCTGTCCTGCTCAGGCTTTGCTAAAACCTCCTCATCACAGCTGACAGGATGTTTAAGACCTGCTTTGGGCTGGGCTCCCTGCCAGCTGAGCTACCCCAGTGCTACCATGGAAAAGGGAAATGAATGGGAAAAGAGTTCCAGACTGCAGTTATGTCTGTGACCCCCCCATTTCCTGGGGTTTAGATGGACAAACAGTCCACAGATTTTTTTTGTCCCCCACACTCCCTATTTAACTCTGGCACTGCCACTTCCTAAAGAGCAGTGAAAGCCTCGGCTCCATGTGGAATCACTCCCAACCCAGGAAAATCCCCCACCACCGACACCCTGGGGCTGTTGGGAGGAGCGTTCTCAGCCCTGCCCGGAGAGAGGCCAATTCCCCACCACCCCTGGTGGTGGCTGGAAGGGCTTCACGTGTGTGGCACCCTCAGCACCCCACGGAGACAACCCATCCTCCCACACCTCAACTCTCCAGGCAGGAATTGGGATGGCATGCAGCCAAAGGGGAAACTCCACATTGCTGTATTTCTTGGGTAAAATAGTTTTTGGCATCAATTCTCCTCCCACTGAGCCACCTCTGTGTCATGCACACATCTGATATCTGGGTTATCAAAGTCATCTTTTCCAGATTTTTTTTCTCTTTTTTTTTTCTTTCCTGTTGCACAGATGCTCACAGTGCTCACAACAGGCACCAGAACTTCAGTGTTTTATGCTCCATCTGAGGAATAACACATTATGTTTGGAAAATCATTGCCTCCTGGCCTGTCACTATTTTCCTGGAAAAGGAAGGGTTGGTATTGAAGGGACCCAGGCACCAGCCAGGGCCTGGGAGTCTGGGCATAGCTAGGCGCTGCCACCACCTCCCACAGCAGCAGATGGGCAATGCATCCCTGAAGAAAACTGGGAAGCAGTGGGGAAATAAGGAGAATAAACAGCACTGATAAAGAGCTGCCCTTGAAGGCTGTCCCACCACGGCAGCCTGCTCTGTTACCCTTTCTTAGGT
Source organism: Leptocoma aspasia (assembly GCA_013399835.1). Lineage (NCBI taxonomy): Eukaryota > Metazoa > Chordata > Aves > Passeriformes > Nectariniidae > Leptocoma > Leptocoma aspasia. The sequence goes on from VXAX01003957.1 coordinate 177,956, forward strand.
TGTTTTCATAGAATCCCAGAATGGTTTGGGTTGGAAGAGACCTGAAGATCATCCAGTGCCACCCCTGCCATGGGCAGGGACACCTCCCACTGTCCCAGGCTGCTCCCAGTCCCATCCAGCCTGGCCTTGGGCACTGCCAGGGATCCAGGGGCAGCCACAGCTGCTCTGGGCACCCTGTGCCAGGGCCTGCCCACCCTCCCAGGGAACAATTCCTAATTCCCAATATCCCATCCATCCCTGCCCTCTGGCAGTAGGAAGTCATTCCCTGTGTCCTGTCCCTCCATCCCTTGTCCCCAGTCCCTCTCCAGCTCTCCTGGAGTCCGTTCAGGCCCTGCAAGGGGCTCTGAGCTCTCCCTGGAGCCTTCTCCTCTTCAGGTGAGCACCCCCAGCCCTCCCAGGCTGGCTCCAGAGCAGAGGGGCTCCAGCCCTTGGAGCATCTCAGGGGCCTCCTCTGGACTCCAGGATCTCCATGTCCTGCTTCTTTTGGGGGCTCCAGAGTTTTCCATACTGAAAAGCAGGAAAGCCATGAAGAACAGGGCACAGGCTCTGCCTGGATCTGTTCCCCAGGGCCTGCCGCAGCAGAGTGGTTTCCTGCCCAGCACAGGAGCTGCTCCCTCTGTCCACAGGGACACAGAAGGAGCTGCAGGAAGAGGCATCTGACCAAGGCAAGAATGGGATCAGGAAGCTTTAGGACTTCTCTTAATCTGGCATCAACAAGAGTCACATTATTAATTAATTAATTAAGACATTACTGATGATGAAATGGCTTAGTTCCCATTTAAATGTTGATGGTACTGCCAGCACTGAAGTTTTCCTCAATCTTGCACAGGGTCTTGGCTTCATCTGGAGCTTGGGGAATCCACTGCTGATTTTAAGAAGCTGAAGATTTTTGCCACTCTTGTCTGTGTCTTGAGGACTCTGCCTTTGGAGGGACATCCCATCAGTCCTTCCATCCTGAGTCAGGAATGCTAGAAAAATTATTTTGTGTGTGATGGCCAGAACTCTCCTAATTCCCTACCTGACAGAATCACAGAACCTCCTGAGCTGGAGGGACCCCCCAGGATCACCCATTGCAGCCCCTGTCCCTGCCCAGCCCCCCAACAATGCCACCCTGTCCATCCCTGGCAGCGCTGTCCACACGCTCCTGGAGCTCTGGCAGCCTCGGGGCCGTGCCCATTCCCTGGGGAGCCTGGGCAGTGCCAGCACCCTCTGGGGGAAGAACCTTTCCCTCATCTCCAGCCTGAGCCTGCCCTGGCCCAGCTCCAGCTGTTCCCTGGGTGCTGTCCCTGTCCCAGAGCAGAGCCCGGAGCTGTCCCTCGGGAGGAGCTGCAGCCCCGGGGAGCTCTGCCCTCGGCTCCTCCTCTCCAGGATCTCTCTCAGCTTTGCTGCTCCTGCTCTGGCACTGCAGCAGCTCCAGCTGCTCCAAAGTCCTGACTTGGATGCCGAGTGGTCGAAGGAGCCTGGATCTGTCTCTATGGAGTAACGACCCCAATCCTAAAAAAGTGCAGGATGAGCTTTTCAATCTTTAACCTGGAACAGGGACAGCAGTCAAAATGTAGCAAATTGATTTTTCCCCAATATATTTTTATGTTCACAGCTAATGCCAGAGCCCTTTTCTGTGCTGCCTGGGGCAGGTGTGCAGCAAAGTCTCCAAATTTATCCTGACTGCTCCCACACACCTGGAAGGGATCCAGCACATGGAGGATTCCCTTCTTGGCTTGCACTCGGTAAGCTTTGAACTTACACATTGTCTTTTTCTCTGCTGCATCCCAGCAGAAAATTCCCCCCAGGACCCTCCATGAACATCCATGGAGCTTCTGTGCAGCCTGGAAATAAAAATTCACCCTGATTTCTTTCAACAGCAACTGTGCAACAGGAAACGTGGATGTTCACAGATCCAAGAGCTGGTGTCAGGTGGCTGAGCAAGGATTTTCGAGAAGCTTTTGGTCTTGTTTGTGTTATCAACCACAGCCAAGATAATTAAGAATGGAAATATATATATATATATTTCTAACTGCATTTTTCTTTATGGATTCTCTTTTGTTTAATTGGTGATTTTCAAAGATAAAGGTCAATATTTCCAAAGGCATTTTTGGAATAAATTTGCACTTTGGCACTGAATTCCCAGTGGGATCTGGTTCCTGGTACTTTTCAGCTCTGTCATAACATTTATTCATTTTACTTGGGGTTTTTGGTTTGCATCCAGCAACTCTGTGTCCTCTGTGGTGGCAAAATGGGTTCTTCTTTGGGTTGGTGTCACAGAGAATTTTCAAATTTAAGATCCTTCTTTCCCATAATTTTTTATTTGGGGGAAGCAAGTCGGCCATCACCCCAATAGTATTTTTGCCTTACAACACATAGGTTAAAACACCTGTAAGGCTGTCAGGTGCTTCCTTCAGCAGAAAGCTCCATCCTCTCATCCTAGAAGAAGCCAAACCACTTAGAGAGAGCTGAATTTGGTACCACCATCTCCAAACCCCAGCGTTTCCAGGTGCAGAACATCCTTCCCTTGCCATCTCCTCCCATTTCCCACGGAAATAAAGCAAGTGGCAGTGTCCCCTTTGGCACAGGGGGTGGCACAGGAGCAGGGACGGGTTATTGGCAACTGCTCAGGTCACCAATGAGCCCAGGGAGGGAGGTGCAGGGCAGAAGCCACTTTGGGGCACGCTGCAGTGAGGCTTTTCCACCAGTGCAATCGGAACTCTCATAAAAAAAAAAAAAAACCAAAAACAAAACGGATCAAATCAAAGAAAAACAAGAGAAAATCAAAGCAGAGAATTTAAAGAATTGTTTAAATTCAATGAAACCAACCGTGTCCTATATGTGATGTTGTCATGGATGGATATTTGCAAGATTATTTACAAAGTTTATATTTTTTTTTGAGCAGCAGGTGCACAACATACAGACGGAGACATGGTTTTCGCATTGTATGTTGATTGGATGGCGTGATTCAGCAGGTAGATAAGGAAAATAAGGAACAAAAACAGGAAACAAAAGAGAAAATGAGTAATCAGGACAAGCAAAAAGGAAACTCTGAAAAATTTCACTGGAAAAAAACAGTTGGGCTATTGGGGGAGGTGTTATTTTATGGGAACTCCAGAAATAAAAAATGCTTCGAACCAAAACAGATTTGGAGATCCTTGAGGTAACACAGACAGTGCAGTTGTTATTTGCATTTCAGTTTGTAATGCAAATTTGGAGACAATTCACAAACACTTCTCAGGATGGCTTTTTATATTTCCAGGCATAGAAATAGATGTCAGTTTGCTAAACACCCACTCAGCCTCCCAAGGCAAACTGTGTCCACAAGGACACCCTTTCCTTAATCCCACCTCTTTCCCCTCAATTACTGAGGGTAAAAAAACTGACATTCATGCTTTTGCCTGAAGAAATAAAAAAAATAGATATTCTGCTACAATCACAAAGTAAATTACATGTGACATGACCAGGAAAATTAAAACAAAGCAATTAATCCACACATTTCTTTTCCTTTTGTCTTTACTTCTCAGAGGGTTAAAGGTACCAAACAAGGCTGGTGGAAGCCAAGTCTCTCAAGGTGAGGCCACCCAGGATTATTTACCTTTGGAGAACACTTCTGGCTGGAAAAATATGGAGGAAAATAGTGCTGTGGCAACTATTTGTGAGCTTGAGCTCAGTGTCACACCTAGAAAACGTCTCCACGGAGGGTGGTGGGACAGGGACAGCTGCAGGCTGGCAGTCAAGGCCACCTTGTGGCTGTCACCTGGACTTCCCAGCTGAGGAAACTCCATGGGAATGGCTGCCAGGAGCATTGGAGGGACTAAAGGGGCTGCCCCAAACTCTGCCCAGCAGAGGAGGGGAGGCTGGAGCTGAGGAAGGGCCATGGCCCGCTGGGGACACAGCTGTGGGAGTGGTGATCCAAGACCTGTTCTCCTCCCTGGTTATTCCCTGCGCCAGGAGAGTGCCCTGAGGAAGGTGAGGTGGGGTTGGTTCAGCAGCAGCTCAGTGGATGCTCATCCCCAGCCTTTATTTCCTGCTCTTCCCTACCTGGAATTCCAAAGGGAAAGAGGTTGGGCTGAAGCCACAGCTGGGCTGTGCTCTGTGAATGAGGCACCTCCTGCCCCTCACCTCCATCCTCCACGTTCACATCTCTGCAGCAGCTCTTTCAGCCCTTTTTTCCTACATTTTTCTAAAATTGGTTCTGTTTTGGAACTGCTGGTTCAAATTTGGATCAAACTGGTTCTATTGGTTCATTTTTCTACATTGGTTCTCAATACCAGAAGTATTTAAATTAGATGAAATTGCAGTTTAACAAAATACCCCAAAGCTGGCCACATGGGGCAGGAACAGAGGACTGCATCCTCCTGCTGCTTTTCCTTCCTCAGGACTGGGAGAATCATAAAATCATGGAATGGTTTGGGTTGGAAGGGACCTTAAAGCTCATCTCCTTCCACCCCCTGCCATGAGCAGGGACCTTCCACTGTCCCAGGTTGCTCCAAGCCCTGTCCAGCCTGGCTTTGAGGGCAGGAAGGTTTAGGGGCAGTGAAGAGCCTGGTACCAGACCACATCCACCACGATGGATTCCATGAGGGGCATGCTGCCAGCTGCCATTTCCAGCCCTGTTATCAATCCTGCTATCAATCCTGTTATCAATCCAATTATCAGTGTCATCTTCAGGGCACCACTGCCAACACTCAGTGCCAGAACTAAGCAGGGGTGTTCAGGCCTGGGTGTCACTGTCCCCTGCAAGCAAACAGAGCTGCTCAGGGCACTGTGCACAGTCCCTTTGATCCCTGTCCATTGTCCCTGTGTGAGGCTGGCATGGATGTGTGTGGCTTAAGGAAGCATGTGCTGGTGGCTGTCCCATGGGGATGGAGTGCTGCTGGAGAGAGATCAGGCAGGACCTGCATCAAAGAAGTGCTGAAAACCAAGTTTAGAAAGAGAAGTGGCAGAGGATGATCCCTGGGCAATCTCTGTCTGAAGGGAACAGCAGGGAAGGAGACCTGGTGGCTACACAGAAACCAGAGAATTGTTCAAGTTGGAAAAGATCTCCGAGATCATCGAGTCCAGCCATTCCCCCAGCACTGCCAAGGCCACCATTAAACGCTGTCCCCAAGTGCCACATCCACACAGCTTTCAAATCCCTCCAGGGATGGGGACTCCACCTGTTCCAGTGCCTGACGACCCCTTCCATTAAGCAATTATTCTTAATATCCACCCTAAACTTCCTCTGGAGCAACCTGAGGCTGTTTCCTCTTGTCTCTCCTAATCGGGAGAAGAGATCAACCCCCACGTGGGTGCTGCAGAAGGGGGAGAATTTAGAGAGAGCAGAGACACAAACAGAGGACCAAGAGCTCAGTGCTGGAGTGGTCCTGGGGAAATCTGGCTTTTATATGAGAGATGTTTGTGATCAGCTCCATGTTGGGCACTGCCAGGGGAATCTGGTGACCTCCTTTAGAAAATCCTCTCTAAGGACTGAATGGATCCAGTTCCTCATAAACAAAAAAACCTCTTCTTTCCCACCTGGGAGGAGAAGGGAAAGGCACATGGGTCCCTGGGAGCTTAGCCCTGTTGGGGTTTTAGGGATAATTCCCACGACTCTGCAAAGGTTTTGATGCTGGAAAAGTCTCACAGCCCACCCTGATCCAATCCCCTGGCTGGGCCATCCTGTGGGAGCTGGAGGGAGAGGCAATATCTCATTACCTGAGCAGGGAAGGGCAACACTGTGGTTGCCCCCTACCTGCAAAATAGCTCCAAAAATGAGGATTTTAGCAGCATGTGGGCTTGGTGTTGAGAAGTAGAAACCTTCCTGAAGGAGAAGACACCAATCTGGGAGTGACCAGAGGCTCCCTTAGCCCGTGTGAGGTGTCAGTGCTGCTTTCTCCAAGGAAAAGTGGCCAAAGTGGGCATGGAAAAGCTTCAGTCTGTTTGTGGCTGACTTGAAAATATTTTCACAGATTTTCAAACCATGGCAAAAGTTTGGGTGCCCTTGGCAAGAAAACACATCTCATGGCAGAGGGAGTGGGGACAAACACCCCGTGCCTTCCCACAGCCCTCAGAGAGGCTGAGCTGAGTAACTTTAGCCTGGCTGCACTGAAAACAAAATCCAAAGCCTACAACATAGGATTCATCAGCAGATAAACAAACATCACTTGTATGGGGAGGAAAACTTGGGGGGTTGTGCGTTATTTTGTACCAAGGAGGTTAAATAAAAATGCATTTTGTTAGAAACAGTCACATGGTCTTCACCACCACCTGTAAAGGAATATGGGGAGCACAGTTCTGAGCACACACAAAACAGATCTACAGGCAAACCCCTGGGACTGAGGAAAAAGTTATGGTCAAGTTCAAATTCATCACACTCTGATACACCATCAGCTACAACATGCACTGGGAGAGGAGAGAAGCAATTTATACATCAGGTAATATCAGACTGTCAGGGGTTGGGACAGACATTGGCTGCCCTTATGGAAAAATCCTTCAGAATTTAATGACGAGTCCGTCCATTTTGTGAGAGATACAAGATTTGTTAGCAGGGAGACAGCAGCCCTTGTAGAGCTGGCCAGAAATCCTATGGGAAAGCTGTTTGTTTATTCATTGCCCTACAGAGCTTTTGTGACAGAAATATTCCAGTCCAGACTCTTCACGTCTTGCCTTCCCTGTGTCCCTGTCACTTCACTCTCACCCTGCCCCGTGACCCCAGACTGGGCAGGAACCCCAAGGGCCAGACATGTGCCCTGCAAAAAACCTTTCACATTAACACAGCAGAATCCTTTTGGTCTTTTCCCTCTCTAAATTCAGCAGGATTTTTCCATGAGTAGGCAGGAAAGGCCTGGGGATAGAGTAGTTTGCTGCAGGAGAGAGGGAGCTGCTCCCTGGCAGAGTCACGAGACCTGTGCTTCTCATCAGAGCTTTCCCTCTTTGGGGCAGACAGCTGTGCTCAGCTCCATGGAAAAGCAGAGCTCATGGAACAGGGTCAGCCAAGGCCATTGTGACTCCCAGAGGCAGCTCCAGGGAATAAGGCTGGTAGGGAGAAGGTTCAGTGTCTTGACAGGGCACAGCTTTGTTTATAAATGAAATAAATTGAGCAAACTGTACTTACCGCAATCTCTGTTACTAAAATATCAGTAATACTTCCCAACACTGTTACAAAATCAAAGACATTCCAGGCATCCCGGAAATAATTCTGCCAAAGGAGAACACAAGGGGAATAGAGGGATCCAGGGGTTATTTTCTTTCTGCCAGCACAGATCAGGGCTTTTTTTGTTTGTTTGTTTTCAAACACGCGTCACGAAACACAAGCATTTCATAGAGAGAGGAAAGAGGTGGGAGAGAACGAGGAAGGCACCTACCAGCACACCAAAGGCAATGATCTTCAGCACACATTCCATGGAAAACATGGATGTGAACACAATATTCAGGCATTTAAGCATTTCTTCGTATGCTTCTGGAGCATCATAGAACTAAAGCGGGATGGAAGAAAGGCTGTTACTGGAAGATCACTGACAGAGTCAAACCTTTCCCAGCTGATTCCTGCTCATGTTCTTCAGGATTCTGTGCTCACTTTAAGTGGGATTTGGGGTTACAACACAATTATTGCTGTCTCTCTTGCTCCATCCTATACTGAGGGGGCAGCTGGAATATCCCCAGAAGTGGAGACTGTCGCTGAGGGACATCCCCTGTAAGCACAGCACAGACCAGGAGGGAGGAAGGGCATTTTCAAACCCAGGGGACAAGTGCAGAACTGTGTTTCTTCCACTAAGAATATGGGGAGCCCTTGACTGTGAAGATACTCCTAGATAGGCAAGGGACAGGAGGGGACATCATCCACCTGTGTCTCTTCCCCCACTCTGGATCACATCCCAGGAGCCTGATGCTGTTCCAAAATGGAGTCATTTTACAGAATCATAGAATGGCTTGGGTTGGAAGGGACCCTAAAATCATCCAATGCCACCCGTGCCATGGGCAGGGACACTTCCCACTGTCCCAGGCTGCTCCAAGCCCTGTCCAACCTGGCCTTGGGCACTGCCAGGGATCCAGGGGCAGCCACAGCTGCTCTGGGCACCCTGTGCCAGGGCCTGCCCACCCTCACAGGGGAGAATTCCTTCCCAGTATCCCATGTAAACCTACTCTGTTTCAGTTTGAATTTCCATGCCCTGGCTGGACTTTGAACAGCCCCAAGACCCTGCTCTGCAGGAGAAAGCTGTGCTGGAGATCAGGACTTGCAGATCCCAGTTCCCATCCCATGTTCACACACCAAAGGGGCTGAGCCCAACCACCACTGTTCAGGGAGCCCCACTGGTGGGATCTCATCCCAGCTGATCCTCCCTCAGGGGCCAGAGGAACCCCACCAGGCACGTGGGGAGTGGTGGCTACTCTGCTCAGCCCCCCCAGCTCTCAGGGTGAGAGTCTCTCCAGCCAACAGCCCAAAATTCCAAGATTCAGGAAGATCCCACTCACCTTCATCATGAGGACGATGGTGTTGAGAGCAATCATGACCATGATAAAATACTCAAAGGGAGGGGACACCACGAATTTCCACATCTTGTACTGGAAGGATTGCTTGTTCTGAGGCATGTAGCGGGTCAGGGGCTTGGCACTTATGGCAAAGTCTATGCAGGCCCTCTACAAAACAAAAAGGGGATGAAAAGATGCCAGAAAAAGGGCTGGAAGTCTTCATCCATCGGGATATGGTTGGGAGAGTGAGCAGAGCATTTACACCAAGTGAGTACTGATTGTTCCTGTAAAATGCAGCACAGGATCCCCAAATCAATTTTCCTGGAATATTTACCCTATACCACTTCTATGCCCCTTGCAGTCCTACCACATTCCCTTAGAGCCCAGCTCCTCCTAGGTCCTGATCCCTTCCCACTCCTAAAAACACTTCCAATTTCTCCTGATGGGCGATTGTAGGACCCAGAGGGTTGGTAACGATGTTATTTGTGGTTTTTAAAAAGTATTGTGGAACTCGGGTGTGTCCTCACACAGCAACACCTGAACAGCTCAGAATGTTTCATAAAATGAGAACTGAATTTACCAATAAATTGTCCACCAAAAGCACTGGGGGAACTCTCAGAGATCACCTTCACTCACTGTTTCTGTTCACTTTATTATGAATATAAAACTTTAAAATTGCTTTCTACAAGAGGTTTTGATTCTGGAGTGTTTTCTCATCTTGGATTTACATAAGAATTGCGAGGCTGAAATCACTTTCTGCTCAGCAGGAAAATAACATGGGTAAAGCTCTCTAAATATTCTGCTTTATTTTGGACTTTTTGTTCATTTAGACAAACAAAGAACTAATTAAAAATCACTTAAAAATTCATCTCTTTTCATCAAAAATCAGGTTCCAGTTTCAAAATATATGAAAAGAGATGGTACTTCCCAAAAGAGGTCATTGAGGCTGTGGAACCCTGGAGGAAGGATGCTGCAGATGCTAAAAATCTGCATGGATTGAGAAGGAAACTGGATACACCCATGGCAGGAAGATACACAGATGCCAGTAACTAAAGAAAAACAGCTCAGGAGGTCCCTGAGTGGAAAACAATGGTATTTTTGGGGGCATTAAAGAAAAGCCTCACAGCTTCTTCTGCCCTGGTCTCACACTCTTCTCAAGGCATCTCCTTTTGGCTGCTGCCAGGAGGAAAAATCCCTACCAGGCACAAAACCAGCTGAGAGAGATGCGTTTTCCTCTGGGCAGCCACAGCAGTTGAACCTCAGTTTGGTTTCTGAGGTCTGGCCTCAAGGTTTGCCTCCTTCTACCCCTCCACACTCGAGCAAACATAAAATCATGGAATGGTTTGGGCTGGAAAGGACCTTAAAGCCCATCCAGTGCCACCCCTGCCATGGGCAGGGACACTTTCCACTGTCCCAGGTTGCTCCAAGCCCTGTCCAGCCTGGCCTTGGGCACTGCCAGATCAGGGGCAGCCACAGCTGCTCTGGGCACCTGTGCCAGGGCCTCTCCATCCTCACTTTGGTGTGGTCCAGGGGGACGTGTGACAGTGGTTCCCAACAGGAAGCACTTGGGGGCTCTCCCTGGGTTTTTTTTTTTCATTCAGGAGCTGAAATAGCCACTCATTTCTTTGGTCTCTACACCACACACCCTCCAACAGCCACTACTCCCCAGTGCCCCCAGCACAGGGGGAATGGGGAATGGCCTTGCACCAGTATCCAGGTGCTCTGAGCCCTGGAACACCAACTCTGGAGTCACAAGAGGTGGGTACCTCGTTTTTCTCGAGGCTGCACTCTGACATCACTTTATCTCCTTGCTCCTGGAAGGTGATGATGATTAACGCCACAAAGATGTTGACAAAGAAAAAAGGGAAGACAACAAAATACACCACGTAAAAGATGGACATTTCCATCCGGTAGCCAGGGCTGGGCCCCTGTTCCTCGTAGGTGGCATCCACCGAGTGCTTCAGCACGCTGCAAGCAAATGCAAAGAGAGAGGAAAGGTCAACACAATCCCTGGGAAGCACCAAGGACCCCCTGAGAATCACTCCCTGGCCTTCACTCACATGCAGGGTTTTCCACATATGCTCAGGAAAAGCTTGCTCCCATCCACGAGGCTGGGAAGAAGTTTTTCTTGAGGATATTTTTAAGGAAACCCTTTGTTCTCACCATTCTGCAGAATGGTGGAGATTTGCTGTGTCCAGATCCACTGATCCCCCTGGCCAAGGGGAGAGGATCCAGCTGGATCTGGCTTCTCTTCTCTGGTCAACAGGGAGGGAGTAAGAGTGGGAAAAGAGAGGTGTTGATGACATCCAAGTAGGGGAACACAGTGAGGGACTGGAAAAGGGAGGCTGATGCTGTTTTAGTCTTTATTTTATGAAAGAGTTGAACATCAAGGCTGAGAAACCCTGGCCACACACTGCACTCCACATGTGCCAAAATAAAGTCATGTGCTGAACAGGAAATGTCATTTGGGGCCTGTCATGCCCAGCAGACTTTCAGCAGAGCTCACAACACTTTTTCCCCTTCATTTTCTTATATTTCCATTATCAATTTTACCCCTGAGAAAGGTGTGGGAGTCCAAAAGCCTGAAGCAAGAACTGAAAACTTTCTGAGCATCCCTGCGCAAGCTTGAGAGCACCAAGGAAAACTGAGAACTCTGCCTGCTGGTTCACCCAAGAATCACACAAAACTTAGCTGATGGAAGATTTTTCTCATTTTCCAGGTCATGTGCTGCCCCTCAGAGCTTTGGGGACCTGCTTTACCTGCACCATCAGCCCCTGCCAGTGCCATGTACTCACGTTGGCCACCCTTCCCCTGTGGACACGGTGAAGAGCGTGAGCAGAGCCCAGAGCACGTTGTCGTAGTGGAACTCGTATTTTTTCCATTCTCTGGGCTGTGCCTCCACCTCATTTTTTTCATAATCGAGGTACTGACCCCTAGGAAAAAGAGATTTGGAGGCAATGAGAGAATTAAAGCAGATCAGGTGTTTCTTAGCACTCAGGAGAACTGGAAAGCTCCAGCAGCAGTCTGGACTGTGCTGTGGGTTAAAGACAAAGGGACCGCCTCAAAGTCCATTATGGAAGTAAAGGCCAATTTTTGAGCCAGTTTTAGCCATGGGAACTGAAGCTGAGGTCAGAAAATGAAAGAAATTTTAATCAGGACATTCATTAGGCAAAGCCAGCCATTAACACCATGCCTGCCCCTCAATTGTCTGACCCCACAGAAAACTTCTGCTTGATGGGGAAGCACCTCTGGCTCCTACTCCAGCATTGGATCTAACTCCAGGTTTTTAGGGGCCTGACATGTGGAGAACCATCTCCAACCTACCCTATTCTGTAATTTCACATTCCTTTCCATAATTTATCTGCATGTTTCCATGGAAGAACTGCAGTGACAGCTCCCAGGATCCCACCAGGGACGTGTTCTGCAGGTGCCAGGCAGCAGGAGAGGGACAGGCAGAGCAGGACAGTGCTGAGGAGGTGCTTTGGGTGCCAAGAAAAGAAGCTAATGAGATGCACAACACACCTTGCCAGCCTGCTGGGAAGGACAAAGCATGACAGGGCTTTTAAGATATTCACATCCTGTCCCCCTCCTCGCTAATTAGCAGCTCTTTAACATCCCACGCTTCTGATTATTTATTCAGCGTGTTTTTCTAATTCATAGGACCTCTAAGAATGGAGGCAACAGGTGGAAAGAGGAGTCACACTATCAAAATCCCTTCTCAAAAATCACACTCAGCTTTCCCAGGAAAGAAGCTGCCTGTATCCTGAAGATCAGAGCCAGGAATGACACAGCTGTTAAAGAAAAAGAAGGGAAAATTCAACCCCAAGGGTACCTGTGCTGAATTATTGCTCTTATTTACAGGAGACTCTTCCCACTCAGCAAACCCCTGCCTTTGGGCCAGCCTGGGGAGCTGGAGGAAGCTGCTCCCCCCACATTCCCTGCTCCCAGCTGTACCTGCAGTCCTTCTCCAGCTCCTTGGACTCGTCCGTGCAGTAGAAGAAGCGGCCCTTGAAGAGCTGCACGGCAATGACGGCGAAGATGAACATGAAGAGCATGTAAACGATGAGGATGTTGAGGACGTTCTTCAGGGAGTTCACCACGCAGTCAAAGACGGCCTGAGGATGCAGGGGACAAGGTCAAGGGGTGGGAAGGAAGGAAAAGTTCATCCAAAATCTTGGCACCACCATTTAACCATGCTCAGGGAATCACAGGAGGATTTGGGCTGGAAGGGACCTTAAATCTCATCTCATTCCCACCTCCCACTGTCCCAGGCTGCTCCAAGCCCTGTCCAGCCTGGCCTTGGGCACTGCCAGGGATCCAGGGGCAGCCACAGCTGCTCTGGGCACCCTGTGCCAGGGCCTCACCACCCTCCCAGGGAACAATCCCTTCCCAGTATCCCACCTAAATCTCTCTCATTTGGGACTCATTACTCATCCCACCACCCATGGATGCTACGATGGATTTTCACTTCCCAAAGCTGTGCGAAATAACTCCAGCTTCCTTAATCTCCTGCTTTATCCACAACTTCAGCTGAGCCACTGAATTTTCTGATGCTGCTCATAACATTTATAAAGACAATCACAGCTTGTCAAGACAATATTAGTCCCGAGCAAACATTTCATTATAAAACGAAAATTGCATTTGTTTTGATTTTAATTCTAGTGGCTGGGTAAAAACTGTTGAAATAATAAGGAAAAAATACCAGAAACAAAACAACCAAATGCTTTGAATAAATATTTTTCTAAAGATCTGTCTGTCAAAATGAGGTGTGACTGATGTAGTCAGCATGTGCACTCCTGAATTCCCTGCAAAGAACTCCTCAAATCCATTTCCTACGTGGGTATGAGGCCCTGATTCATTACAAGTAATTTGCAGTTCCATTTTAGTCAGAATTTTGTCATAATACCAGGAACTGAGGAATCCCTGCCCAAGCACAAGGTTTGTACAATCCTGCTTCTGTTCCTCTGAATGGAAGTGAATCATTCACAGAATTACACTCCTGATGCAGCTGTCTTAGGTTGGAAATGCAAGATGTAACTGGGGGTGTGTACTGCCATCTGTTAGAGCTGGGGCAGTTATCTTCTGTTAATGGGCCAGCGTTAAAACCAGGTGGGGCAGGTTTCTTTATCTCTTCTATATCCTCCCCCTGGGAGATATCTGCTGTTAATGGGCCATTAATTATTAATTATCTTCTGTCCATGGGCCATTGAGTGTCACTGCATGGCTGATAAAATTCCATCACCCCATTGGGAGAGGCTCTGCCCAGGGGGAGGAGCCAAGCATTCCTACCTGGATACAATCTGAGGCTTGGAACACCACAGGAGCCTTTTCCCACTGCATTCCCAGAGGAGCAGCTTTCTTCTCCTCTGCATTCCCAGAGGAAGAGCAGGCCCAGCTCCACCAGCCCTGGAGCTGCAGAGGAAAACTCCACCCTTGTCCAGGATCCCTGCTCCAGCAGAGCCACATCTGTCACTGCAGGAGGAGCAGCCACCATGGAATGGCACTGCCACCAACACCCTGACCCACAGGCTGCCAGCTCCTGCTGACTCTGGCAGTGGTTTGTTTCGTATTACTGCATTTTTATTTTAATTTTCTTAGTAAAGGACTCTAATTCCTATTCCTATATCTTTGCCTGAGAGCCCCTTAATTTCAAAATATAATAATTTAGAGGGAGGGGGTTACATTTTCTATTCAAGAGGGGCTCCTGCCTTCCTTAGCAGATACCTGTCTTTTCAAACCAAGACAGCAACCCAGGAATCCTGATGGAAATCCCTCTGATCAACACAGAAATCCTGATGGAAATCCCCCTGATCAACCCAGAAATCCTGATGGAAATCTCTGATCAGCCCAGAAATCTTGATGGAAATCCCTCTGATCAGCCCAGAAATTCTGATGGAAATCCCCCTGATCAACCCAGAAATCCTACATGAAATTTCTACATGGTTCAACATTAATGTTCCTTTTTAGATAAATTTAGTGAGCATAAAACTAAAATTATTTAAGCCTCAGACAAAAGCAAATCTACAGAACAGCCAATCCTTATTTTGATGTGAAAATAGGAATTGTCAAACACATTTTCACCCTTCCAAAACATTCATTGTTTTTTCCCAGCTCTAATAGAAAACAGCCCACAAAAGGTATTGAAGAGTCCCTAAATCTCAGAAATTACTGAGGTTTGTTAACTCCTTCCATTCTCTCTTTGCAGGGCCTGGCTATATCTCAGATTGTTGGCATTGGATGAGTAATAACAGGCAGTTAAACTTATTTTATTTTTTAGATCAGTGTTCTAGGGATAAACCCCTGAACTATGGATTCTTTAATAGAAAGAGGAATAAATTAAAGCTCTTGCCATAGTAATGACAAATCTCTTTGGACAGCCCGTGGAAAACCTTGCAACATTCATGTTAAATTCTCTAGGGAAGCCAAACCCTCCCAACCCCATTTTCTCCTTTATCACATTGAAGACCATCCCACTTATGAACTGTAATTTAATTTATTTGAGTTTTTTCTATTCATAGAGATTTTATTTTCATGTGGATTCACAAAAATCCCCAACATTATCCATGATGTTTGCAAAAGCACCCAAGTGTTTGACATTTGCTCAACATCTGCCCAGCTGTTTGTGCTCATCTGGCAAAGAGATTAATTGCAATGAAATAAAAGCAACAGAAACCACTTGGATTAAGTGGAGTCCACCAGCGTCCACTCAGATCAGCCAGAAACCTCCAGAGAAGGAAAAATTGGGGTTCTTTTCTAACCTTTAGTTTTGGCAGCCGTTTTATGGTCTTCAGAGGCCTGAGCACACGCAGGACTCGCAGGGACTTGATGGTGTTGATGTCCTTGCCTTTGGTTCCTCTGCAGGGGAGAAAAAGGCACAAGAACAACAGAGGGAATCATTTGCTCCCCAGGCCACTCACTGGGATATTTGTGGGTATCCAGGGTGGCTTTGGTGGTGGAACTGGTTGGGTTTGGGGATGTTTTGATGGGTTTTGTGTCCATCCTCACCAGGGCTTCAGGCAGGATGAACCAACCTCACCTGGGATGTCTCCAGCAGCACAGAGGAGAAGGCTGGGGCAGGACAGGGTCCTGGCAGGGCTCAGCCACAGGTGCTGGCCAGGCTTTGTCACCTCCCAGCCACTCATCAGGATGTGGGGCCCTTCCTGCCCTGACTCCACACCTGGACAATGCTCCCAGCCAGGGCAGCAGCACTGGGACAGGAGGCTCAGCTCCTCCATCCCATTCCCAGCAGGAGAAGGGACAAAGCCACACGTGGCTCTTCCCTCCCAGCTGGATGAGGCAGGGCGTGTTTCTGGGTGAGGCAGGAGGTATTTCTCCGTGCACTTCTCTGGCAGGAACATTGTGCCAAGAGGGTCTGGGAGCCTTGCTGGTGAAGGACAGAGCTCTCCTGGGGGTCAGAGCCTGTTCCCTCATCCCTGAGTCTCCCATGGAGGACATGCCACCAATCCCATGCAGGAACATGTAATATGGCAATATATTACATGCCTGGAACAGTGCTGGGGCAACTCCCCACTCAGGCATGCAGGTGCTGTCAGTCACATTTGGGGTTTAGGTTTTGTTAAAACCAAGTGCAAGGTCGAGAACGTTCCTCTTGTTAACATCAAGAGGGGTTTTAGGGGAAGGACAGAGTTCCTTTCCTTGTGCACTTCCAAAATAAAGAAACACAAGAAGACAACAGGTACATCTTCTTCCAACCCCACAGCAAAACAACGACATTCCCTTCATTTCATATGGAGTGGAAAATGGGATGGAAATCTGGAACAGAGTTTTATTCATGGCTGGAGGTTCAGGTCTGGGACTGTGCTGAGGGTACACAGGTGAGCATGAAGAACGTGTGGGACAGATGCTGACACACCTATTCTGTGCTCTCCAGGCTGCTGAACGTTCCTCTTCTCCAGGAGGGAAATAATGGAAGCACGAGAGACCCGAGAGACCCACGGGGGTTTGTGAAGGACTGCAAAGCTTCCCCCGCCCTGCCCCATGTCCTGTGCTGAGGGAGGAGCACCAAGAGTGGAGGAAACCACCCAGTTTTGTGGCTGGCTGAGCCTGCTCAGCCCTGGAAAGGGTCTTTCTGGAAATCCATCCACTTCCAAAGGACAAAGAACTCACTCCTAACCCCGTACTGCTCAATAGTAACGCTGGGCTGCAATCTCCAACCCAAACCCACAGTCCTGCCCCAGCTCCAGCCCCTTTCTCCCATTACCAGGCATTGCATCATCTGGAAATGCATTAAGAGGGAGACACGGGCATTTTTGGAGAGCTGTGGGTTATATCTCAGGGATGTATAACTTGAGGAGAAATTTCCTTTCCACAAGATTTAGTAGCAGTGGAGGAGAGGGGGAACAGGATGGACAAGTCCCTATCTTCTCTCTCTCTCTCATCCTTCAGGGCTGTTTTAGGGCCATTTTAATCCATCCCAGCTGGACCCTGATCATTGACGTGGCTCTAAACCCAGGCACTGGATTTACTCCCAGAGATACAGGACTGATTTAGAGCCACAAAGTAACTATTAAATATTTTTTAAAATAGTATTTGATTCTCATTAGAGACCTTTGATATGCTCTAGATGAAATAGGCACTGCCAGCAGAGTTTTTTCTGCCTTTCTTGTCAGGTTTTAGCAGAGCTGAAGGTCTGGCCTAGGCTTGGCTTTGCAGATTTGCTTTCAGCTCACTGTCCCTGCCATGGTCACCTTGGTGTCACCAGAGCCACCAGCTGACCTGGAGCTCCCTGGTGTGACTCTCAGCAGTGCCCTGGCTGCAGAACAGTTTGTTCAGCCTCTCCAGGAGGACGGGAATGGCAGCAGGGAAGCAGAAGGGGAAATGGGTCATGGCCAAGGAGATGCCACAGCAGATCCCACCTGTCCCCAGGGCTGGTGGCCACCCCATCCCCTGGGCTGCCCCCTCTGCCAGGCCAAGCACATCCCCTGCACTGCTCCGTGTTTCCCACCTGAGGAAAGCCAGGCAAGGTGGGAGCTGAGGAGGGCAGGGGTGAGGGAGGGGTGAAGGGGAGACTCTTTAGGGCCATGTCGTTGGGGCAGCAGGACAGGGAAGGGGACACAGGGACACGGAGCCCAGAGCTCTGCTCTGTTCCCCACCAGCCACACTTGTGCTGTGCACTTCAGCAGCCCAGCCCAGCAAACCCAGCTCTGCTCTCCTGGGCTCACTCAGAACCCTGCAATATTCCCACGTGGAGCTTTCCCCTGACTCCAGGAGATCCGACCGTACCACGCTGTGCCAATTAACAGCTGTGCTAATGAGGCCTCTGCAATCGAGAACAGATTTCCCCACTCTGCTCTCCCAGGGTGGGCTCCACGCCTGAAGCAGGAATTTCTGTGGATTGAATATTTCCAGGAAGGTTAAAGGGACGTGGGGCAGAGCAAATCCTCGCTCCTGCTTTTCCCTGGGATGGGAGAGTTGTGGATGAGTGAGCTCAGGGGTGGAGGGCAGACAGCTCCAGTCACAGGGAATTCCTTCTGCCTCAGCAGAGGACACTAAGAAGGGCTGACTGATTTTTTTCCCTTCAGGCACTTAAGCAAATAAAGAGCGTGAGCCAATTAAATCTTAATGGGATTTATGCTCTCAGGCATATAGAGAATCCTGAGGAGAAAAAAAAAATCCCATTTCTTGTCACAGTAAGGTCCCTGCTATAGGAAAAGCTTTTCCTGGTGCTCTGATCTAGAGTGATGCAAATTGCATTTTGATTAAAAGGATCCTCTGCAACTCTTCTGTCAAATAAAACCCTAAGGGTTGGGTTTGGGTGTTTTAAAAAACCCTCTCTGCCAATATTGGGGTTTTTTCACTGCTTTCATACAAAGCCAGATGTCCCAGAAAATAAAAGGTCCAGATGGAACTGGGATTCAGTCAAAAGGTGTATCCAAGCACACATCTGACCTGAATATTCCTCACAACAAAAATAAATTGCTATGGAAGGACAAGGTTTTAATTGACTGCAGAAGAACAACTGCAACATTCAGGAGAGCTGAATTTTGAATAAGAGCTATAGAAGAGCAGAGGATAAAGGCAAACAGGAAAAAAAAAAATACCACCAAGAAAACTTGCATTAGATCAATTTTGGGTACATCAGGCCAGTGCTGCTTTGTTGTTGTTTTCTGTGTCAGTTTGCTGCCTGTTTATTTAAAACATTAAGAATATTTTAAAAGAGCTTTGCAGAGCCTTTTCTCCCTTTAATAAATAAAAGAGCCTTTAAAAATTTAGTGGTTCTTTCAAATGGAAGCTGCTTGTTCCTGTTGCTGCTGCCAGCAGCTCTGATTTCAGGTGACATGGACCCCTCAGAGTCAGGGCATCAAAAATTCAGGGTGAGGTGGAGCCTCTGCCTGCTGTGATTGCCTGGAATCCTCCTGGCAGAATGAATTCTTCCCTGGAAGAGTAAATGAGGTCACCCCACCCTGCCCAAGCACAAAGCCACCCTCTTCCTGCCCTAAATCCTCTGCTTTCCTAGAGAGAAGAAAGAACCAAGTGCCAAATTTCTTGGACCACATCAAAGGCTTCTCTTGGCAATCCTTCTCCTTGCTGTGGAGGATCCCCCTGGAGCTCCTGGAACGTGGGGACAGAGGACACAGCTCTGCCTGCCACCCTGCCCCTGCACTGACAGCAAAACTGCCACTTGCACAGGGTTAAATACCATTTTTGGAACCTCCTTCTTCACAAATCACCCCTGCCAAAAGCTCCCTGAGCTCTGTTTTCATGGCAGAGCCTTTCCCCAATATCAGAGCCTGGATCCCAGCTGGGTCACATTGCACACACTGCACTAAATTAGTCCTGGAGCTTCCAGCTTGGCTGTTCAGAGGTGAAATCCTCTAAAAGAGACTCAAACTGCTTCTTTAAACCTGGTTATTAGGATTTCCATGAATTGTACCTCACCCATCAGTGCCCACTGAGTCAGCCCCTCAAATCTTTTTGGTACAGATGTATCTCCATGTGGTTTTTTGACTCTCTGGCTTGTATTTCTAGTCTGTTCCTGTTTCTGCTGAAGGAAAATCAGGATGGATGAGGAGAAATAATACATTTCACTGGATAATGAGTAGTAAAGGGACAGAGGAGTCAATGTGATGGGTGGAACATGGCTGGGTTGTCTCCACAGTGGCAAAGTGTGTGGACACAGGTTGGACAGGCAAAACAGAGCAGCAAGAGACAGGAAGAACATATTACCCCATGAAACTCCTAGAGAGAGATTCCAGCGAGGAGAAGACAAAGAAAGAGCAGAGTCAATGACAAACAGAAACATCAGAGAGATCCCCCAGCCCCTGGCCCACTCCCACCAAGTCCACAGGACAAACCAGGGGGAAGGGAGGGCTCTGCACAGCAGAAATCCCACACTCCCTCTGGATCAGCCCTTCCACTGGAAAACACCTCCACATCTCTCTTCTCTCCCACTTTGGGAGGGACAACCTCAACTATTTGTTTTTTTCCAAGAGCATCCTGAAATTCTGGGCATCTCTGTTCCAAAGCTTTCCAGGCCAAATCTTTGCTGCACTCCCTCAGCTGCTCCTCCCAGGTACGTTTTGCACCTGGGGCTGAGAGATTTTGGTGACAAATTTCCAGGGGTTTTTTGTTTGCTTCCATTTCCCTAAGGACTCAGACGTGTCTGGGTGTTTGTGGTATGTTTATCTCCAGAAAAAGAAAGGGGTTTCTCTTTGAAATGCTTTGCTAAATGGAAGACATTAGTTTATTATTATCATCATCATCATATTATTGTTCCCAGCATCACTCCAGGGGTGTTGGTTGAAATTTATTTTTTATTTTTCTAACCACAGAGCTGCTTCTAAAGAGCTGCAGGCAGAAAGAAAACCCATAGCTGCTTTGAGAGCTGGATTTTATCAGTCTTGTACCAGTGACTGACACCATCTCAAATGCTTAAATTAACACAGGCTGCTGCAGTGTTGCAGATGGGAGTTTCAGGGAGCTCTGTTATTCCTGGGTTTTTAGGGGTGGGTTAATTCAGCAAGAAGTTGGTTCACATCACCCTCAGTGGGCAGCAGGGAGGCCAAAACCATGAATTAAATCCCACCTTGCACGTGGCAGTTGTGGCTTCTTGCAAACAAAGTGGTGGCAGCCACATTAAATCCCATTTTTAGTGACACTGAGGAGGGTGACAGGGCTGTAGGATTTGCTGGAAAAATCCAACTGATTGAACAACAAAGAGACTCCTGAAGCTCCTTTTTGGGATTATCAACATTCAGCTGGCTCTGTGTGTCCATCTGGTTTAACCAAACCAGGAGCTGGGCCTCAGGCACAGCTCTTTGCCCTGGCAAGATTCAGGAGTGGAACAGGGGAAGGTCATTTCCTAGGAATGACTGATTTTCCAGCTTTTGGGCTCCACCAGGGAGGCTGCAGGCATTCCCTGGATTGGATGTTGCCTGCTGGAGCAGGGATGGGGAGCAGGGCTTACAGAAAGCAGAAAAATCACAGAAGAAATTCAAATTTTCCCGAGTCTCACAAATAAGCTTGTCTGACTTTAATCTGGGAGACAGTAACTAGGCAGGGTTTATGCAGTCCCTGGCTGTAAAACCCTGCTCAAGACTCACTCACAGTGGAAAATAAAAGCAGCTTGGGGCACCTATTATAAAGCATAGGCAGGGGATGTAGAAGTAATTTATTTAGAGGCTGATGAGGTGCTGTTAGATATTCATGGGCCAACATGAGCAATAGAAGAAAACCTGAGCACGAAAAGCCTCAGAAAGATTAAAAATTATTCATTTTTAATCCATAACTCGAGCAAGGAAAATCTCCCTTAAAAGAAAATTGTGTTCAAAGAGAAGATGTTTTAAAGGCAGAGCCTGAGGTTTGTTCTCACAGCACAGGGAGCTGCTCTGAAAGGCTCCCAAAATGCCCCTTCTCCCATCAGTCTTGGGAGTTTGAATTCCTGATGGAAAAGGGAAATTCTCATGGAACCCCAAACTTTGGGTTGTGTTGTTTTTTGTGATTATTTTACTTCTCTACCTTTCTTCAATTCAGAGGAGCTTTGTTAAATTCTAATGTTGCTGCATGGCTTTTTTTAGTTAAATTTTTGATTAACTCAGTCTGACTTAAGTCAGTCTAGTTCTGAAACATGTTCCACAGGTACATTTCATGTGCAGGGAAATAAAACTCCACACATGTCTAGTCAAGCTTAAAAAGCAGCTTGGTTTTGGATATCAAATTTTAGGTTAGCAGGACATTCACCAAGACAATTTTGCTTAGGACAGAGCAGCCAGCTCCTCCAAAAATCTGATTTTTAACGAGAGACAAAACGTTTAAAGAGGGGAGGGCAGCATCCCTTTGAAAACATTATGTTGGATATGGTTTTCTCTGAGACCTGAGTAATTTGGTTAAGGATGAGGCACAGCCCAGCTTTCAATATCCCCAAAAATCACACCTAAAGCATCAATCCTGTCCATCCACTTCTCGGTCAGTTTAACTTAGAGGCTTTATTTGTATTCAGCATTTGCACTGAAGAA
Organism: Leptocoma aspasia; assembly: GCA_013399835.1. Taxonomy (NCBI): domain Eukaryota; kingdom Metazoa; phylum Chordata; class Aves; order Passeriformes; family Nectariniidae; genus Leptocoma; species Leptocoma aspasia. The sequence continues at coordinate 199,867 of VXAX01003957.1, forward strand.
AAGCAGATCTAAAACACAAACCTCACAGCCTCGACGTGACAGGAATTTTGACAGCTCAGAAAACCAAAAAATTGCTGAGGAATATTTTACCAGAAAAGGCAACATTTTGTGCAGAGCTGAGGGAGGAGCAGGGATTTGGCTCTGCTTAAAAAATTCCTGCCAGCGTAAAGCAGCCCAGGCACGCTCCGTGGCTCCCTGACAAAGGTGGATGCTTTTCTCATTAGCGAGTGAAACGCTGCTAATTCTCTTCAGCAAGTGAAACAATTTCCTCTCCTCTAATCATCGTGCCCACAAACCCGGGAGTGCGGGGCTGCTGAACATCCCCCTAATTGCTCGGGGCTAATTTAGCAGAAGATGAAAGTGGTCAAGTCCCGCTGCCTGTTTCCAGGTCTCTCCTGTTGTGTCTCAGGAAAGGATTTGCAAACAACAATCCGAGTGGAAGATTTCTTCCCAGCTATGCTCCTGAAGGTTGGAAGGAGCTGCACTGCTCTTCCTCTGGTTGTTTCCAAGAGAAAAAAGGCTCAGATGAGAAGCTAATCTTAATTTTTAAAGGGTTATTTCTCTGTGTTTGTTGCTCAAAATCCTCCATGACATGAAAGAAGAACGTGGGGTATTTATAGACATAAATACAGGTTTGGGGGAGGGAGCACTAAAAGTGAAACTCAGTGGAGGTACAGAGAGAGGAGAGAAAAAGCAAAAGTTTGTGAACCAGAAATATCCACAACTCTGGAAACTGCCAAGAGTTCACGGAGTTATCAGCTGATTTCTTTAACTGTTTTCTCAGAATGAGAGCAATTCTCACAAGCACTGACTGGAGACACTGCACTGCCACGAAGCGTTACAGTGAGGTCCTGAAAAGAATTGGCCAAAGAGTCACAAAAATCTTGGCTTCGTGTTTGACTGGGCAGTGAATGGACTCGGCCTGAAGCTGGGAGGATTTTCACGAGATTCCACAACACAAATTTACTTGGGTTTATTCTTTTCTTCCCACCCCCAGCCTGCTAGCTACGAGAGGAAAAGGGGCAGGAACTGAACATTTCACTGAGAAAAGGAGCCACAAACATCACACAGCCACTGTCCCTGTGCCAGCGTCCTGCCCCCTCTGTCACTCGTTCCCTGGAATTTGGGAGGAGAAGGAAAATGAACTTACGAGAAGGCAAAAGCCACCAAGGCCCCACTGACCACAATGAAGTCCAGGATATTCCACAGGTCACGGAAGTAAGAGCCAGGGTGGAGCAGCAGCCCCAAGTCGATCATCTGCAGAGAAAACCCAAAAAAGTTTTAATAAAACATGGCCCAAATCCACCCTGCCAAGAGGCAGGAGAAGGTTCTGGATCAAAGCACCCTTCACAAATTGCTGAGGTACTTGGCCAAGCTGCTCCTCTCTAACAGGCAGGAAAACTCTCCCAAAAATGAAGCTCAAATCAATAAACCACAACCCAAAGCTGTAGAAACCCTCACCTGTAAAGCCCTCACTGCTCCCTAGGATTTTTTCCACACACATGCATTAATCCTGGTTTTATTCTTCATCTCTTTTGCATCTTGCTCTGACAGGAAAACCCAACTCCTGCCTTACCCCAACACAGAATCCTGATTTATGGAACTGTGCTCTCTGGAAAGTTACAGCCCCTGTAACAGTCCTGGCAAAACCTGTCACCCTACTGAGTAAAAAGATAAATGTTCTGCTTTTTTAAACATGACAAACCAAGAATCAGTTGTTATTAATATTTCTTCTCAGTGCCAAAGGAAGAGGGAAGAAATCAGGAGTGTTTCAGCAAGGTCTGGCAGCTCCTGTTTCTTCCCAGTTCTTACTCTCTTACAGAGCCACAGCTCCTAAAGATAGGACTTTCCTCCATAAAATATGAGATTGAAGTCAGGAGAGCTGCGGCATCTGATTGTGAGAGCTGTTCCCAACTTCAAGGTCTCCATCCTTCCCACCTCTGTCCTGCTCCAGCTTCTCACAGAGAAATCTGAAAGAGGAAATGAATCTTTCTGCTTGGAAAAGTTCTTACCTTGATCACCATCTCAAAGGTGAAGACTCCTGTAAATATATAATCCAGGTATTTCAGAGCCTAAGTGGGAAGGGGAAATGTGTGTTAGGGAAGGCCACACACTGAAACCTGCACATGAGCAAGGAGTAAAATACCTAACCCAGCAATTGTCTGTCTGCTGGGATGGACAAAAATCATCTGGTGGGAGGGTTTCAGATAATTTAGGCACAAACCTGAATCACCTGATTTAAAGCAGCATTTTCCCAGTCCTTGCCACACTGCACCCAAGGCTGGCTCCAGTGCACCTGCATTTCTGGCAGGTTTGCCAAGGCAGAAGGGGTATTTCAAAATGAAATGTTTGCACATCCCTTCCTAAGGAGTTTATCCAGCCTTTCCCACTGCAGAACGGGGTGCCAGCTTTGCAGCCCCTCCACCAAAGCCACACCAGCCACACAAGCCCTGATTTCCAAGCTCTCAAACTCAGATGCAGGTGAAGCAGCAGAAAGGGACAGGAATTGGAGCATTTTGACAGTGAAGCAGAGATAACTGGAGTGTGTTATCAAAGGCAGCTCCGATTGTGCATTGCCAGCGCCGTGCGTTATCCCGGAGGTGGGAACGGACACGCCGCGTGCTGGGAGGAGAAAAGCACCTGAATTCTGGGAATTTTGGGTGGCACTCACGTCGTTCCTGGGAGACTCGGCTTGGACAGGGTCCTCTGCAGCCAGGGCGATGCTGCTGAGGGCGATAACGATCAAGATCACCATCTCGAAGTAGCGCAGGTTGACGATGTAGTGGAACAGGCGCCGGATCCTGCAGGGACAGGAGCACAGGGGGGGTGTGAGGGGGAACTGCCACAAACCCAGCAGGAGCAGCACCTCTGGGATTCCTGCTGTAGTCATGGGAAGGAAATTAAATACAGGCTTTACATTGCAGTTTGCAGCAGAGCTGTGGTGAGGGATAAATAAGGGAGATCAACATCTCTGCGCTGCCTCTACCCCCTCTGCAAAGCAACAACATCCATTCATCTCTTTATCTCCCTATCTCTTTATCTCCCTATCTATTTATCTCCCTATCTATTTATTTCTCTATCTAGTTATTTCTCTATCTATTTATCTCTCCACCCATCTGTCAAAAGAGCACTGAGAGCTTTCAAGCATCCACACTCAATTCTACAAATTATGTTTATGGCACTCCCCCATCCTTCTCCCTCTGAACTGCCAGGTTAACGCCCTGTGAGTTCAAAACAAGGTTTGAAATCCTTTTAATGTCAACTAATCCCTTTAAAATGTTGAGACTCTCAGCTGAATCTGCCTTTGTGGCTCTGAGTGTTCCTCCCACCAATCTCTCTCTGCCTGCACTTTACTCCAACTCTCACTTTACAGCACAAATACTTTACAGGAATAGATTTGATTACTTCCACCTAATCTTTTTATTCACAAATTGTGTCTGAGGAAAATGGTAAATGCTCCCATTTCTAAGCAATCCAAAACTCTTCACAAATTGCAGCTAATAATTCCTTCTGACCACAATTCCCAAATCCTTAATTGCACACAGAGCTCTGCATTTGCACCATATTTGTCAGCTGAATAAAGGACTTAGCCTGAGAATCAAATTATAGATTTAACTCGCCAACAACTTTGTTATCTGAGAATGTATTTCAGCTCCTCTATCCCATTTTCTCTAAGCAAGTATCTGAACAGTGAGAATTAAAGTCTATTTTTCACATCTACTTACATACTCCTTTTCTTTGGCTTGATAATGGATTCAGAGTGGAAAAGAGCTACAAATACCAGGGAAGCAAATGTGATAGAAAATAACTTGGAGAAAAGTGCTTTTGTGGACCCCTTAACTGTGGTTTTCAATCTGCCAGGAGAAGATGATCATCTCCCTGCTCTGAGAAGCCACAGAAGTGAAAGGCAACATTTCCAATAACATTTGTAGCCATAATTCCTGCATCAAACTCACTTCATCAAAGCAATAACAAGCCTCTATTTTTAGCTCCTCATCATTCATAACCAGCAGTGAGATGTGGGAGCATTTGTGAACTGCCAGTGGGGCTTGAGAAATCACAGCCCTGTGTGCTCTAAGAGGGTGGTGGCACTTGGGAAAAAAGGAATTTATTTCTGCTTCCCTGAACTGTTTTCCCCTCTGGCAGCACCCGGGTCACGGATCCCCAGCAGGGCTTGGAAGGGAGATGGCAGCACTGGAGTGGGGAAAGTTCTGATCCCAGAAGGGCTCTCTGGAGGAGTTCCCAGCGGCCAGAACACCTGGGGGATGCAGCTGGCTCTGCACCTTGCCCAGAGGAGGAAAACCAAGCTGCTGACATTCCTGGAGTTTGGGCTTTGCCTTGTTATTCCCCCTTGGCTTGCTTGTAACACATTTTTTCTCCCAGTGGACTTTGTTTTTCCAGTGGTCTTTCAGCACAGCTTTTTTTCTGGGAGGAAGTGTAAGCTGGAGGAAGCTGAAACAACAAAGCAACTGAAAGAACCCCCAGATCCTGGACTCTGAGGCTCAGAGGGTTCTAACTGGGATGAGGGGAGAGAAAAGAAGCAGCCATAGGAAACAAGGGAATTTTGCTGTTTCTCTGCCTGCCCAGCCCTCAGCTCAGAGCCCCTGGCTCAGCACCTCTCACTCCCCACCCAGTGATGCTGCCTTGGCAGATCTTTCCCAGCTCATTTTCAGTGGTCACTTCACAGCAAAAAGACCAAATATTAGGGAAATACCAAAATACCATTTCCTTATCCATCCAGACAGAGGCCAAACTCCATAATCCTAATTTGGCTCCCCAGGTCATGGTCCCAAGGCTGCCAGAGCTCCAGGAGCGTTTGGACAGTCTGGGATGCCCAGGGTGGGGTTGTTGGGGTGTCTGTGCAGGGCCAGGAGCTGGATCAATGATCCTGGTGGGTCCCTCCCAACTCAGGAGATTCTGGGATGCTGTCCAGCCTGCACAGGGTCCAGGGGTACCACAGGGGCTTTTTGGATGTCAATTCTGGGAACTTGGAGCCTCTTTTGTTCCATGACTGCCACAGGATGTCACAGTCCTCAGCAGCAGGAGGAGAACTCATCCTTCTCTTAAATCCAGCTGCCAAAGAAGGGCCTGAGTTCCCCTTTGGTANAGCTCCAGGAGCGTTTGGACAGTCTGGGATGCCCAGGGTGGGGTTGTTGGGGTGTCTGTGCAGGGCCAGGAGCTGGATCAATGATCCTGGTGGGTCCCTCCCAACTCAGGAGATTCTGGGATGCTGTCCAGCCTGCACAGGGTCCAGGGGTACCACAGGGGCTTTTTGGATGTCAATTCTGGGAACTTGGAGCCTCTTTTGTTCCATGACTGCCACAGGATGTCACAGTCCTCAGCAGCAGGAGGAGAACTCATCCTTCTCTTAAATCCAGCTGCCAAAGAAGGGCCTGAGTTCCCCTTTGGTATCTGGGCAGAGAGAAATTCCAAGAAGTACAAGTTTACCTGAGCCAGAGAGAATGCCCTGCTCCAAGGGGATCTCCAGAAGTTCCAAACACCCTCCCTTGAAATGCTTGAACTGACTGACAGCCCTTCATGCCACAATAATTCCAAACCCTCTCCCCGTTGGTCCTGCAGCTCTCCAGAGGAGCAGATTCAGAACTTCCAGGCTTTGAGTCCAAAGCTCCCCAGGAGGCAGCGCTGCCTGAAGGGGAAGAAATGCCCCAATCCCAGCAGATCCCACAGGCTGCACTGCCGGCCTTGGCAAATAAAAAATATCCAGGTTTTCCCAGATGTTCAAAGTTTGCAGTGATGCAAAGCCACTTTATGGAAAGAACAGGAATTCCAGCTGAGGAACCTGCAGGAATTTGCTGGTATCCAAATAGTCCTCAACCCGGTATTCCTGATAAAATCTTTTCCCAACAGTACCTGTGCTCCCACTTTTTGGGATCTAAATCAGCAGGGTTTGCCTAAAGCATTTTCTTTTCCCTGTCCTGATAATTTATCCCCCCATGAAAACCAACAGAACAACAGCACCTGGCCCACAGAAATAAGCTTTTATTTCATGTGCCAGTGTGTTTTCAGAGATGAAAATCCCACCCATGTTATTGCTTTGAAGCGCCTGGAACCATAACTGGTGTTACAGGAACTTACGGATTCGTGGGGCTGAGGATGAACATGGAACTGTAAGGCAGGATTGGTTTAGGCCCATTTTTCGTCAAGTCATCGACATCTTTCTTCTCCTCTGTTTTGCTGTCAAACTCCACGTTGTTCACTGGAAATGGGGATGCAGGGAGAACACAAAGGAGAGGGTTAAAAATGGATCGGCAGCCTTCCTGCAACAGCTGGGAATGGAAAGAGTGCAGCTGGGAGAGCAAACAGCCCTTGGAAGTGCTGATGAAATGGGATGAACAATCACTGGATCATTATCACCCAGTGATGCAGCTCTGCCCCTCCACTGCTGATGAGCCACAGAGCAGGAACAGCCAGGAAATGAAACCATGAGCTGATTTATCCCAGAGCTGCCAAACTGGGGCTGGAAAACCCATCCCAAAGAGCACAAATTCTTAGGGAGAGGGATCAGCTCGGGATCCTTGAAAGAAAATAAAAAGGAAGTCTGGCCAGCCTTGTAATTCGGTGTTTTCTCCCACGGAGCAGGAGCACAACTGGCTTTGGAACACGTAAAAGAGCAGATCCATGGATGAGGTTTAATAATCTGGGGGCTGAGACTGCTGAACTTCCCAGAAACAGGAAAAGAGACCTGGAATGACTTCCTGGACCCCCCCAGAGCTGTGCCTGCATCGTGCACCTCAGTTTGGTCAGAGCTCCCCATGTGCAAAGGTGTGCAGCTCCATCCTGCAGCAGGTTTTGGGATCCCCTTCTCTGAGATTGTTCCCAGCCTTCCTCCCAAAGGTTGGAAATTCTCCAATTCTCATCCTGACTTCACCTGCAGGGGGTTTATGGGATAATTTACTGAAGATAATTTCCCATCTATGAATTGGGTAACATTTTATGCTGCAAATTCTCTTCTTAGATATGTATAAAGGCTCTTCCATTAATTCCCAGGACCTAAAGTCCAACAATCCCACCCTTTGGAATGTGTTCAGTGCAGGGCTGTTATTACTTTTTATTTTATTTTGCAAGAAAATGACATTTCATTGTGTTTGAGTGACATGTTCAATAAACTCCTTATTGGATCTCCAGTCAGATCCAGAGGAAATGGCCAAGAAAGGGAGAGGCTGATAAATTGTGATTGACAGGAACTCAGCATTGCAATATAGGAAAATTACCATTGAAGAGGGGAAAAAAAGGACAAAGAAGAAGGAAAAAAAAAAAA
>VXAX01003957.1:207178-273951 GCA_013399835.1 Leptocoma aspasia
AGAAAATATAAATCTTGTGGCTGACAACAGAGTGAAAAAGCACAGGGACCCTGCCAGATCTTGGCTGTGCCTCTTGGAAAGCAGAGTCCTGACAGCCTGAAGTTTACTTCACTTCAGTGGACCTCTTGGATTTCCCACTGGGATTCTCCTCAGCTCTCCAGACATCTCCAGGCCGTTCCCACCCTGCCAGGGATCAGCACCAAGGTGGTGGGAACAGGCTGGTGATGGCTGGGCACAAGGATCTTGGACCATCTGTAAATCTCTGCTGATAGACTCAAGGCAGAGAGCTCTGGAGAAGGACTGGGAGGGTGGATCTGCTCCAGCTGTGATGCAGAGGATTGTAAAAAGCTCTGGAATGTCACAGGATCCCAAAGCAGCAGGATCACACATGGGTGTTGCCTTCCTTGCTCCTTCACCTTTCCCTTACACAAAGGGTGTGGCCTGGGTGAGCCATCTCCAGGGAATCTCAGGTGTTTTCCAGAGCCACCAGGCACCCAGGAACCTGTTACATAAACATAAGTTTCTCTGCATGTAGGCCTGCAGAAAAATCTTCCCATGGGAAAGCATTCTTTTACTGTCTTTTACTCTGTACAAGTTTCTGTAAACAAAATCTCGGAGCTGTATTTCAAAGACATTTGGTTTTCTCTGCCTGTCTCCTATTAATGGGAGATAAAGGTTCTCTTCCTCTCAGCCTATGAAGTGAAAAGTTGTTATCTCTGATTGTGTAGACTATTCTAACATTCCTAGGACAAAGCTTGAAGCAGGAGCTTTGGATGCTCCAGGCTGGGCAGATGATAACCCAAATCCTTTGAATTATGAAGTCATGTTAATAAATCATATTTAGCCTTCTGAAATTATTATCAAGAGTCCTTTGTCAATGCAGGAACCACAGCAATAGGAACCCTTGCTGAGCTCCTGCAGTCTGTGTGGCATTTACAGATCCTCTATCACCAATCTCCCTGCCTGCCTCTCCCGAGGATGGCAGCGCCCAGGAGAGCCCCCCTCACTCCTTGGAAACCTCAATTTCCTGGCAAGAATTCCGCAGCAGGACAAGCAGGGGACAAAGGCACTCACTTGGAATGACAGTGGTTTCCCCTGGAGGGGCAGTGATGGTGACAGGGATGTTCACAGTGGTGGTTTTGTCCAGGGGGGGCTGAATCATCCTCGTCACGTTCTTCTGGTTGTCGGCATCCTCGGGCTGCTCGGGCACCTTCTGCAGGTAAGTGCTGGGCAGGGTGTGCACAGGGACACTGCCAGGGCCACTGCCACTGCCACTGGCCTCCAGCTCACACTGGTTCTCCCTAGGAAAAAGCAGGATTTGTTCAATATGGCCCGGGAAAGGTTCAGAGAACACATCCCTGACGCTGCACCTCGTGCTGGGTCTGTTTCCCCCATGGAAATCCTCTGCAGGACAACCTCTGACTGAGAAATTTGGGATCTTTTTCCCCAAGACCTCCTGAGCCAAACCCCAATCCCAGCATTAGGAGGGGACTGTGGCACTGGACATCCCTGGGGTCACTTTAATGATGCTCCCAAGCCAGGACCATGTAGCAGTGCCATGAGCCACTCCCCAGAGCAGCTGCTGGATGAATCCTGACACACTGCTGCCTAACGCTCTCCCCAGGCCTCATTTAAATGTGGTGACTTTCTTTTCCAGCTTGGAACCATTCTGGAACGTGGCTGTCAGCAGCTAAATGGCTCCTGCTCTCCTCTGCAGCAGCAGCTCTGCTCCAGTGAGGAGGAAAGTGAGCCCATGCACATGAGCACGCTGAACAGCAGGCAGAGTGTTTGGAAATTCAGCTGAAAGGAAGATAATTTAGACAGGAAAATTATTATCTCAGTGCCACTCACGGCTCTCCACAGTGACATGAACTCTATTCTAAAGAATCCCAGTGCAATTTCTTTTCCATCAGACTAATAAAGCTGAAAAGGCAATCTATCCTTCTTTATTAACTACTCCAAATGCTTCACCAGGGCTGCTTTTCTCACTTGGCTTACATAAGAATTAAAGCAAATGGGGGCCATCGTTGCTCTTAATGGAAGAGGCCATGTGCTGGAACAACTGGTGGTGCAGCTGAAGCTCCCCATTAAAAATGAAAATCAAAGGGCTGTAAGCAAGGCTGACTGAAATTTAAAAATATGTCCCTCAGGAGCTTCCTTCAGAAGCTGGGAAATTCTCTGCTCCACTTGATGTCCTACAGGGTCTGTTGGTGTTTACAGCAAGGATATTTCCTGCCTTAAACCTGAGCTGTTTTATGAATCAAAATCGTTTTTGGGAGCCTCTGTCACTGCTGATTGAGGCAAAACACTCGTGCAGGTTGTGGTGCTGATGCCTCAGGTTTTAGCTTTTATATTTTTCAGATCTGTGCTGCTTTCGTGTGTGGGCTTCATATTATGGGATGGTGACCTCTCTTCACAGAGTAGGGAGACAAAACAATTCCTTCTCTAGCTGGGGACCAAGGCCAAATGATCCAAATCTCAGGCCCAAGAGCACAAACAACGTGGGCTGGAGAGAGAAAAACAAGAAGGATGGGACTTGATGGGCTAAAGCTGGAATTGGACAATGAACTCCAATGTGCAAATGGAGCAGAACTGATAAAAGTGCCAGAGCCCGTGCCCGGTGTCCATTTTGGGACCATTTTGGTTCATCTTGGGTGCAGCCCTGGCTGGGCTCTTGTGCTGCCCAAGGTGGATCCATGGAGGAAATCCTTTAAATAAATCCCTGCTTTATTCTTTAACCCTGTCTTTCCTGGGTCAGCCTTCACCAGGCATCACTGGGAGCAGGTGTGGGGACAGGGACAGCAGGGAACGCCAGGGGTAGGGTGATAAGGGATTTTCTGGAACACATCTGGGGCTCTGTGACCCCTGACCCGACCCGGGCAGGGTCTGGCAGCACTCACTCACTTGGGCTGGTGGTTCCTGTGCTCCTTCTCGCCAGCCTCCCCCTCCTTCTCCCCGCTGTCCTTCTCCACGGACTCGTAGGTGGACAGGGCCCTGTTCCTGAGGCGGTGCCGCCGGTGGGGCTCCTCTCCGCTGTCCCCCTTGGTGCCGGGCTCTCCATCCCTGTTCCCGGAGCGGGAGCCTCCGCGGTGCCGGGAGCGCCGCTCGCCGCGGGCACCGTTGGCGGTGCCGTTGCCCTCCTTGCCCGGCCGGTCGGAGGAGTGCCGGTGGCTGCGGTGCCTGCGGTGCTCCTTCTCGGCCCCTTCCTCCACCGAGCCCCGCCGGTGGTGCCTCTTGCCCCCTTCCTGCCCCCTGTTACGGTCGCTTTTCCCTTCCTTGCTGCCCCCTTCCACCTCCTTGCTGCGGCTCCGGTGCTGCCGGTGCCGCTCCTCCTTGTTGGCAGCGCCGGCCTCGCCTCTCTCGTCCTTGGCCGCGTCTCCCTTCTCCTGCTCTCCCGGCTTCTCCTTCTCCCGGTGCCGGTGGTGCTTCCGTGGCGCTTCTGCCCCATCGCTGGAGGTGGCTTTGGGGTGCTCCAGCACCTCCTGGACATCCACGGGGCTCAGCTTGGTGATGTTGTTCCTGCCTTCGCCGCGGGGCTCCACGACCAGCGGCCGGTCCAGGTGTGTTTTCATGTCGGGTCGGATGTGCAGGGTGGTGGCGTAGCGGACCCGCTCCTCGGGGTCCAGCTCGTTGTACAGGGCCTCGCAGCTGGCTCGGAAGTTGTGCATCCGGATCTGGCTCGTCCTCTGCTCCCAAACCGACTTGGATTTGGAGGAATTCTGCTGCTTGCTAAGGGTGGGAGAAATGTGAGAAGTCAGCACCCGACTTTGAGGCAGTTCCCTAAATGCCAGCCAAAAAAACAAAAGAGGGAATTTTCAGCCGAGGTGGGGAATTAGATGGTCGAACCAAAGGAGTAACAGGGATGGAGAGAGAACATGAGCAGGGAAAGCCAGCAGGATCATCCGTGTTAGTTTGCCCACACACTATGAGATCAGCCCTCTGGAAAGGAGTTATTCTGCGTTTCGGAAATGTGGAAGCCTCGGGAATAGTCTGAAGGATTAAAACGTCAGCACACAAAAATCACACACCCCAGCCAGAGCTTTGAAACAGCCCACAAAGCTTCCCAAAATTAGCAGCACTTTTCTCCCCACCTGGAAATATCTGAATGAGGAAATTAGCGGTGAGCAAGAGAAGTTAGATCAGCAGGAGGAGCAGGGAAAATGAAACCTGTCCCTGAGGATCTGAGCCTGCCACCAGCCCCTTCCCCTTCCAGCCAGCCCCAGGGGTTTTCCAGCTGTGCTGCCCTGCTGGCTCATGGAACAGGTCTAAAACTGCTCTAAATCCACAGCATCCTTCCAGGTGAGCATGGACACATCACTGGAGAATGGAAACGTACAAGTAAGAAAGGAAAGCTGTCCTGTGCACCAAGAAAAAAAACCCAGACAGTGGGAGAGTCACACACAGATCCATAAAAGATACTGAGCTGGAAAGGACCCACAGGATCACCCAGTGCCACCCCTGTCCCTGCCCAGCCCCCCAGCAATGCCACCCTGTCCATCCCTGGCAGCGCTGTCCAAACGCTCCTGGAGCTCTGGCAGCCTCGGGGCCGTGCCCATTCCCTGGGGAGCCTGGGCAGTGCCAGCACCCTCTGGGGGAAGAACCTTTCCCTGATCTCCAGCCTGAGCCTGCCCTGGCCCAGCTCCAGCCCTTCCCTGGCTCCTGTCCCTGTCCCAGAGCAGAGCCCGGAGCTGCCCCTCGGGAGGAGCTGCAGCCCCGGGGAGCTCTGCCCTCACTCTGCTCCAGATGAACAATCCCAGTGCCCCCAGTCCCTCCTTGTGTGGCCCCTTCAGACCCTTCCCCTCCTCAGTATCCCAAGGTAAAGATGAGATGGGAACACCTGGAGACACCTGCTCATCTCTGTCACCTCCTGTGATGAGGACACCTCCTCTGGCATGGCCTGAACACTTTGATTTTTCAGCACAGCACTTGGGTTCTCACCACCACATTCAAAGTGACCACAAACCCAACCAGGGTTTGAAGGTTGTGAAGGGAAGACTTTTTCTTTTCCTCCTAAAAACTGCAAGTCAAACTCTGCTTTGCACTGGCTGCCAGGGCACGTTCTTGATTTAACCTCATGGAGGCTCAGCACCCGTTTTTCCTTAATGAAACCTTTTCTAGCAAAACCAGGAAAGGCATTTTCCTCCTCCCAGCCTGCTCTGACATCTCCACTCCCCACACCTCAGCCTGAGCTGTGCAGCTGGAGGGAGCAGAGCCCACATGGGAGGCAAACACAACTTCCTTATGCATTTTCCAGGCTCCCCTGGCAGTGGAAAAAAGCAGTTTTTGCGTGTTCTGGGGCTGATTGGGACTGTCTGGCTCTGTCACCATGCACAGACTCTGGGGAGGTGACGTCCAGCCACGCTTAAGTGGCACAGTGGGAGCTGTCAGAAGAGTTTTGTGTCACTGGGCTCTGCTGGGGAATTGCTTCTTTACCGAAGGTGCTGCTGCCTGGTGCTGGTAAAGAGGCAAAAATTCACTAAAAACCCTCATGAGAGCACCCAGGCAGATGTGAAGAAACCTCATTTAATCCCAAAATCAGAGCTGATCACCAAAATTAAATATCTACACTCTGTTGCCAAGTTCTGGACTCATTTCCAGCAGCCAAGTCCCCCATTTGCACCATGGCAGGAGAACAAGTGATAAAAATCACAGTTCTAAATGTAAATAATACCAGGAGGTCCTGGAGACATGGCTTAGAGCCCTGCTCACCCAAATCCCACATTCAAGGGGGAGGACAGGCTGCTCCTGAGGCAGAGCCCCCTCCAAGCTGGCACAAGGATGAACAGCCCCATCACAGTGGGCACTCACCACCTCCTTTCGTTCAAAATCATGAAAAATGAAAATATTCTCACTCATCAGCAGCTTTCCATGGTTTGAGAAGGAATGAGGAACGTGCAGAGCCCCCGACTGCCCAGCCCTGCTGCCCTGTGCAAGGATTTCCCGTGGGAAGGCACAGGAAAAGCTCTGCACAGCTCTGCACAGGCAGCAGAGATGGGGTGCCTGGGATGGGCACCCCGGGGTGTCCTGCACATCCTCGGGGGTGGCTGAGTGCCTTGCTCTGCCATGCTCCAGGTTTTAGCTCAGCTAAACCCAACTGGGCTACAAACCTGTTGGAACCCAGGGCACAGGGAATGTTTCTCTGCCTGTTTTAGGAAGCCCTGGTCCCCAGCTGGACACTGCCTTTAACCTTCGTCCCTGGAAAAAATTACCAAGGCTCTGGGATGAGCTGGAGCATACAGGTGTGAATTAGATAGCAGCAGTAGTAATAGTTTATCACAGGGTGAAGAATTTAGGGTTTTAATATGAGAGTAAATAGGGGACAAGATGGAGGATTTTGGGTGTTGTCTCATCCCTTTCTTGTTCTTCTTCCACTCCATTTTCTGTGGTGTTAGTGGCACAAGGTTATTGGCTAGAGAAAGCAGTGGCATAGGTGCTACGTCAATAGATTAATAGAAGTTATTGGTAGAAAAGTAAAAACAAATACGTGTTAGAAAGTAATTGGACTGATTAGCTTTAAAAGGCCTTGGTTTTGGGTGTTTGCTCTCCATTTTGTGCTTTGTTTCTCATACGCTCAATCTGGTGTGCAGACGGCGTATCAAATTCAAGATAAGGAAAAGAATAAACAATAGACTGAAGACAGAGAAAATCCAGAGTCCTGCTCATTTTTCACCCTTTGCCAAGAACTCACAAGGGAACCTCCTCCAAGGGCCCAGGGGGTAGGATCCCTCTCGTGTTGGGGGCTCAAAAACCCCACACACATCTCTTCAGATCTGGGCTCAGGGATTTTCTGTGCCTGGCTGAGCTCCCTGACTGCTGCCACAAACACCTCTGTTCTTAGGGAATATTCCTCACTCCATAATGAGTCCCGGGGTGGGGACTGGCCTCTGTCCTGTGCTTTGAGCAGCACTGAGGTGATAATCAACCTTAATGATTAATTAGAAAAGTGTCTTTGTGCTGAAACTTCCAGTTTATCTAAAACCCAAGAGCACAGGGAGGAGCACAACCACCTGTGCCCCATTGCCATGGGACAGGAACCAGCAGGGCTGGGACACAAAGCCTCAGTGTCCCTGCAGTGACTCCCCAAAGCAAAACACCGAGAAAATCGTCAGGCAGCTCCCACGGACACAGCCTGGCCCTGGCTGCCTGTGCTGAGCCCATCCCAGCCAAGAAGGGAAGAAAATCCCCTCAGTCAGGCTGCATGTGGTGAGGAGGAAGGTTGGGATTCAGGCTGATCCTCAGCCCAGCTCTGACACGAGCTGTGCCACTGCAGGAGGGGTTTTGCACTTGTGTTTCAGTCCCACCAAGAACATAAATCAGCTTTTAAATGATCTCTGAGCTGTTCCCAGTGCCCATCACTCAGGGCTAAGTGAGAGGTGCTGCCAGGGAACTGCACCCCTGAGAACCTGCAGGAGCCAGGCGGTGCACACATCAACCCAGCCCGTTCTGCTCAGATCCCTGTGCAGAACAGGCACTGACATTCCAGCCTGGAATTTCCCAGCACCTGGAAATGAGCTGCATCCTTAACACTGACACAAGTCACGGAGGCGAGTGCCAAGAACTGGGGCACAAAGCCACCCGCTGCCTCTGGGCACCAGCAACTCCAGCCATTCCTCTTTCCACGTGGAAAACACTCCAAAAAATGCTTCAAAAGGCAAACCAGGATATTTCTGAAGCACAGTAAAAACCCCACCAGGGGAATGCACAGCCTGTGAGCTCAATTCCATCTCCAGAGCAGTGAGGAGCATCCCAAATCCTGTCCTCCCAAATCCTGCCATCCCAAAAACACCACTCAGGAGCCAGAGCCAGGGCACAGGGGCTGCTGTGGGAATGGGGGCAAAGCACCTGAGCACATGGGCTCGTGGGGACAGCGCTGGGAATTCCAGAGCCAGAGCAGCAGCAGGAAGTGGCAGCTGCTTGTCCAGCTGGATTTATCCAGGCCTGGCTGTCCCCGAGTCCCTACAGCCACCGAGCTCGGGATCTGTGGCAGCTCCTCCTCTCCTGGTGCTCTCTGGGCACGGGGGGAGCTGATTTATGGCAGCCCTTAAAACAAAGCAGGGCTGCCTGCCAGGGAGGAGATGCAGCAACAGGAGGTGTTTAGAGGAGGTGGAAAAACATCAACGGGGCAAAAATTAATTCCTCTGCTTCCCCCTTCGTTTGGTGCATGAATTCTGCAAAAATTGGGGCAGGCACAGCTCAGCTGCAGCACAAGCAGGGCAGGACTTGTCTAAACTGATCAAAAAGAGGATTTGTGATAACAAATATTTACTTCACAAAAAAGAAAACCACAAAAAAACCCCCCAAAGCCAACTGCTTATCTGAACTCTGCTCACTGCTGTCTGCTTAAAAAGCTCCTGAAGCCATTAAGGAAATTGCCCTGTAAATGACTCCTGACTTGCTGACATCCTCCAAACACTGCTGGTAATTCATTGCTCTACTCCCCGTCCCTATTTTCAGGAATATTTGGAACTCTTTGAAGGCTCTGCCCCATCCCCAGATCGTCCAGGCTCTGGAAATGTTGTAGGTACCACTGCTGGCACCAGCTCCACTGGTTTTCCTTGGATTAAGACACCAACAAACAACTCCTGCCTGTGGCTGGAAAGGAAAACCCTGCAATTCCTGGAGAATCAAATAAAATCCATATTAACGAACCAATGACTAATATTGGTATAAATAAAAACTGCAACCACTGTGTGGTTTGTTCAAGAAAGCAAAGTGTATTTTTAGTCAGATTCTAATGTTAGGGTGCTCCTTAATGAGTCAAGATTTTGTTCCCATAACCTTTGAAATCACTTCATGGAAATCCTTAACATTTTGCTGCAGTAAATAATGAATGAAAGCAGCCTTTGGAAAGATAATAATTCAATGTTAAAAATAACCAACATTCCACGGTGGCTGTGGAATTCTGTGTTTCAGATAAAAGGGAATTTGTTGTTAAAATGCAACAAAATCTTTCCACTCAAATCCTATTTTCTGTTCATGAACTCAGGGTTCATAAACTCCACATTTCTATTTTCCACTTGGAAAACACAATGGGGTATTTCACTTTGGGGTTGGTGTGCACAAAGCCCAATGTTTTATCTCTCTGTGAGTTGCTAAAACAATTTTCTCTCAGCTGAGCTCAGCACTGGTGTTTAAATAAATGTGATTTGCCTGTGACCCTGGAGTTGGTGCTTGGATGCTTCAGCACCTTTTTCATCCTTCATGAGCTCCCTTGGGAGATGCTCTGGGCATTCCCATGGAGCTGGAGCATCACAGACACCAGAAACAAGGGGCAGAAAACACTTTTTTCAGTGTTATTATCTCTGAGGGGAATAATTAGGGGAATAATTATTTTGGTTTGAGATAATTATTCTCCAAAATTATTCTTGAATTTGATTTTGGTTTTAGAAATTACAATTTATAGATAATAAAGCACATTAATTTTCTCTAACATTATATAAAATTTAATATATTGATGTATAGATTTTGTCTATTTTTATACATTTATAAATTGGATTTTTTTGATATTGCAGCTTCACAGAGACACGACTTACTCCTTTATAATTTTTCTCCCAATGTTAGCTAGAAACTCTTAAATTTTGAAAGTGATAAAGCCCATCTTGGCTGTGTATCACCCCCTTATCTCCAGAAACGTGCTGCTGAAATTTAAAATGCCTTTTAAACTGTCCCAGACACCTATTTCTCAGCCCAGCAAAGGTCACTGAATGCCACAGTTTGGTTTTTTCCAACATTATCCCCCTCAGACTGAATCCCTACTCGCTGTTCCCGTTCCTTTGGACAGGTTGGGGCAGGTGCAGGGTGAGCAGAGGCACCTGGGCTGAGCAGGAGGAAGAGGCTGGGATGGCAGAGGGGGATGGAGCTGAGCATCCCTGCAGGATTTGGGATTTGCTGAGCACATGGACACACCTGGCCCAGCCAGGAGCTGCTGCTTGTAGGGCCAGAAAGGTCCTAAAATCCTAAACTGGAATGGTTTGGGTTGGAAAGGNTAAGGACAGAAGAGAGGGGGAGAATCAGCTGCCTCATCCTGGCCACTCCTCTCCAGGTGGAATCCATCCATCCTGCTCCTTGGAGCAGCTTCGTGGCCTCCTCTGGATTCACTCCTCATCCTCCTGCTGCTGGAAGCCCCAGAGCTGGAGGCAGGTGGGGCCTCACCAGAGTGGATCAGGGCAGTCAAACCAAAACCCAGGATGGCTCTGGCACCTCCCTGCCTCTCCCACGAGGAGCCAACAGCCACCATTTCCCAGGAGCAGCAAAACCATTCCAAGGTGCTGCAGCTCTGGGGTCTGCAGCCCCCTGCACGCCTTTTCTGTGCAGCTCTGAAGGGACACAAAGCTCAGCCAGGCCAAAGCTTCCTGCTGTGAACAGAGCCAGAGTTTTTGTGCTTTCTGAGGAAAGACAAGGGGTGCAGGGGGCTGCAAACCCCAGAGCTGCGGCACCTTGGAATGATTTTGCTGCTCCTGGTGATGCCTCAGGTTTCAGCTTTTATATTTTTCAGATTCTGTGCTGCTTTAGTGTGTGGGTCTGGGCTTCATATGAGGGGATGGTGAGCTCTCTGCACAGAGCAGGGAGACAAAACAATTCCTTCTCTACCTGGGGACCAAGGACAGATGATCCAAATCTCAGGCCCAAGAGCACAAACAACGTGGGCTGGAGAGAGAAAAACAAGAAGGATGGGACTGGATAAGCTAAAGCTGGAATTGGACAATGAACTCCAATCTGCAAATGGAGCAGAACTGATAAAAGTGCCAGAGCCCGTGCCCGGTGTCCATTTTGGGACCATTTTGGTTCATCTTGGGTGCAGCCCTGGCTGGGCTCTTGTGCTGCCCAAGGTGGATCCATGGAGGAAATCCTTTAAATAAATCCCTGCTTTATTCTGTAACTCTGCCCAGCCTCTGTTCCAGGGCAGCTTTCTCAAGGCATCACTGGGAAATCGCTGGCTCCTCATGGGAGAGGCAGGGAGGTGCCAGAGCCATCCTGGATTTTGGTTTGACTGCCCTGACCCACTCTGGTAAAAGCTCAGCCAGGCCAAAGTTTCCTGCTCTGAACAGAGCCAAGCTTTTCCTGCTTTCCGCTGGAGTTTTCCCTCCCAGAAGGATTCCAGCCACAACTCAGCACCCTCGTGCTGCTCCTTATTTCTCTAATAGGAGGAATTTTCTCATTGTTTTCAGTACATGCCATCCTAGTCCCAGGAATGTAAATCTGGGGGTTTGCTTTATGCACATCCTAATCCTCAGAATATGCCAGGAAATATTCCTTCTGTCTCAAGTGATCGTGCTGTCCTTAGGCACCAGATCCCTCTGCAGACCTCAAGCTCTGGTTGGTATTTCAGTTATGAATTGTGATCAAATAATTCCATGCTCAGTAATGGAAAACAGGGTGAGAGGGTTAAAAGCAGAATGAAAAAATGGAAGTTTAAAGCCTGATTGCTGTGGCTTGGTTGAACAAAGAACACACTGGGATTAAATGTGTGGAACCATTAAATTCTCCTATACCCCAGGCAAATTATGTTTTATTTACATTATATTTGCTTTAAATTATTTCTTTCCCCTGAAGTGTTGAAGCCCCACTCTCCAGAAGATGCTCTGGCTAATGGCTAAGACCAAAATCCCACCTTAATCTCCAAAGTTTTGATAAAAACCAAGACAAAACCTCAGGGAATGAAGGCCCAGCCCCTTCTTTGCACTCTGAGGGTGGAGAGAAAGCAATGCCCAGACAGTGAATACACAAAAAAGTGATAAAGATCAATTTGGCTTCTGGGATGGCAAGTGACAAATTAATCCTGGGAGAAGATATTGGAGTTTTCTCATTTCCCTCTGTCTCTATCAGCCTGTCTGGAGCTGGGGAGTGCTGGGTGGGAATGAAGGAGAGAGGGGAAGAGGGAAAGAAGGAAAGAAGGAACTGGGCTGGGAAAGGAAACTGAGTTTTAATCTGGAAAAAAATATCAGTGGCAGGTGCAGGAGTTCAGCACTTCCATTTTATGGAACCGTTTTTCCCTTGATTTCCCACTCTAGAATTTGCCTTAAGAAGATGGAATTTGTCACGTCCAAGCAAGGATCCTAATAAAAATAAACAAAGAACAGCAATACAAAGAAAACCTCAAGTTACTGGTTTGGATTTCATCACCCACTGCAATTTAAGGATTCATCTGAAAATTCAACGCCTCACAACTCTTCAAATGATTGGAAAAATCCAGCACAATTATTCCCTTGGCTGTGTGTCATCACCTATGCACATATGAATCAATTGCCAAATTCAGTGTGTATTTTAGATAAATCTACTTGAGGAAATAGAGCAGATCTGTATTTAATTCCCTGTGCTCAGTGAATGAAAAATGTATTTTGTCCATGCTGGAATTGTGGAACAGATTTGTGACAGCACCAAAGGCTGGAATTACCACAAGAAAATGACTCAACTTGAGATTATTTTAATTTTTTTAAGAAACTGTCTCCTGTATTTTGCCTGTAACTTCTTACTACTTAGAAATTTATAGATTTTTTTTATTTAGTTTTATTTTTTAAATAATCACAGGACAGAGGGAAAACCCAACCCTCTGGATCTCAAAACTTTTGAGGTAAGTTTTATTATTTCAGAGCAAATGACCATGGCTGGATCCTGGTTCTCACTAATATTAAAGGCACTGGGATTTTTGCAACTCTTGAAGCCCTTCTTGATCAGTAAATTACTGTTTAGTTTTCACCTGTGCTCAAAAATTAGCCCATTTATCAGAGTAATTGCAGCAAAACAGAGCCCCCCAACATTCCCCAGGGAATGGGAACCCACAGCACCTGCCTGGCCCTAAGAGGGGTTGGTCCAGTTTCGTGATTTGAATTTAAAATTAAAAAAAGATTTTTAAAAACCCTCACTTCTAACCATGACATTTACACCGAGTAAATAAAATTTTCAGCTGTCTGCACACTCCACAGTGGCCCTGATGCTCTGGGTGGTTGTACTTTTACATATTTCATGTTCTTATGGGGTTCAGTCATTTATTGATTTTTTTTTTTTTCCTGGGGGGTTTCCAGAGGATTTTGGGGAAATACTCCTTAATACTCAGTGAGAAAAAAAAGCACATTCAGCTCATCCATCTCTGCACCTTTCTGCCTGTCCAAACTCCCAGCAGCCAGGAAATACACTGGAAGAAATGATCCAAAAGATGACTAAATCTAATTTATTCCCCTAATTTTCACTGCCCCAACCCCGTGAGCCATCAGACCTGGGCACAGACAGGTCACACCCACTTTGAGCAGTCACAGCAGCTCAACCTTGGTCACAGCAGTTAAACTCCAGGGTCTCTGTTCTGGTGGGGAATTAATAAACCCCAACGAAAAATGCCTCAAAATGTGGCCAAATCCTGCTTCCAAATGGATCTTGGTACCTGCACTTTGATTTCATCCTTTTATAAAAGGCAACTCTGCCTCTGGAAATTTGGAAAAGGAGACAAAATCTGTATTTTTATTTTTTTTTAAGGCTAGTTGGGAAAACATTGATTTCGAGCAGTTGAAAAACATTGATTTCTGCTGGGAGAAATTGGAATTTTGGGGAGAAGGCAGCTCCCAGCACCTCCCTTTCCCCATCCTGTCCTCCCTATCAGGGTGGGAGGCACCCAAAGTGCAGCTGAACCCCCTCTGCACCTTTCTGCCTGTCCAAACTCCCAGCAGCCAGGAAATACACTGGAAGAAATGATCCAAAAGATGACTAAATCTAATTTATTCCCCTAATCTTCCCCGTGAGCCATCAGACCTGGGCACAGACAGGTCACACCTACTTTGGGCAGCCACAGCAGCTCACTCTTGGTCACAGAAGTTAAACTCATATAAGGCATTGACATATTTTAAATCCCAACTTGTCCAAGATCCAGCAGTGCACAAGGAGCCCCAAAACACCCAGGGAAATATCAGGGAGGAAAAGCTGCTGGAAAACCTCCTTGGCTTCACAGTACCTAGGTCCTTGCTGTGGGGCCAGGACAAACCCCCAGGCTGGAATTGCACTTACTTGGGTCTCCAAAAGCATTAAAGAAGAAAGACAAGGTCACAGAGTTAAAGGATAACCCAAAGGACGCTCGCGGGGCTGGGACAGGAGCTGATGAGGAGTTTTTGGGGTTAGTCAGCAGCAGTAATAATGTTTTTACCAACCTGCTCGGTGTCAAAGCACACCCTGACCCACAGCACAGCCAGCAGGATTGGATTGGGAGGAAGCACATGGAGTGAGAGAGAGTTTTCCACTGTGTTTGCTCAACTCCAGCTCCAGAGGAGTTGCCAAAAGCCTCATTTGGACAAAATCTGTCGCTTTAAGCTCCAGCTCGAGAAGGTTAGAGAGCAAAGACATAACCAGCTTTTCAAGAGTTTTCCAATTTAGTCTCACTTGGACCCCGTTTCCAGAATTCTTTTGAAGTCCTCCTCCAGTTTTCCCTCCAAGAGAGCTCTCCTGGTTCTCCCACGGAACCCAGAGTGCAAACACTGGTGGAACATCAAAGCCAACAGCCCAGCACAGAATAAACACAGAGAACAGAAAGAAATACAAGTGAGAACAAGACAAACCATCAAACGAGGGGAGACAGGAGAAGAGAGGACAGTAGTTCAGGAGAAATGATGGAAAGGAATTAAGGGAGAAAAATGGAGGAAGGAGGAGGGGGAGAAGTCACAGTCAATGTATGAAACACAAGAGTTGCTCACAAACCACAAGCATCAAATGACAATGACACCTTCCAGTCCTTTCCCTGGATGTTGGTCTGGAGGCTTTCCACAGTGATGGGAATGATTTTTGGGGGAAAAAAAACACAGGGAGAATGAAGGCACCAGGAGAAGGGGAAGGTTTATAGAGCTCTAGATGAGAAATCCACTTAGTGAATATCGTAACAGAGAGCAACTCACGGTGAATTTACGCTGGAGACTGACGAGCTGCGAGATACAGTACCTCGAGTTTGCTTTACAAAACTGCACATGCAAAAAAACAAAACAAACAAAGAAAACAAAAAGTGAGAAAAGAAAAAGCCAAAAAAACCAAAAAAAGAAAAAAAAAACCAACAAAAAAAAATCAAACCAAACCAAACGAGCAGAGAAACCACAGAAGACATCGGGAGGAGACTCGTACAGGCTGTGTCCTGTCGGATGGAGACCGGGCAAGCTCCAGGATTGTGGAAGCCACGGACACACCACCCTCTGGAGAACAGGGACACAACCAAAGAGTCCAAAACGGAACCAAAAGGGAGCCAAAAGGAAAAGGTGACCAAAAGGCACACGATGATCTCGGGGCTCCCTGGTACTCACACCACCAAAGTCCTGCAGGAGCCACCTCTGCCACCTCGGGGGGGTCTGGCTGCAGCCACGTGGGGATTGTGCTGCAAATCCTCATTTCCACATGGAGCAGGATGCTAATTCCTGCTCTTGGCACCAGGAGGAAGCTTTAGCACACAGCAAGGGCTGGAGAGAGGACCTCAGGCTCCAAAATCCACCTGAGCTCCAGCAGCTGGTGCCAGGCAACTTCTCACCAGTCCCTGCCTCAGGTCGGCTCTTTGGAGGCACCTACCTCTCTCCTCGGACAGGGACTGGGGTGGGCCTGGCTCACACTGCCCAAAATTGGGTCACTGGGCCTAAAAACCTCAGCTCTGCTGCAGCTTCAGTGGGGCAGGGCCCGGGGGTGAAAGCAGCTTCCTGCAGCCCAAGGAATTTTGTAGATTCTCCTCCATCTCCTCCACACCAATTACGTGGGGGGTTCTAAATATGGAAATCACTGAATCACACAGAAAAGGCAGGGAATCACAGAAAATCAGGATTCTAAATATCCTGATCGATCCTGGCTTGAGGCAATCATTTTTTCATGGCTCTAAATGATCATTTTCATCAATCTACAGCATTCCAAAAACCCTCCCCGAGACTGAAAATAAAATCCCTTCTCCTCCTGATTTGCCTTTTCAGTTGCAGCATTTTTCCTCCTGCTTTCACGAGCATTTAAATCTGTTAGCAATCAATTCTAGCCAACCAGAAGGCCCAGTTAAAATCTAATGTTCTTTGGGTATCATAGTAGTAGAGTTTTAAATATACATTTATTAAAATTAATGGATTGTTCTAAACAGAAATGTTGGCTCAGATAATGCATATAACACAAAATCCAGAGGTTCAGAAAGCTGGAGTAAATATAAGAAAAATTATGGAAGGCATCATAAAAGTTTTGCTTGAAGCAAATAACCTGCTGAGCAGCCAGGTGAAGTATTTTACCTAAACCTCAGGATTTCTGTATTTGTCTGGTGCCAAATGAAATAGGAGCAGAGTGGGGGTGGCATGTCCTGCGTGCTGGCCAAGGAAATTATTATTTCCAGGTTGCTCAAGCTGGGGATCTTTTGCCTCTTTGGCAGCAAAATCCTGCAGAGGACAAGCCCCTGACTGCAGGGCATAACTGAGAAATTCCTTTGGGAAAACTCGGGATGGAGGAGAATGCACAGGGCTGCCCTGATTTACCTGGCAGTCAGCACCAAGCCCCTGCAATACGTGGGGAGATTTTGGGTTTAATTGTTGAAAGCAGATGAACATCCCTCAGTGGGAGGCTGGGATGAACCTCTGTGTGTCTCCCTGCCTCCTTTGGTGCAGGGCAGGATGAAGGCCGTGCTCTGTCCTTGTCACCTGTGCAGGGAACGTGACACAAGTCCTGCAGCACTCTGGGGTCACTGCTCTGCTCCCGTGGCTGGATCTGCCTTTTTGAAACCATAAATTTGCCTGGAAGCGCCGTGTGTGAATCCACAGAGCCAGCACAGCCTCCTTTTCCAGGGCAAAATGACAGCAGGAGCTGATTTTCACCAGATGCTACTTACCAGGAAGGAGGGACAGAGCCCAGAGGGTGGCTTTGGGTGTGGCTGAGTGGCCGTGACACCGACGGTGAGGACAGAAAGGAAAACCCACGGGAGGAATCAGAACCTCACACACTGACACACTCCAGGGGAGGAGGAGAGGGCAGAAATCACAGCCAGCAAGAGAAAAAGAACACCTCTTCTAATCTACACCCCCCAGCACAGCCCAGGGCACGGGCTGGGTGTTCAGGCAGCTTCTTGCTGGGTCCTGTTGGGTCCCCAGAGCCCAACAGAGATGTAGAAATCAGCCACGGTACTCCCAAGACAGAAGGAAAACATGGAACCTCCAAGATGGAAAACCTGGAGAAACAGAGCAGCTCCCCCCTCCCTGCATCCCCAGACCTGTACAAAAGGGCCAGAGGAGTCAGGGTGAAGTGATTGAGGTGCCACCTCTGGTGGCTTTTCTGCCTTGCTCACACTGACAGGCACTGTCCCCCTGTGGGACTGGAATTACAGCACCAGTTCTGTGAACAGCCCCAGGTGGGACCAGCAGAAACCAGTCCTGGAGACAGAGGGAGGTCTCTGGAGGCTGGAACGTTGTCCTAGGAAGTACAGATAACTCTGGAACACCAGTGGGCAGCGTGACAAACTGTGCTTAGGTCTGGTGCCCACGTCCAGGAGCTGTCTCTGCCACTGCCCGCAATGTTTCATCCACCACCCAAGTTCTCCTCCCACCCAAAACTCACACCTCACATCTGTGATTAAACGATTCCCTTGGATCTGGCTACAACTGTAACCCATTACCTCATGGAATTAAAAACCCCAAACCTCATAAATCACAGAGTGCAAAAAGTTCCTCCAAGCGTGGCTGACTACCTGGCAGGCTCCTACAAATTTAGGGGT
Organism: Leptocoma aspasia; assembly: GCA_013399835.1. NCBI lineage: Eukaryota > Metazoa > Chordata > Aves > Passeriformes > Nectariniidae > Leptocoma > Leptocoma aspasia. The sequence continues at coordinate 224,862 of VXAX01003957.1, forward strand.
GCTGAAAAACTGCTATTTTAATGCTTTTGCCAAGAAAAGGTGAGGAGAGGGCACTGAGGAACGCCGTGGGTGCCAGGTGAGCCCCAGGTGGTGCCCTGCCTGGGGCAGGGTGTGCTGGTGGCAGCCCCTTTTGTACGGCCATTGGTGCAGCTGTGGCTGGGATGGAAAGGCAGAGGAGGAACCCAAACATGGGGAGCTCAGGCATCAGACCAGGCAAAACCAGGAAAAAACCCCGTGTTTGCTTGGGGTCTTTGTGTGACCCACAGGGATGAGCCTGAGGGCTCTTCCTTCCACTGGCGGTGGCACCAAGAAGTGCTTTGGACATCCAGTGGCCTGGAATTGTCCCCTTGTCCCCCGTCCTCTGCTCTGGCTGCCAAGGAGGCTGCACCAATGGTTTGCCCTGAAGACCCCTGGCTCTGTGAAGTCCCTCAGGTGCAGAGGCTGAGCAGGGCAAACGACACAGAGGGGCTGAACAAAGCCAGAACTCACCTCCAGAAACAACAAAGCAAGGAAAATGCTAAACGGAAAACAAACAAAAAAAACCACAAAAAAAGAATGAAACAATGGGCTAGAATCAAACACATCTGTTTTCAGCCAAACATTGCAAACAGTGACAGAACCAATGCACCACCCTTGCTTTTCATCCTAAATAAATCCTTCAGGGTAGAGTTCACCAGGTGAAAAAGGAACTGTGGTCAGAAAATCTGCTCAGGCCCCTTTGGTGGTGCAGAGAAATGCTGGGAGCTGGGTGAAGCCTGAGCTCCAAACCAATGCACCAGCCTTGCTTTTCATCCAGAGAAACCACAAAATAAATCCTTCAGGACAGAGTTCACCAGGTGAAAAGCTCAGACAAATCTGTTCAGGTGAATCCCTTTGGTGAAGGAGGAGGTTTCTGGGAGCTCCAAAGCAAGTGCAGGATGTCGTGAGGCAGGTGCAAGATAAATGATCCCTCCCCACACTGCAATGATGAGCCTGTTACTGAAGGAGATCCATCAATCACAAACCAATTCCCAGCTCCCACAGCATCCAGTTCCAGGTGGGAAGGTGAAGGTGCCTCTTCAGAGCCTCTGAGCAGGCTGGAACACTGGATAACAACTGGTTCCTTATGCTTAGGAAATGATGTTTAGTAACCAACAGAATAAATGGAGCTCAGGGCGGAGGGGGGGGACAAGGGAACAATTCCAAGGCACTGGATGTGCAAATTTTGTGGAGCTTGGTTAGGAGGGGAGGCTGGGGCAGGAGAACTGGTGATTAAATGATTCCCTTGGATCTGGCTGCAACTGTAATCCATTACCTCATGGGATTAAAAAAACCCCAAACCTCGTAAGTCACAGAGTGCAAGAAAATTCCTCTTCAGGCACAGCTCACCCTGTACTGACACAGGAAAAATGCCAGAGGTGGAAGATCCAACACCATGGGAAGGGCTGGAAGGAGGTTTAGGGGGAGCCACAGTCAGTGCTTGGAGCAGGACTGACAAGGGAAGGGAAGAAAACAGCACCTCAGCCCTGCGACAGCACAACCAACGTGACTTTTCACCAGGCTCAGCCCAGGGACAGCTTTGTCACCTCTGTGGGAGGTGGCCAAACACTGGGAACATGAACATCGTGATCAAGAAAATCCAAGTCATGGTGTTCTCTGCCACCACCCTGTTTGGAGTGATGCAGGCAGGGAAAATATCAATGTTTGCAGAATATTGAGCCGTGCCATCGATGCCTGCTGTTACAGAAATCCATTTTCATATGTTGGGAAAGTAACATTAAACGATAAAACTAAAAAAAAAAAATATTCCTTAGGGGAAAGTACAAATATAAATTGATTGGGTGGAGCTACCTTTGCAGGAGCTCAATCCCAGTTTTCTCAGGCCTTGCTCACTGAATCCTACAGGGGTTGGATTCTCAGTTCTTTGTACCTGAATTTTACAGGGGTTTGGTTTCTGGTGATATTTCCATTTACCAAAAATCCCATTTTTAAGAATTCCCAGCACTTCTGGCATGTCCAGCTCTGGGTCTGATCTGCCAGGACTTGCCATGGTCACAACATCTGCTCCACCCTCAGAGCACCATGGGCAATAAGAGCAGGAGAAATGAAGTGTTGGGGTGGATTTGGGTGCCAAAAGGTCCCTACATCAGCCCTACTGCACTGCAGAGAGATATCCAAGGGATGGGGCTGCAAACCACCCCCTATCCAAGATTTAGGGGCTGCCAAGCCCCTCTGGAGCTCCCTGAGGATGGGCATTCCATCCCTGTATGGGTTGTTCACTTGAGAGCTGGATTTGATCCTTGTGGGTCTCTCCCAGCTCAGAATATTCTGGGATTTATGTATAAAACAAATTGCTTTGACATGGATTCATTAAATCTCACGGATCACGAGCCCCCAATCCATCCAGCCCACTCTTCCCATCTCCCAGAATATCTGATCCTCCCCTGCCTGTTCCTCCAGGGCATCATCCCTTGGGGCATCAACCTCTGGACCTAAATGCTGCTTTTTTTCCCCAAAGCAAAGCTTTGTGATGGCTGTGGGAGGCTCAGCCTGGCCCTGCAGCAGGGCCAAGGAGAAGTCCCCGGGGTGCCAGGGTCAGGAGGTGTGGAAACCATCCTTTCCACTGTGCTCATGTGAATTTCTACACCATTGGGGCAGGGCAGGCTCAATTTGAGGCAAAAATAAGCAAAAATCCACAATTTTACCCTCACTTTGAATTGTTGCCACAAAATTCTCCTTGTGCTTTTGAAAACCTGGTGAAAAATCACGGGAAAAGGTGGTTTTAAGCAATTTCAACCTTAGCTCCATGGAAGTGAGTTGGTTTTTCTTCTGCTGATTTCTAAGAAATCTTCCCATGCAAAATGCTTTGATTAAAACAGAACCAAATAAGCACCATCATCATCTTGCATTTTAAAATGCCAGAACCAAGAAATTCATCAAAGAGCAGGAGCAATTATCCTCATTTGACTTCTTTTCAAGGCTGGCCAGAAAATAATTGTAAGGAAAAACTGGTATTTAAAACTATCAAACAGCCAGAGCATAAATAGGAACTGATTACAGCAGTAATGACAAAATAAAATGGTAAGAAGAATAAAATAGGCAAATTAATAATATTCTTTTCCTTCACATGTAACAAACTGGCTCCACTTGGCCTTTTGTCTTTGCTAAAGTGGATTAAACTCCCAGTAAAAAGAGATTTCCACTGAAGGAATCTGGCTGCAGTTCAGGTTTTTCCAATAAAATTGAGCAGGAAATTTCTTTTTTCATGCTTGAGCTTCTCCAGCCCTTGGAGGTCTCCCCTGTAAAAGGGGTCTGGAAAACATCAGCAGCTCCCAGTAAAATGCAGGACCAAACTTTTCGGTGTTGATGCTGAAATTCCAGAAGAGTTCAAGGAACCTTTTCAGCAAATCCTTGCGAGGAATCCCAGAACAGAATCATGGAATGGTTTGGGTTGGAAGGACCTGAAATCCCATCCCATTCCAACCTCTGCAGGGACACCCTCCACTATCCCAGGTTGCTCCGAGTCCATCCAACACTTGGATATTTCCAGGGATGTCTCAAACACAGGAACCTGGACAAATATTTCCACCTACACCTCATTTTTGCACCTCTAAGGTCCAGGAAAAGTTAGGTCCAAGGCAAAGCTTTCCAAGGGTTTTGGTATCACAGAGCCTGTGTATCCTCATCCAGGCATCTGAGAATTCCAAATGGATGTTCCTACCTCCAAACCATTTTATTCCACCCAGCTCTTTCAAACAGCAAGGAAAGGGAATTCAAGCACATTTTTCAGCTATTTAAGAGGATGCCTTTGCACTTGAATTCTCAAGATCATTAAAAAGTAGTTATTTCTGTGCACACACCCCTCTCCTCATTAAAAATCCAAAGTGGGATGTTAACACTTCACCTGGTGAAATCTATCCTGGGACAGCTTAAAAGAAAAAATCCTCCTAAAATACAATTATTCAGAGATGAGGCATTACAAAGAGAACCAAACTGAAAGAAATCCTTCATTAAACTCCCAATTAAGTGCTCAGCACTGAAGCATTTGGCCTGTGAGGGCCAGAGATGGTGCAGGAGGGCTCCCAGCTGGACAGACAGACAGTGACACTGGGAAGGGGAGCGCTCTCCCACGGATGCTTACGCAGCTATGGAGATGTTGGCCGCGGACATGGGGCTCACTTCAGCCACCTCCTTGGCCTTCTGCAGGGCCAGCTTCTGGTTGGTGGCTTCCTCCATCTCCTCCTCGTCCTGGGGCACAAAAGCAAGAGAAATCAGGGCATAACTCATGGGGTAACAACAAGCAGAGCTCCCCAGGGCCCGGGCGGGGATGGCTGCCACTGGTGTGCTGCAAGGACACAGGAATCTTCATTTAGGGCAGAGTTTCTGGCAAGGAGCCCCAGGTTTGGTGCAGGTTGAGGTGAGAATGGCAAGGTTTGGCCAGGAGGGTTTTTTACCCTCACAAACTTTCTTGACTCTCCTCACACGGGGCACCACTTATGTTGGGTCTTTATCTTCTTTTTGCCAGGGCCAGGGTTGGGGTTAAATGCACCAGATGGTATTTCCTGTTCAGACTCAGGTGTTTATTAGTTCTTACCTATGTTACAGTCCTACAAACCCTGAGTTCTACAGCACTTCACTAACAAACTACAAAATGGAGCTGTATCTCTCTCTGCAAGGCCTTTTAAGGATAAACTGTCCAATTAAGAAATGACACCTAAATGATTTTTACTTTTGACCCAATAACAAACCACCCATGCCCCACAATGTGGACTTTTCTATCCAATCACACAACACCACCCAAACCCATGAGGAGGAAGGTGAAGAAGAAGGAGGAGCCACTGCCCTAAAACCTCCATCTTGCTTTATATATATTACTATATTCTAAAACCTTAAACTCTAAGTTTTCCACCATGTGATATCACACACTTCTATTCAAACTACACACCCATAACCTCACTTTTATCATTCCATTTTGGAAGTTTTCTCCATGGCCTCAGGTCAGATGCAGTGTTCTCTTGGGGGTCAGTGCCTGGCAGCACAAAAAGTCTGAAATTCTCAGCAACCAGGGTTCCACCAGGTCTCCTCTCAGCACACAGCCCTGGGGAAGGAGACTCTGAAGGAGCAGGAAGGGACCTGAGCAGGAATGGGACAATTCCAGGTGGAATTCCCCATTTATCCCAGGGCTGTGTGTGTAACAACCCTCTAAAACCAATGTCCTGCTGAAACACCTGGACAGGCTCCTAAATCCTTCCTGACCTCCTGCAAGGGGACTTTTCTGAAACAATAATAAAAAAACCATGGATTTGGGACTGGTCCTGCTCCCATCCGTTATTCACACCCACCCCAGATCCCTGAGGACTCAGAAATAAAAAAAGAACCACATTAAATGTAATTTGCAGAGCAAAGCAGGGTTCTGTTCCTGCTTCCTGCATATCCTTGGATCACGAGGATTTTTAACCTCTGGTGGCACAGAAGTGCCTGAAGATTGTAACTGGGATTTCTCTTTTCCTACCCAACATGAAAAGCACCACTAAAACACTAAATTAGGGATCTTAATTTTAGAAAAATTAATTACAATTAATTAATATCAACAATTCAAAATTTAAGGATCTTAAACATTGAGGTGAGAGCAAAACCCAAAGAAACAGCCTGGATCCCCTTCAATGGTCAATAAGGGCAACTGTCCTGGAATTTTCTAACCAAAATAAAGTCAAATCATGGCAGGGTAAGCCCAAAGCTCTGGTAGCAATGCCAGCATCTCACAAATCCAGGGAAAACCACACTGAGAGCAGTCACAGGCTCTCGTGTCAAACCTCATGGAATGCCACAGGTCTGCCTCTGCTCTCCCAGGGTGATGCTGGAAGGAGTCATGATTAAAATAATGAGAGCAGACAGATCCCACTTCGCAATAGGAAATTATAGAGATTTATCCACCCTGAATTCCATCTGCATAAACAGCCCCTCGCTCTGCCTTTGGTGCTATTTGCTTCAACTGAACTCATTTGGAAACGGTTTTCCTTTTATCCTTCAGAAGGAAAAAAAAAAGATGGAAAATTGATTTTAAAAATTGTTACTATATAAGTTTCTTCTTTTTTTTTTCTCCTTTGCAAATATTTGCAAGTCTATAACCAGGCCTGAATAAAAGACCTGTTGAGCAATTATACAAACTCAATATTTCTCAGCTGCCAAATTCCAGTAAATTTATCAAAGCTTTGGGAGCTCGTTGCAAATCAAGGGTGTTTGGTTTAATCCTGGCCCACAGCTCAGCCCCAGGTACCTGTTCTTTCACCCTCGTGGGGTGGGAAAACACCAAAGCACCCATGGATTGGAATAAATTCAGTTTATTTGGGAATGAAAAAGCCACGGAGACAAGCAGAGAAAAGAATTAATTCCACATTTCCCATGCCAGGTTTTGCCATCCCCAGCAGAGCAGAGCTCTCTCCGTGGCACAGGACCAGGACAGACAGATGTTGTCACTGTGTCTGGAATGTCCCAGTGGGTGTCCCCAGATCCTTGTGCCCCCCAGCTTTCCCCTCTGGACTCTCTGGGGTCTCTGCTCAGCAATAACAAAACATCCCGGAGTGGTTTCACCACAAATCCTTGTTTTCCACACAAATCCCACAGCAGCTCCTGTGAAGGAAATTAACTGTACCCATCCCAATCCAGCAGAAATGTTAGCCTCAGGACACAAGTTTTTAAAGGAATAAGACCCCAATAAAAAAACCTTTCAGGTTTTCCTTTCATCCTCCAGGTATATTCAAGTTTTTTCTTCCTTTGAGGGATCTCCAGCAGCCTTAAAGCCAAAGGCTGCTGATTTTTCTTTCTCTGCCCCTAAAGCACCAGGTGCAGGTTTTAAAACCTCTTTTAAATTTGTGGCTTCTGCTCCATTCTCCCGGGTGCCTCTGTAATTCTGCTGGATTTGACATCCTGGAGGAGCAGCAAAACACAGCTGTTCCTCACTCACCACGAGCTCAGTCCTCAGCAGATGTTTGCTTTATAATATCTCTGTAGCTCCTTCCATGCAGATATTGCAGATGACTCCAAAAATTCATTAATTTTTTACCTGATATTTAAAATTCCAGCTCACACTGGAGCTCTGAACAGCTCAGACTGTCACCCCCCTTTCACAGGGACAGGTGCAGACAAAGCTCTTGCCCATAAGGACATCCCTGGTTTATGTCCCTTTCTGTTTTCTAGAGCTCTAAATCTTAATTTAAATCAACTTCTTACAGGGTAAAACCCATTTTTGGAGCTACTCATCATGATGTGCATCATTAACACTGAATTTTCTTTAATATATTCAGCCAGTTAAAGCCTTTTCCATAGGGGAGCAGAAGGAGGGGGATTTATGGATGTTCAGCTCTTGGTTTGGCCACTCCCTTCAGTCCAGAATTTCTGGGCATTCCTCAAGAATTTTATACAAATTTATATAAAATTCCCACATCCCTCATACATTTTTTATCCTGCTTTTCCAGGGATCGCTGGCAGTGGACAGAGATGAGAAAAAACTTCCTGCTTGAAGATATTTAGGAAAACAAAGCCTCAGCTGTAGTGGTTTTACACTCCAGTTTAATGAGGATGAAGCAGGAGCTGCTTGATGTCACCAGAGACACTCTGGATGATCAGTAGAGAGATTTGAAAGGCAAATTTTGGGGGCAATTGTAGATTCCACTCTGAATAAGTGAACAGGAAGAAAAACCTGTTGATATATTGAAAAAAACTTGGGGAAATCTAAAGGTTAGGGAACACAAAGGGATTCAGGAGAGTTCTCAGGAATCACTAAAAATTGGGTTGGCAGAGTTTGAGTCAGTGCAAAGCTAGAACAGGAAGAGCAGGAGAGGGACCTGGGAGCAGGTTTTTTATAGATTGAAAGCAAAGGTGATGATTCTTTATTTTTTTCCCCCAAAAATGAGTCATTCCTAAGCGCTGGTGAGTTCTGTAACAGCCACGGGATGATCAAGCTACAGTTAAATATAGTCCCAGCTCTGAGAACTTCTCTTACAGGTCACAAAGCCCAGAAATGGTCAAAATGCCACATAAAGAAATCCAAATTAGCATCCAGAAGTGGGGAAAGTTGAAATGTTCCAGTGCTGAGGCAGGGAAGTTTTGTCTTCCCTAAACAGAGGCAGTTTCAGTCACTCCTGGTTCTGCCACATTATATTCAGCACTGATCTCAATTAATTTCAGAGAATAAATGTCAGGCAAGTCTCCTGGGACCAGCTGACTCCTGAGTAACTTCCTTGTATCTCTGGGCTGTTTTTGGAGCTTGCATGATCATATTTACTCAGCAGGAAATCCCTCATTCTCCAGGTATGTGTCTAATCGAATTTTAGCTTTTTCCTCTTCTTTTGAAAGCCCCTGGGGGCTTTTTTTTCAAAGTGATTTGGGGGGGTCATAAATAAAATTAAACTAAGAAAAAAAAATCCCCAAGAGAGTTTCTGGAGAAGCTTTATGATTTGGCAATGCTGTTGAATCCATCAATATTTAATTAGACTTTATAAACATCCCCAAAGTCAGGTTTCTAACTCTCCCTGTCAGCTGCTGAAATATTCACAAGAAAGCACTTAAAGGATTAAGAAAGAAGGAGGATGAGCTTCATTATCCAAGAATTGTGCTGGGCCTCATCCCCCCTCTTAGCACATGCAGGGGATGCCCATAAATCTGGGAGGATCTTTGCCTCCAGGCTGGAGATTTCTGTGAGCACAGAAACAGCTGAGCTGCTGAAAGGGAAAAAATTCCCATTAGAAACAAGAAAAAAAAAAGGGAAAAGCTCCAAAACAACAGAGAGCCATTAAATACAGCCCTGAGCAGCATTTTAAGGGAGGAGGGATGCAGAACATGGAATTGGAACATTTATTTTTCACCTGGGAGCCACCGGGCTGTTTGGAGGGACTGCTGGGAAACAGCTCCAGAAAAGCTGGGAGCTGGAGCCAGTCCTGCAGGGAAAGGGGAGAGGGCAAAGGGCAGCCAGCTGCACCAGGGAACTGGGCTTTGACTGGGAACCTTTGGCTGGTTTGGGCTCCAGCAGCTGGAGGAGGGTGTGGTAAGTGAATATTGAATAGTTGACTCTCACAATTAGAGGGTAAATACTACGTAAGAGAAGGTTTATAGATATGTCTCCTTTTCCTTGCCTTTTGTTCCTGCGGGATGGCCGGGAAGCTGGGGAGCCTGGGGCATTTAGGGAGGGTTAACTCGTTCCTATGGCAATCCTGAGCTCCAATCCAGATGTCAGGAGTGATCTCCACCACTGGACAGCAAAGGAGGAGTCGATGGACAGAACTTGGGGAGGGGCAAAAGGGTTAAAAGGGCGGAACATCCATTTTGAAGCCGGGCACATGGTGGGGAATACCTTGCTCTGGTAGGGTGTTTCATTGTCTTTATTCAGTCTTCTGTTGTCATTTTTGATAAGGTTTTTAATAAACCTTTTTAAATTTTAAAAAGTGAGGTTCCTTTCTCACAGTGGGAAACCTGGGGAAATCTCCATGTCCCTCAAGTGTGGAGCTGCAGTGGGGATCCAAAGAGCCACAAATGTTGGAAAAGATCGAGTCCAGCAGTGCCAGACCCCTCCCCAAACCTCAGCAGTAACCCTGAGCACCACATCTCCGTGGTTTTGAACAATTCCATGGAATGGTTTGTGTCACTCTCATTTTTCAGCCTTCTGATGTTTTCATTCTTGTGATGGAGTTTCTCACACTGCTTTCGTAAACATGCACATGTTTTTCTAACTGTCTTTTTGTTTTTCATTCTTTCTCCTGGGAGGAGAAAGGTTAGATAGACTTTGTCATTGACCAGTGTGGTTGGAGAGGTGGTAACTTCACCTTCCAATTGATGGTCGTTCCCAAAACTCTATATAATGTGAAAACCAAAATAAACTTTCTCCTCCCTTGCCTTCTCTCGGGTGTGACTGCGCTCTGTCTCTGCGTTCCGTGTTGCGCGATAGTGCGACAGGTTTGGGGTGGCAGGACCTCAAAGCCCACCCAGTGCCACCCCTGCCATGGGCAGGACACCTTCCACCATGCCAGGCTGCTCCAACTCCATCCAGCCTGGCCTTGGGCACTGCCAGGGATGCAGGAGCATGAATTGCTGCACCTTTCCCTAAAAAGCAAAACCACCTTTGCCTGCTGCTGCCTCAGCACGTGGGCAGAGAGCTCTGCCCCTGGGTCGTGGGCTCATCCACACAATAATCTTTTTTTAAAGAAACCATAATAAACCTTTCCTCTGTTAAACAATTCATTTTTCAACTAAAATACTCCACAATAAAAATAACCCATCTACAGCTCTGAAAAAGCTGTAGGATGAGAAGAACTTCCATACAAAGTTTTCCCCCAGGCAGGTGCATTTAAAAAGCCATTTAAAAACCACAAAAAACTTTACTTTCCCTTGTGGGAAAGTTTTCCATAAAAAAACAAAAGAAAATTCTCTTCCTAAAAAAAAAGTTGAAAACAAACTATTTTATAAGTGTTAAACTAACTAAAATGTTTAGTTTTGTTCCTTTACATTAATAGTGAAAAAGAAATAGTTTGTTGGGGGAGATGTGTCCTGAAAAGTTTTGGTTTGGTTTTTTTTTCTTTTCTTTTTAGTTATTCTTAATAAACTTTCTTTATGTTTGCTTAAAGTTTAAGCCTGCTTTACCTTTCTCCTAATACTCTCTCACAGCAAAAAATGAGTGAACTGGCAATCTGCCAGCACTGAGCCCACCACACTCAGTGGTGCATTAATTAGAAATATTCTAAATTTGAGAAATTCTAGATTAACGAACTCAAACCACTTCACCCTGGCAGGAGAAAAGAAAAGAAAGTTATGAAACACAGCCACCCCAACGGGGACGCTGCTGCCTTTGCCCCCAGCAGGTCCCTGTGACTGGTGCTGATGGCAGCAGCACAGGATTGGGGGAGAAAAGCTAAAAACGTGCAAAAACCCCCTTAATTCTTCTCTTAAATCCACCCTGCCAAGAAATCAAAACTGTGTAATAACCCAAATACCAAGGGCAACACTCCCAGTCCTCCCTGCACAGCCCCGGGGCTGAGCTGCTCTCCCTGGGGAATGCTCCAGTGTAACCATTCTCCAGAGGGGATCTTCCAGCAGAAATCTGTGTCCAGCTCTCTGCTGGATCCAGTAAAGTCACATCAGTGTCATTCCCATCCCCTGCCAGGACCTGGCTCTCTGCCTCTGATCTCTCTTACACCTGGGGAGAGGCAGGAATATCCCAGCATCTCCCCTGAGTGCTCACAACAGCCTGTGCAAATGGTTTGGCCTGGAGCTGATTGGAAAATTTTCATTCTTTAATCCATCACCAACCTCGGTGAGGTAAGGGACACAAAGTGTGAGACCAAACTAAACACAAAATATTCCCTGCAACCTGAAATGCAGAAACCTGAAGGGGAATAAACCTCTCTGCAGTGCAAACTGGTCACCAGAGGTGCAAAAGCAGCACCACAACGCCTAAGTTTGCTCCTGTCTGAGCTTCCAATCAGCCAAAAAAAGTGTTAATTGCTTCTCCTCTGCTCTTGGAAACGAAAAATGTGAGATGAGCAATGCCCACTCTGGGATAAACCAAACACAGAATATTCACTGCAACCTGAAATAAAGAAACCTCAAGGGAATAAACCTCCAGGTGCCTCTCTGCAGTGCAAACTGGTCACCGGGGGTGCAGCAGGGGTGCAGGGGACACCTGAGGGTGTCACCCAGGCTTTGGAAGACACAGGAAGGTCCCACCTACCTTGGTCAGCTCCTGGGCGTTGGCCAGGTTGTCCACAGCGATGGCCAGGAAGACGTTCAGGAGAGTATCTTTGGGAGCAGCTAAGGAAAAACCCTTCACACAGCACAGACAGCAGTTGTTCCCGGACTGCTGCCCCTCCTTCCCCCCTGGTGTTTTATGGATGATCCCTGGAGGCTTTGCCACCATTCCCAGCTCACCCACCCTGCCCAGAGCTGGCCCTGCAGCCCAGCAGGGCTGGACACACATTTGTGTCCCCAGCACCTGTCTGGAGAGGGGACAGCACCAGAGGGGCAGGGTGGGACCTCCTGCTGCTCCCAGAGGCACCACAGCGCCTGGTTGTTCACCCCCTCCAGCCCAGAAATGCAGATTTCAGCCTCATTTTCCCCTCTTCTTTAATAGGACAACCAGTGGAGCTGCAGGAGATTGGCAATTTTAAGCTAACATTTACATTTTTATATACACAGAGCTGTATAAAGTCATGGAGTGCATGGAAAAATGAATCTCAGGTCACTGCTGCTGGGAGGAAACAATCCTGGCTTATCTCACTGGGGTCAGGATGGCCCAGACTTGCTGAGCCCCACACAGAGCTCAGCTCCAGCACAGCAGCACACCCAGCCCCGTTAAGGAGCTCTGCTGATAAAACAGCCCCTAAGCCCAGCCCAGAGCCCAGCTAAACCAGGGCAGTGCCCACAGCAGCCTGGGCCTCTCAGCAGAGCTCTGCATTCCATCACTGAGACATAACACTGGCCTGGAATTATTTATTCCTATTTTACTTTCATTTTTCCACTTAATGAGCTCAGCTATTGCTGAGTTTACTGTTGTTATTCCAGCCTTGTGGCTGCAAAACAGCCCCAGAACAATCATAAATCAGCCACCTTTGCACAGGGAAGGAGGGCAAGCAGAGCAAAACCAGGGCAAAACCACTCTCCCAAGGAGAAAATGCATTTGGCTCTTGCACAACACCTGGGGACAGGAGACTCACTCATTCCAGAGCTCTGCTCGCTCCTCCAGATAGGAATGGGCATGGGAATGCTCCATAAACCCAGTGAAAGGACTGCAGGAGTTTTAGGAAACTAATCCAGGTATTTGCAGGAGGCTCCAGGAGAGCTGGAGAGGGACGGGGGACAAGGGATGGAGGGACAGGACACAGGGAATGGCTTCCCACTGCCAGAGGGCAGGGATGGATGGGATATTGGGAATTGGGAATTGTTCCCTGGGAGGGTGGGCAGGCCCTGGCACAGGGTGCCCAGAGCAGCTGTGGCTGCCCCTGGATCCCTGGCAGTGCCCAAGGCCAGGCTGGACAGGGCTTGGAGCAGCCTGGGACAGTGGGAGGTGTCCCTGCCATGGCAGGGGTGATCTCTGAGGTCCCCTCCAACCCAAACCATCCTGGGATTTTCTGTCAGGTCCATGTTCCCCTGCCCTGAGCTGGGGTGAGGATGATGAGAGGGGGAAGGCAGAAATCCCTCCTGGGAGGGCAGGAACAGCGAGGGATGAACCCTGAGGGTGCTGCAGTGAGATTTTGGGAACCCAGAGCCCTTCCTGTTGCTCTCCATCCCTCAGAGGGCTGGCTGGAGGAGCACCTGGGGGTTGCTGACAGCCAGAGCAGCCAGGAGGGCTGCAGGGCTGAGCCACCTCTCCCAGACAGCAAACCCTGGTGTCCCTGCAGCTCCAGCTGCCTGCAGGGCCTGTCCCACACCCAGGAAACTTCCCAAGGCAGGCAGGGACCTGTCGCAGTCGAGCTAGAGTAAGGCAGTAAACTCACTCCAGCTCAGATGCGGCAATATGAATAATTTTTGTTTTGAACACAGTTTTTATACTGTACATCGCTGCATAAAGCTGATTGGTCTTATGGTAATTTATCTGACTCCAGTTGGTAGTTTGTATTAACGTAATTCAAGGACACTGTCTCAAAACATAACTATTGTTTTACATTCTTTTCTTCAGAGACTTACTTGTTATCTCTAAAATTTCTCTCCGGCTGTGTGAGCACAGCCATAGGGACCAAAGCTGGCCCAAAGCAGCAGCTCAAAGCCCTTCTGCTTCCCTTCTCCAGGGTTTTACCAAACACAGCTCAGCCCAGCTGTCAGAAGCAGGCATTCCCAGCTCTAATTCACTGAGGGAGTCTCTCCAGAGCCTGAGTGCCTGTGGTTAATCTCAGTTCTTCTGGGAACTCAGTCTGGGAAACTTAGAGAAAAGAATTCAAACAATTACTACCTTATCCCTTGCACCTGGTGTTGTGCAGGGTGTTCACAAGAAGGAGTTACTCCCTGTTTAACCAAGGAGTCTCCTAAAGACCAATCAGGTCTTAGGTGCACAAACTTCTCTACAAGAGTGTGATATTCTATTAATAAATGAGCCTTTAAGCCTTTATGCCTTCTGAATCATGGAGTGCCTGTCATCTCTCTTGCTGTTCCTAAACTCAGCTACGACAGGGGCCCATCTGGTCTGGAGCCCTGGGACAGCAGGAGCTGGATTCATCCCTTTGGATGTTTCTGCATCCTCCCTGACTGCCCAGCCCTGCAGGGCATGGGCACAGAGCCCTGGGCTTTCTGCAGCCAGGAACCAGCATTTCTCCCGCTTTTCCCCTTGGGAGATGATTCCTCGGGGACAGAGGGAGGTTTGGAATGTGATCCCATCACCCGCTCCTTCCTCCATCCCAGCAGGACAGCGAGGAGTGGCTGAGAACACCTCGATCCCAGTGAATACAGAACAGGAGAAAACAGTGCTGGAATCATCACCCCTCCCACAAAGAGCCAGATTTGTCCTTTACAGAGACATTAATTCCCCCATTTGCTTTGAGGGTGGCAGGCTGAGGGCACCCCTGGGCTCCTGGGCTGTGCTGGGTGTTTGGGTTTTTCCAACAGGCTGGAAACACTTCCAAGCCTCCTGTCTGGGAATAAATGTCTCAGCAGTAAAACTGCCTCCCACACTCGCTGGAAGTGGCTCGTGTAACACAGGCAACCCCTGGAAACAGAATTAATTGCTTTTTATCAGATCAGCCTGGCCTGATCCATTTCCAGGCAGACACAGTCTGGCAGACTTGAGTATTTCTGCACAAAAAAAGGGCCCTCAGTCCTCTCTGGGCCGAGGGATTCCCAAATTTCTCCCAAACTCCAGGCTCTGGCTCAGGCTGTGTAACCTGGATGAGGCAGTGCCTGGAGTCAGGAATCACCTCCTGCCTGGCACTTGAGGGCCAGGGAAGGGCAGCATCCTCCAGGCAGCTCCTGCTTTTCTTTTCAGGTTCCTCTGCAGTTTTTCTTGGAGTTTTTTAAATTTTTTTTTTTCTGTCTCAACAGATGCCTCAATTTATCAATTAAGTGGATAACAGTGAACGCAGGCATGGTGTAATTTCCTGGAAAATGGGCCAAATCCTGTTGTTACTTTAATCATAAAACTTTCATTAAACCATTACTGGTTCCACACAGACTCTCTGGAAATGGAAACGTAATATGAGACACTTCCCACTTAGAAAAACAAACTTTTCCTTGCCATGATCCATTGAAAAAGCAAATGGATTCAAAGAAGCAAAAATGGATTCCAAGAGCCAAGTGCCACGAGGAGCAGCAGAATCCAGCCCCATCCCAACCTTTCCTCCTGAGGAAAAGGAATAATCACAGAGCCCGGAGCAGCTCTGGGAGGGAAATGAGTCCCTCAGGTTTAGAAAGAGCAGATTTGGCCAGCTGACCCCAAATCACCCATCCCAGTTCCCCAACAAGGTTTGACCCAGTGTCCCCAAACTCTTAAAAGTGGCCTCAGCAAATGGCAAAGTTCCCAAGGTGACAATAAAGCCCCTCCCAGCAGAGGAACCCAAGTTCAGCATCCCAAAGGGCTCAGACTTTGATGTAAGAAAACAAAATCAGTAAGAAAACAAATGCAAAAAGTCCCACTTAGGAAATTAAGTCTCAGCACAGCTGTGTGGGGAGGGATGGCAAAGCCTCACTTCACAAATGAAAAGAAAGCACATTGCAGGGAAAAAAAAGAACATTTTTAAAGCTTTTAGGAGAGAGTTCTATATGGTACAGGGGAATTTATTGTAAATTATCATCCCTGCTAACCCTTCAAATTCAGGATATCCTATGATTCTATGTTTCTAATCCCAATTAAGCTGGTCACAATTCTCAGTGCTCTCTGTGGGGTGTCCCTGTGGTGTTTGCTGGGCTCTGGGGGTCTCCCTGGGAAGGTATCCCCAAGGTGCCTCACCCTGTACTCACCTGTCCTTAACCCTGCAGCATCATGGACATTAATAATTACTTTACCTCCTGCAGAGGCTGTTCTTTTCTGCCAAACTGAAGTTGATTTTCAGATGCTCCTGGTCATGTTTCCACAGCTCCTGATGACTGAAATCCCTGGTGAGGGACACAGCCCAGCCTCCAGCTAGGGATAAATCCCTTTCTGCTGAACAGCCCTGACCTTACTGAAATGCTGCTTCAGCCATCAGCAGGGGCACTGCTGCTGCAATTCCCATGGGAAACAGAGTGGGACAGGTTTAACCCCTCATCCATCCCCCCTGTGGTAGTTTTGTGTTGTGTGAACATATTATAAGTTTCCCTGCATGCAGGCCTGCAGAAAAATTCTTCCCATGGGAAAGCGTTTTTTTACTCTGTACAAGTTTCTATAAACAAATCTCTGAGCTGTGTTTCAAGGACATTTGGATTTCTCTGCCTGTCTCCTGATAATAAGAGATGGAAGTTTTTCTCCTTTCAGCCTATGAGGTGAAAAGTTGTTATCTCTGATTGTGTAAGCTGTTCTGGCATTCCTTGGATGGAGCTGGAAGCAGCAGCTTCGATGCTCCAGGCTGGGCAGATAATAGCCCAATTCTTTGAATTATAAAATCATGTTAATAAATCATATTTAGCCTTCTGATATTATTGCCAAGAGTCCTTTGTCACTGCATGGACCACGGCAACAGTTTTGATTAGGAAGAATTTAGGGAAGTGATGTAAAAACTTTTGTGTAAATGACAGTCTGTGGAACCACTGGGAAGCTGAACATGCTTCTGTGGAAAACACAAGTTAAAAATGAAAATATTGGGAAAGGTCTCTTTTTTTCTGCCCTGGGAACAGCTAACAAGTCCGGCCTGGCCTCTGTCTCAAAACTTTTAAAGTTTTGAGCCTGCTTTGCTTTTCTCCTAATCTCACAGCAAACAAGAAGTGCATTAGTAACTAACCAGCACTAAACCCACCACACTCAGTATTTCCCTGGCTGAGAAAATTCCAAACTTAGAGAATTCTCAAATTAGCAAACCAAAACCACGACAGCCCCCCACACGCCCAGCCCTCCCCTGCAGTGTTTAGTGCCAGCAGGGCTGGGGCACTGCAGGAAGGAGCCCACAAGCTCCCTGGGGAAGGAGTGATGCTCCCAGACTGAATTTCTGGGTGGTGAAACAGCAGCCAGAGGCCTACAGACTGAATCCTGACTCCAGCCAACAGAAGCCCTGAGAAAGCTGGCAGCTCCTCGTGAGAACAGAGCTCTGCAGCAGTGAAAAACAACTTGTTTTTCCTGAGGAAAACTCTAAGGCTGTGGAAAACAACCTGCTTTCCTTGAGAAAGAGCTCTAGGACTGTGATAAACACCTGGATAGCCACCTGTATAAACTGGTTTTGCACCATTAGATAGAAAAATGAAAACTATCTCTCACAAACAACTTTTTCTGCATGTGCACACCGGGGGTTTGAGTGACCAGTCAATACAGGGTAACAGCTTGTTACTGACCAGCTGGGGATACACAGGGGATGTTCTTTAGAACCCCTGTGAAAAGAGATGTGTGAAATCAGCCAGGATCGATCCTTTTCTTCTTTGCACCATAAAAGCATGTCCTGCATCTTTCTTTATCGAGCATCACAGCAACAAATTTCTGCCGAGACTACCCAGGCCAGGCCTCTGATTCTCCAACAGGGATCACAATCACAGAATCACAGAATCTCCATAGGAATTCTCAGGTTTATAGTTCTGATTATCTGCAGAATTGCAGAATCCCAGAATGGTTTGGAAGGATCTTAAAGCTGATCTTGTTCTACCTCCACCACAGGCAGGGACACCTTCCACTATCCCAAGGTGCTCCAAGCCCTGTCCAGCCTGGTCTTGGACACTGCCAGGGATCCAGGGGCAGCCACAGCTTCTCTTTAAAGCTGGAAAACTTCAGAAGTTGGTGGAAAAAACCTTCCAGGACATTCCAGAAGTTTTTCTGAGTGTTGTTAGTCTTTGTCAGCCAATTCTTCCCCCTCTCTCTGTGCTCACAGAACCTCACCTGCAGCAAACTCATCCCAAGCTGCAGGACTCAGGGAGGATCAAAGAATCCCACCTGGCACATCCTCCTTCCTTCCTAAACACCCCAGTGATATGCCAAGGAGCTCAAGGAGCCACCAGCAAGGGGCTGTGGGCAAAGGGCATGGAAGAGGCACTGGAGATGTCTGGAGGAATTCAGGAAAGCCACCCCTGGGTCACCTCAGCAGCAGAAGGGAAAACAAGACAGCTGCACCTGCCAGGATGAGATTTAGGGAGAAGCTGGGTAAGGTTTCCACTCTCCAAATCCCAAATCCATGGAAGGGGCAGCAGATCCCCTCCTCTGGAACACCCCCTGCTCTTTCCCTGAAAACCAAAGGACCAGGAGAAGTCTGCTGTGGGTTAAAGGTGAGGAAGGGAATTAATGCCCCGTTCCAACAAACGCTGGGCCTTAGCAGCTCGGAGGTGAGAAGTCCCTCCCTCAGCTGTGCTGTCAAGCCTGATTACAGCTTAATCCCATTTCCAAATGCCAAGCCCGGAGGATTTAGAGCTCTCCACTGACCCAGTTTTCCAGGCTGGTGTTTCCTTGCTGGCTGCTGTGAGGGGATGTCTGAGCATCGCTGCCACGGCTCCAGGAACGGGATAAATCCCATGGGGACACTCGTGTGACAGGCACAGCTCCCACTGCCTGCTCTGCTCCTCCCTGTCCCTGCTCCTCATCCTGAAGGAGAGAATTCCAGCCAAGCCAAAGGGCTGGAGCACTGCTGTGCCATCCATGGGCACCAGTGTCATCCATGGCACCTTTTGTCACCTCCACTCCAGCTGGAGCAGCCCATTTCTGCAGGAACTCTGTCTTTAGCCCCAGTATTTCCCTCAGTTCACCCCTCCCTTTCTCCTACATCTCCAGCCCAAACAAGACTCCCAGGAAAAAAGGAATGCTGGGACTGTAACCAGCAAGAAGGTCGGGAAATCCTCACGGGAGCTCCTGGGTGGAGCAGCAGCACTGGGATTCTCATCCCCCTTTGGGGCATTCTCATCCCCCTTTGGGGCATTCTCATCCCCCTTTGGGGCATTCTCATCCCACTTTGGGGCGTTCTCATCCCCCTTTGGGGCATTCTCATCCCACTTTGGGGCGTTCTCATCCCACTTTGGGGCATTCTCATCCCTCTTTGGGGCATTCTCATCCCCCTTTGGGGCATTCTCATCCCACTTTGGGGCGTTCTCATCCCACTTTGGGGCATTCTCATCCCACCTTGCAGAACAAACAAAGCAGCCAGGGCTGCCTCAGTTCTGCTACAATTCCTGGGTTTCCTGTTTTAGGGATGCTCCCTCTGGATCCTCACAGCTCGTGGCTGCAGCCAGAGAATCACAGAATCAATCACGGAATCAGTCATGGAATCAGTCACAGAATCACATGGTTACAGGATGAATCACAGAATCACAGAATCAGTCACAGAATCACAGAATCAATCACAGAATTAACTAGGCTGGAAAAACCCTTTGAGATCAAACCCAACCTAGACCTGACACCACCTTGTCACCCAGAGCCACATCCAATCTTTCCTTAAACCCTCCAGGGATGGGGACTCCAAACCTCCCTGGGCAGCCCCTTCCAGTGCCCAACCACTCTTTCTGGGAAGAGCTTCTCCCTAATGTCCAGCCTAACCCTCCCGTGGTGCAGCTTAGGGCTGTGTCCTCACACCAGTGATGCTGCAGCTGGCACTGTCACAGTGCTGGCACTGTCACAGAGCATCGGCCACCACTGGGACAGGGACAGGGCCACCACAGCCCCTCTGCCCTCCTGGCTCTCCTCCTCACACCCAGCTGCTCCATCAGGGAGCTGCTTTGCTTGTTTGAGTATGAAATATAAAATACATATAAATTACAGCCTCCCTTCCCAAATCCCTTGCCAGTGTCACTCTGTCCCTGCCTCCCTGGAGCTCTGGGACACACCACCCCTTCCCCAGCAGACACCCTGGGCCACTGGGGGGATGAAAGCTCCCAGTTTCTTGTTACCCTCAAGAGATTTCCATCTCTCAGAAGAACAAAACAGACACTTCATGTGCCAAGGCTTGGAGCACTGAACACTCCCAGAACCTGAAACCCAAGATCCAGAATTAAATTTTAAGCATTATGTGGAGATGAGATAATTCAGGGCATTTGGGACAGCACAGCTGGTTAAGGTGCCCTAGACAAAGGCACCAAGAGAATGGAGCCTCATCTCCACCATCACCTACTCATCTCCACCAAAACCATCCCAACCCTCCCCTGACTAAAAACAAACTGTTTGTGAAGATATTCAGGGTCCTGCTCTGGCCTGCCCTCAATTATTTCTCCCACGATCCAAATTAACTCTTAATAGAACATTTTCAAGGCAAAACACAACAATTAAAATGAAATATCTTTGAATTAAATCAAAAATTCTTATGATGCTGCAAGAAAAGCGACACCAAGTTGGACAACTCACCTTCAGCGCTGTCAGGAGCAAAGCCACGGCAATAATTTGGCTTTTAAAGGCTGAGGCTGTGAGAATTCAGGGAAGAGTGGGGATTTCTGGCAGTGTGGGAAGGTGCCACCAAGGCTGTCCATGGAAGGATACAGTTACCGAACAGGGTGAGCACGATGAAGTAGATGGAGGAGAACATTCCCGAGTGCACGCCGCCCTGCGACTCTATCCCGTGGTACATCACAGCATTCCAGTCCTCCCCCGTCAGGATCTGCACCAGAGCAGGCAGGGACAGGGACAGGGTCACTCGCAGGAAAGGCAGCTCTGGGGGAGCCAGGCAGAGCAAAGCCACCCGGGAATGTCCCTGGGAAATGAGGAGCACGTGGGGGACACCAGGGACAGCAGCACCAGATGGGGGAGGGAGGGACTGTCCTGCTCTGCTCTGCTCTGGGGTGGTCTCACCCCCAGTGCTGGGGAGTTTTGGGTGTCTCAAGATCAGAAAAAGATCTAAAGGTGTGAGAGAGTGTCCAAAGGGGGGACACAGGGATGGGGAAGGGTCACTCTCATTTTTCAGCCTTCTGATGTTTTCATTCTTGTGATGGAGTTTCTCACACTGCTTTTGTAAACATGCACATGTTTTTCTAACTGTCTTTATGTTTTTCATTCTTTCTCCTGGGAGGAGAAAGGTTAGATAGACTTTGTCATTGACCAGTGTGGTTGGAGAGGTGGTAACTTCACCTTCCAATCGATGGTCATTCCCAAAACTCTGTATAATGTGAAAACCAAAACAAAGTTAGCTTCTTCTTTGCCTTTGCTCAACTGCATCTCTGCATTTCGTGTTGCACACTAGAGTAACAGGGAAGGGTCAGGAGGGGCCCGTGAGGAGCAGCTGGGGGCACTGGGATTGTTCATCTGGAGCAGAGTGAGGGCAGAGCTCCCCGGGGCTGCAGCTCCTCCCGAGGGGCAGCTCCGGGCTCTGCTCTGGGACAGGGACAGGAGCCAGGGAAGGGCTGGAGCTGGGCCAGGGCAGGCTCAGGCTGGAGATCAGGGAAAGGTTCTTCCCCCAGAGGGTGCTGGCACTGCCCAGGCTCCCCAGGGAATGGGCACGGCCCCGAGGCTGCCAGAGCTCCAGGAGCGTTTGGACAGCGCTGCCAGGGATGGACAGGGTGGCATTGTTGGGACTGGGGTTGGACTGGGTGACCCTGCCCTGCCCCTCTGGGTCACTTGCCCACTGCCCACCTCGACCAGGGGCTGTCACACAGGCAGAGGAATGCACTAAAATCCACATTCTGGCACTTCTTTCTCCCCCTCTCCCTTTCTAAGCCATGCAGAGATCCCAGGTGTCACCAGTCCCATGCAGGGCACTTCCCACAGCCCCAAGAAACCCCTGAGCTCCCAGAGCAGTGCCCTGGGTGGGAGCTCTGCCAGTGCCAGTGCCTCTCGTGCCCTTCCTGCAGGCAGGGTTGGGTTTGCTCAGCTCCCCCAGCCCTCACTCAGTGTCCCCAACAGCAGGAGCTCTGTCACCTCCTGCCACCCCTCCTCTGCTCCTCAGGGCTGGGAGAGCCTTCCTGCAGCTGGAAATTGCCTGGGCATCACTCCTGGGCACCACAACCACTGCAGGGGCTGCACACCACAGGGTCCTCTTCAGTTTCCCCAGGTTTGACCCAGAGGGCCACAAAGCCCCAAAAAAATCCCTAAACAGAAGCAACAACCTCTGTGTGTGAGCGAGGCCAGAGCAGGGGACAGCTTGGAGGGGACTCTGATCCTCCTTGTCCTTGGGCAGGGACAAGCACAGAGCTGCACCTCTGATTATCAGCCCAGGGCTAATTAACAAATACAGGAATAATAGGGAAACTAATCAGTGTGCAAGACTCCCACAAGCCTTGCCACGCTAAATGCTCATTTTGCACCATCTGAATTGCGTGGTGTTCCTTTCTTCACCAACATCTGGAACTCAGCAACAATTCTGGGCACATCAGCACATCCTGTGCCTGCCCTGGCAGAGTCAAACAATGACCCCTCTTAGTGCATTAAAACACTGGGATGTGAAGATCCAACTCCTAAACAGAAAGTTGTCTTTGGGTTTAGTAGGGGGAAAAAAAAGCCAATAAAAAAAAAAAAAAGATAAAAAGCCCAAAGCCTGATGTGTGCTGTAGTAATGGGGTTCCATGTGCACACAGAATGCTTGGAATGACTGCAAATTCCAGCCTGCAAATTCCAGCCTGCAAATTCCAGCCTGGCTGTCAGCTGCGAGAGACAGGAAATTTCTGGCTGCAGGGATGGTGCTGATGACAGCACTGGGCAAGAGCGAGTCTAGACATAAGGACACCCACTACAGACACCAACTCCTCTCCTAAATGCACAATTCAGCCTCAAATAATTCCAAAATCAGGATTCAGACCCAACACTGCTGGAGCTACTCTGGATTTGCACCACAGAACATGAAGCAGGGCTTTGGGCTTTCAAATCTGCCACTCAGTTATGCAGAGTATCGTCCACAAATGTGCATTTACAGAATTGCTATGAATTCACAACTGCTCCTGCTTTCTGGGAATAGCCGTAAAGTGATTTCTGGTCACACAAATATTCATGGAAAGGGCAACCACTGGGAACTTTTCTGTTTCCAAGCAGAAGCCCAGGACTTGCAGGTATGACAAAGTCCAGCAGGGTCTGGGTTCAAAATCCAACTTTTGGATTATTTGGGAGCGGAACAAAATGTTCAAAGAAAAAAAGAGAAGTTTTATGAGGCTTTTACAGAGAGATAAATAATCTAAACTGAGCAGCCTGCCTGGACAAGCTGAGGATGATCCCTGAGGCCCTGGGAAGAGGAGCTGGTGTCCTTCCCACTGTCACCCATCAGCTGCAGGAATTACTTCAGTAATTAGGGAGCAGCCTGAAGGTTCCAGGATCTGCTGCCTCTGTCCTCAAGCAGTTAATGAAATTCCTTCTGCTCTCTCAGGTCTGTTTAGGGATGCTGTAAGGAATTTTTGCTGAGGAGAGGGAAGGACAGCACTGCAGAGGGAGAGGCACAGGCAACAAGGACTTGGGAGCAAGGTGAAGCCTTTTGTTATTCCCTGGGCTCCAAACTGCCTTCAGCTGCCCCAAATGAACATTTTGAGTGCATCTCACTGTTTAATAGTGAGGAGCCACCAGGTGATGGAATAAAGCAGCTGTCAAGAGCTGCTGTGAAATGTTAATGGAATAATGAGCAGGTTAAGGGTGGGAGAGGAACAGGAACAGGAGTGTGCTGCTCCAGGGGCTGCAGTGAAAGGGAGATGCCTGAGGGAAGGCTGAATCCCAGCAGCTCCATGTCACATCCCTCAGGCAGGGGGCTCTGATATTGACCCACAGCCAGACATTGGCACAGGTGAGGGCACACCTGAGTGCTGTGCCCAGCTCGGGGCCCTCAGTTTGGGAAGGATGTTGAGACGCTGGAGCACGTCCAGAGGAGGCAACGAGGCTGGTGAGGGGCTGGGAACACAAACCCTGTGAGGAACCACTGAGGGAGCTGGGGGGGTTCAGCCTGGAGAAAAGGAGACTCAGGGGTGAGCTCAGCACTCTCTGTGACCCCTGAAAGGTGCCTGTGCTCAGCTGGGGCTGGGAACTGACAGAACCAGAGGACACAGCCTCAAGCTGTGCCAAGGGAAATTTAGGCTGGATATTAGAAAGAAGATTTTTACTGAAAATGTGATAAAGTTCTGGAATGTTCTGCCCAGGGAGGTGGTGGAGTCACCATCCCTGGGTGTGTTTAAACAAAGCCTGGATGTGGCACTCGGTGCCAGGGTTTAGTTGAGGTGTTGGGGCTGGGTTGGACTCAATGATCTCAAAGGTCTCTTCCCACCCAGTGATTGTGTGTGACATGGGCAGGGCAGAGCTCTGCTCCCATCCTGCCACTCCTCATTTCCAGCTGTCACCACTGCTCTGCTCTGCCCTGGCAGCCTGTGAGGATTTCCAGAGGGAATCAGGGAGCAGGGCACAGGTACCTAACACAGAACTCTGCTTTCCAGAGGTTCTGTGCTCATAGATATTGTTTGTGTGTGTATTTTGATTATTCCCAGCTGGGCATTCAGCTCACAGGGACTTCCTCAGGAGCTGGAGATGAAGGTGTGATGCTCCTCTGAGGGAACTTAGGCTGAGCTCAGCCAGCTGCCAGATGGACAGTGACAGGACCATGACCCAGCCAGGGCTACTGGGATAAAAACGGGCTAAAGCAGAGGGCAGAAGAGTTTGTTTGAGGAGCTTCTTACACAGAGAATCTCCAAAGGTACAAGGGTGGGCAGGGTGTATCTAACTTTGTTCATTCAGCACGTTGAATGCTGTGTCTGACTGATGCTGCTCTGCTCAGCCTGGCTGAGGTTATGGAAGAAAAGCTTGGAAAGGGATCCCAACCCCACAGTGAAGAAACACTGACCTGGAGTTTGCAGTTCAGGGAAGGAGTGGGATGGAAGGAGGGCAGAGGGTATCAAAGAGCCTCTGGGAGACCACAGTTAATCCAGGGCTGATGGCTTTTGCTGGGTTTAGTTCCTACCTCTGACATTCCAGACTAATATCTGAAATCCATGTGTTTTCCTTCACCCCACATGGCAGCGTATTTATCTCAGGACCAACAGGAAATATTCCAGCTGAGTATTCCACAGGCAGCTCCAGTCCCAGAGCAAATCAAACCAACGTTCCCACTGCTCATACCCAGAGCTGCTCCTGGCTCTGGCTCCCTGGCAATCCCTGTCTCTGAGCCCTTCCTTGGATGAGCACCAAAATCCTATGCAAATCTCAGTCCCCTGTGATGGGCCATGTCCTGTGAGGTGGGCACTGAACCTGCCTCACATTGGGCAGTGGCTCCTGCAGAGCTCACAGGGCATGTTTGCCTTGAGATTCTTTTTCTGTCTTAATCCAGAAATTGTCATCTCCCCCCTTCCCTTCCTTTTTATCTCCTTTTCGGGTCATGACACTGAAATGCATCAGCCAGACCTTGCTGAGATCTGGGGAAATTTGGATCAGGGGGGAGCCCACACTGTGCAGGACAAGGCTGGAAATGCTGGATCTGTGAGGGTCACCTGCACCTGGAGCAGCCCCAACTCTCCTGAGTTGGGAAACACCCAAAAACATTCCTTTTTAATTATTTTAAATTATTTAAAACCATTTTAAATTTTTGTTTTTTAAAAAGACAGGTAGAAAACAGCTGCAGAATTCCGCTTTAAATCCAAGCATTGCATCTGCCAGAGCTGCAACTCTGTGGGCAGGGGCTGGACAACACAAAGGGCACACACAGATGTGGCACAGCCTGGGCACACACAGATTTTAATTCAGCACAGAAATATCTGTTTTATCCAAATTTTTCCCCCTAGCAATAAATCTTTTGTTCTAGTTTGCCTTAATACCACAGCATTGATTTTTAATTTGATTTTTAGTGATGCATGTATGGTTCAGCAAAGCAAAACACATGAGAAGGAAGGACTTCTCCTTTCCTAAATTCCACAGGTTTTTGGGGACTTGTTTGGCCTCCCTAAGCAGGAAGAAACACCCAGGAATTTCAATTCTAACACTGCCCCAGGACAAGGAATGGCTTTACCTGGAAGACTGTGAGGATGGCAGCAGGGAAGGTATCGAAATTCGTGGTTGGAGTTTCATCTTGGAAATTGAACCTGGAGAAAAGGGAGAAATAAAAACCAGAGTGGGGAGGCAGAGGCAGCTCCAGGCAGCCCTGGAATACCCTTTAACACCCCATAAACCAAGTCAGGGAGCAACATTTGTTCCACCTGGCTGTAACACCCCAGGCAAGCTCGGTGGGGAACATCTCAGAAGGTGCTTAACAGAACCATCAGCAAAAACTCAATTTCATTCCCAGAGAAAATTCTGGTGCTTTGAAATTCATTTTCATCCCCAATTAAAATGAACAATCAAAACCTCCAATGATTTTGCAGAATGAACCATTCCAAGAAGTTTTCATCCTCAAGTGTAAAAGCCCAAATTGAAATTACTCTCTTAGTAGATAATTTCTTTTTACTATTTTACAGATAAAATAGGTATTGACTGGGAAAATAAAAGACCAAACAAAACCATTTCATTATTTCAGTTCAGAAGTGAGGCTGGAGTTTAAATGGGGACTGTGATGGTTCCTACTGCAAAATTCACCACTGCTGGCATTTCTAATGAGAATAATCAGATCCAACGAAGCTGTGTTTTCCAGCAGGAAAATATTCCAAGTGGATAAATATAATGGCACTCTGGTTTCCAGGGTAAGAACCAGCACAGAAAGTGCTGCCCTCTTTCAGCTCTGGCTGTACTGGGGACGATGGAGGAGCTTTGAACTGGGGACATCCTTCCTTAGGAAAGAACACAGCTCCAGGGAAAACACCAGAACAGGAATTATTTCCCTATCCCCAGCCCTGAAATCAAAGTTTCCTGAGACTCACTGTCCTCCAAAGAGCTGCATCCCCAGCAGGGCAAAGACCACGATGAACAGGAACAGCAGGAAAAGCAAACTGATGATGGACTTCATGGAGTTCAGCAGGGAGACCACCAGATTCCTCAGGGAATTCCAGTACCTGCGTTGGATCAGAGCAGCCAGGGGAGAACATGAGTGGGGAAGAGCCTTTGGAGAGAAATTAATAGGAATTTATTGCCCATGGAACAAGGGGAAACAGCCTCAAGTTGCACCAGGGGAGATTAAGGTTGGATATTATTCATGGAAAGGGTGGTCAGGCATTGGAAAAAGCTGCCCAGGGCAGTGGGAGTCCCCATCCCTGCAGGGATTTAAAAGATGTGGCACTTAGGGACACGGTCACTGGTGGCCTTGGCTGTGCTGGGAATGGTTGGACTCAAAGAGCCTGAAGTCTTTTCCAACCTCACTGATTTTGTGCTTTAATTGTTTCTTATTTAATAAAGGAAAAGAATGTCTGCGGAAATCAGTCTTTAATCTCCCTTCTAGTGTTGGAAAACACAGCTCAGGCAAAAATCTCATGGAGAACCAGGAGAGCAGAGATGGTCACTTGGTGTGTGAGCACCCACACACAACAGTCAGTGAATGTCTGGATTAGTTCCTTAGGAACCTTTTCCTGGGATTTTTCCTCCTTTTGGCATCTCCTCACCTGGCCCAGCAGTCAGGATGGGTGTCAGGGTGTATCAATGAAGGTGAGACTGGAGATGGGAACAGCGAGCCCCAGCCTCCATTAGACACAAATCAAGAATAAAATCAGGAATCAACACCTCATTCCCACCTGGACATCTTTGCAGGGTGTCCTTCCAACCCATCCACTGCAAGAGTCCAGCAGTGGATGAAATCCCCACATTTTAAACATTCCTGTGGGAATCTCACATCCAGGACCAAGCAGTGGCCTCAGGGTGTGGAAACAAATCCAGAATGTTCATTCCAGCCTGGCAAGAGGGACTGGCCCAGCCCAGCCCTGACTGGCCCAGCCCAGCACAGCTGGCCAGGGGCTGAATTTGGTTGGTTTTATCTCCCCATGCCCTGGGACAGCTCCTGGAACAGCTCTTCCCTGGATTTCTTGCCCTGCTGGGAACAGGCAGGGAGCGTTTGTATGAGGAAAACCAATGGATGAGGAAATGCAGGAGGAGCTACCAAGCTTTGATAGGCTCCTTTTGGACACATGGGAGCCTGGAACAACAGGGCTGGAGCAGGCAGGAGGAAAAGAGGACTTTTCCCTCCAGAGGCTTCTCTCCCTTCCAGCTCCTGGCACTGGGAGCTGCCATCCAGAGCCAATTCCCTGCAGCAGCACACGATTCCTTCTCCCCTGAGCGTCCTCCAGCTGCAGGCTGGGGACAGACCCCCACTCTGAGCTCCTTCCCACAGGGACTATCCAGCAGAAGGGATTCCATGGATTTCTCTGAGAAGCTCAGAGCTTGGAGGCAGATGAGGAGAAGCACCATCCTTTCTTTTTGCCTTTGTTTTCCCCCTCTTCCTTCCCCCAGGCCTAGCTGGGAGCACTGACCCATCCCTGATGTCCATCCCAGGAGAAGCAGGATCTCACATCCCATTCCACCCATTCCAAGGAAAAATTGGTGACACAGTGACAAAGGTTTTGGGGGAAACTTTGTCTCTTGGGAGAATATCTTCAATTTTGAGTAAGTTGAAGCAAGCCTGCTCAGGGTTTAAAGGGCTGAGCTGCTCTCCTTGGAGGAGGGGAAGGATTTGATGCTCCCAAGGTGATTCCTGCAGAAGCCAGACCCCGCTCAGCTCTGTCAGGGCAATGAAGAAAGCGTGGGGAGCTGTTTGGTCCTGGTCCTCCTCAGTGAATTTTAGCCCCTCTTGGGCTGTGTCCTCTCATCCTGCTTCACCTTTTACCCATTAACTCTGCTGTCCATGGCCACACTGATCTGGGACATGGGAACCAAAATCCCAATCCCAATCATAATCCAATCAATCCAAATCATAATTTGAATAATCCCACTGACTATTCAAAGCAGGAGCACTGCAGCCTCTCCTGCTAAACACAAAGGAAAAACAAACCAGGGCAGGGTGTTTCAGACAAAAATTGCTATGAAAGAGATGGAAAAAGAAGAAAAGTGCCGAGGATCAGGATGTTTTTCCAGCAAAACTGCACTGAGAGGGGGTGGGCAGCCATCTGTGCCTGCTTCCAGCACTTTGGTGGCTCTCCTGAGCCAGGCAAACACCGAGCTGTGCACTCAGGCACTGGGATAATGCAGGATTCCCCTGGGAGCTGCAGGGACCTGGCTCTGGTCAGGCAATGAACCCAATCCTGTCGTGTCGGGTGAAAAATCCACTCAATTAGGGCAGGAGAACTTCAGCATCCATGGCTTGAGAGTGTCACTTGCTGTCCTGAGAAGGGGCAGAGCCCCCAGCTTGGTTTGTGAAGTTAAATCTCTTCTCCCAAGGAATGAGCAATAACAAGAGGGAACGGCCTCAAATTGTCCCAGACAGCTTTAGGTTGGGTATTGGGGAAAATTTCTTCATTAAAAGGGTTGTCAAGCCCTGGCCAGGCTGCCCAGGGAGTGGTGGGGTCACCATCCCTGCAGGGAATTAAAATCCTGCAGATGTGGCACTTGGGGACATGGGTGGGTGGTGGCCTTGCAAAGGCTGGTTGGACCCGATGGTCTTGAAGGTCTTTTCCAATATAAGTAATTCCATGATCCATCCCTTTATCATGCTGACTTCAGTCTGTGCTCAGAACTCACAAAAATAAAATTGTAACTTGCAAAAACATCCAAAATTTTCACAAAGTATGGCACCCAATCAGCAACAGCAAATCTCAGCAGCTCTGGGTAAAATGAACTGCTGAAAATTGTTCTGAAAATTGTGAAAATTGTTCTGGACTTCCTGCAAACCCAGGAGTTTCCCACACACAAATCAGTGCAAAGGTAAAGCACAGTGGCATTTCTGGTGCAGGTACCCACCTTTTTTGCTGGACATTTACAGAACTTAAAGTTTCCACCCTGTTTGTCCCAGAGGACAACAAATGACACAGCACCACACACAAACCTGGGGTCTGAATAATAATAATTAGCAAGAAACAATTAGCAGGTACAGATGAGCCCCACAGAGCTCTAAAACTCATTGCTGGTTACTTCAAATGACTGTTTTGCTCAGATTTTCTTTATCTATTTAAGGTGGCTGGGGTGATTTTGGAGGGAGAGGCTGTTCCTCCTCCTGTTGCTTCAAGTTACGAAGAATTCAGGAGTGATGGAAACAAGGGAGCACTGGAGAGGTAACAGGGTAAAAAATAAGGTGGAAAACAACAGCAGGAGCATCTAAATTTGTCATCAATTTCCACAGCACACCTTAGAAATCCTGCAGGAAGGGCTCTGGATGGGTTTGGAAATGGCACAGGAGCTGTTTGCTAATGCCAGCACACGTTAACTCAAGGCAGGAGCATGAAAACAACAGAAAAGCTGTGGCAACCTGAGTGAAAATTGCACCTCAGAGTCTTCAGGCTGAAAAACTCTGACATTCCCAGCCCAGGCAGCAGGAACACATTTCAGATTTGTGTCAACACAGTGGCTCAGCCCTGGGATTAGCACCCAGCAATCCCCAGGGAAGCTGCTTTTCCAGAGCCTAAATACTTAAGGAATTGTCATCAGATCAGTGGGAAGTTGATAGGACTCAGAAAGAAAATAAAACTTGGGTTTTTTACCACAAAATACGAGTGATAACCTGAGATTTTTGTTTTAAACAAGCTTAAAAACAAAGCAAAAAAGGACATTCTCCTGTCAGCCTACTGTCATTCCACTTCAGGAATTGTCATCAGATCAGTGGGAAGTTGATAGGACTCAGAAAGAAAATAAAACTTGAGATTTTTACCACAAAATCTGAGTGATAACACAATATTTTTGTTTTAAACAAGCCTAAAGATAAAGCAAAGAAGGACATGCTACTGTCAGCCCACTGAGAAACCAAGGGCAGACAAACCTGGACGTGAGGCTGAGGAGAGAAAGGGCTGTTAAAATTCCTTGTGGGTGTAAATACAGGCTCAGGAATTCCCAAAATTTCCAACTGCCCAGCCAAGGAAAGAGGAATTCTGCATCTGCAGCTTTAACCAGCTCCTGTCCCCCAGACCTTGGAGGTTGGGGCAGGCAGGGCTTTTCTGCCAGCTACCCCAGGGGCTTGGGGCACTGGGGTTTTTTTTGGTTTATTTTTAGCTTTTTAGCAATCTGGTTATGAATTAATTGTTGATAAAGGTGGAAAGCACTCCTCCTGGCCCTGGGGCTGGGGCCAGGGATGTCCTGGGGTGCTCAGAGCCTGCTGTGAGTGCCAAGGGAGCTGCCCTTACTTGGTCACTTTGAAGATCCTCAGCAGCCGCAGGGCTCGCAGGACGCTGATGCCAAAGGAGGTTCCCGGCTTCACTGCAGCCCAAATGACCTCAAAAATACTGCCCACGATGACCTGCAGGGAGAGACCACTTCAGAGAGGGCACAACTGCTGCTGAGCTCCCCGTGGTGCTTCCAGAGAGGCTCAGGAATCAGAGTTCAGGCTGTTACAAAAACTCCAGGAGAATCCTCAGTTAGCCAGGAGAACTGGAAAACCTCACCCCAGCTTTCTCCATACCCAGGAGGAGAACACCCTGTGATTTATACACAGAGAGGAGCTTGTTGCTTTCTTCTCTAGCAATCCAACTACCTTAAAATAGCTTTTTTTTTTTGAAGGACACTGTAATGTTTAATTAGTTTTTCTAAATGCTGGCTCAACTACAAATGCTAACAGTTCCTTCTCCCACCCCACACAACCTGCAGAGGTGCAGGAGGGCACTGCCCCATCCTCCCCTTCCCATCAGACTAAAACTCCTCATCTACAGCAGAACAGCAGCTCTGGGTAAGATCTACCAGAAACTTCTGGCAGCTGTGAGTCTTTAGGAGAGCAATCAAAGCAGTAATTATTATGAGATCCTGCAAATTATTATGAGATCCTGTCTCTGGCACAGACATCCCATCATCTGCCTGGCCCTCAGCCCCGGGGTGCTGAAAAAACTGTCCCAAATCAAGGTGGGTTTTTCAAGTTTTGTTTTGCCTGGTTGGTTTAAGGATGGCAGAGAACTCACCTCAAGCAAGGAAAAAAATCTCCTAAAAATCCTTCATTAGGAAAAGGACAGTGATGGGTTCAGCACAGCTGGGAAGGACAATTAAACCCACACAGGTTTCTGCAGAGTTTATAGGATCAAACAGGCATTTCCCTGCCAATTGCTGGCATAATTCACATTAACCCAACATTTCTGAGCTGCCACTGCCTGTGGGCCCCAGTTGGGCAGAGCCCACCATGAACACCAGTTTAGAACTGGTTATCACAGAGCTCAGCTGGTTTGTGCACTGGGAGGGAGGATTAATGGGGACAGCAGTGCTAGGAGTCCCTTTTGTGACAAATACTTGGATGTCTCTGCAAATTCCAGCACTGCTTGAGTGTCCTGCAACACACACTGTGCCCTGAGCTTCCAGAAAATACAGAGGGAAAGGGAGACCCACAACAGCTGGTAATTCCAGTCTCCCATCTGAAGAAGGAGGAACTAAAACTTCTCTCTGCCACCATTGGGAATCCCTCATGAATCAGCAGAAACCTTTCCTCAGCCCCTCCACGTGGCACTGATAATGAATTTTGCTCAGCAGACCCTCCTGGGAGCCTGTTTCCCAGCAGACCCCACTGGTGGTGCTCCCCTGGCAGATGTTGCTCTGGTTTGTTGTTCCACCCTTGGCCTGGGAGCGCTTTCATCTCAGTGGTTTGTCAGACAAATCTGGGAACTCTGTGATGTTCCCGTGCTGAATGCATTCTGGGGGCTGGAAGGTGGGTGAGGGAGGGAAAACACAGACAGAAGGAGGATCCCTACGGATTCTCTGAAGGAGGAGGAATCAGCAACAGATCAACAGCTTTCCCTCCTGAGAAACCCTGGGCAGAGCTCCTGCCAGGGCTGCACAGCCCACAAAGCTCAGACACCTCCTCATTCAGCTTCTGCTTTGTGCAAGCCCCTAAATCACCTGTCCCTGACAAGCCCTCGTTGTGGAAGGAGCATCCTGGATTCAGGGATCCAAGGAAATGGACAGCCAGCCTGGGGGACAGCTCCAGTGCAGGACATGGAGCCTGTGTGGGTGACAAGGCAGTGACACCCCTAAAGGACAATTTATGGACAGTCTGGGTCTGGGCACTGTCCCTTGGGCTGTGCAGGACAACCCAACCCAACCCTCTGAGCCACCACAGCTGCCAGGACACCCCAAAAACAGAGCCCCACGTTTGGGACAGCCTCGTGCAACACCTCGGGCTGCTGGACACAGGTGGGTGATTTAATCTCGAATTCTATTTACTCTGAGCTTTGCTGCTGTCACGGCCAAAAAAAAGAGAATAAACTGGCTCTACTGAGAGCCTTGGACTTAGGAGGGTCACTCACTGAAGGTGACACCACCTCCTCCTCCCTTGTGGGAGCAGAGGAATTTGGCTTCGTGGAGGAAGAGTCACGCCCAGCATTTTGGCAGATAAAAGCTAGAAACAAGAGCCTGGGTGTCAGAGCAGGGCTGGGCGATGAGTGCAGTGGCCTGAGCCACTCTCCCTTTGCCGTGGCTGGATCTAGAGCTCCGGATCTGGATTGCTACAACAGACTGAGCCCTGCTCAGCCCACGCTGGAGATAAGAGAGGCCGAGTTCCCTCTGCGAGCACAGATTACAGCTAATAGCTTCTAATGAACAAATTAACATCCACTCTTTGTCAGGTGGAGCCGAACCCAGCCCCGCTATTCACACCAGAGCTGCAGTTTGAGCCTGGACTGCTGCACTGAAAGAATTTGAAGTATTGCCCTGCTGTCACCTCCTCAGGTGTTTACTGTTCTGCTCTGCTGATGTCTGAAAAGCTCTGCCTGTGTGACTCGAGGTGAAGGCTGCTCAGTGGCTGGCATGAGCAGGAAGATGTGTGGGTTTGGTTTTTTGTTTTTGTCTTTGAATCAGCTCATTGAAATGGGAGGGACAGGATCAGAGCACTCCGCGGTGCTGATGCTGCAAACAGCCCGGGGCTGGAGGAAGTGAAATCCCCCAGCTGTCACATACCTTCCAAAAGGAGCATAACGAGGGAAGCTTAATGCATCTCACTGCTAATTTATACAGGGACTGTTCCCCACCGGAGACACTCCCAGCACCGCTTCCCGTGAATTTCCATACTCATCCTTAAACGCCCGGCACCTGGATGACAGCAGAGACACCTGCTTGTCACAGGGAGGGCTTTCAAGGACATGGAGTGACAGCATAGAGGTTTCCCACTGCCAGAGGGCAGGGTTGGATGGGATATTGGGAAGAACTCTTCCCTGTGAGGGTGGGGAGGGGTTGGAATGGAATTCCCAGAGCAGCTGTGGCTGCCCCTGGATCCCTGGCAGTGCCCAAGGCCAGGTTGGACGGGGCTTGGAGCAGCCTGGGACAGTGGGAGGTGTCCCTGCCATGGCAGGGGGTTGGAATGAGATTATTTTAAGGTCCCTTCCATCCCATTCCATGATTTATCCACCCTGCTGGATGTTACTCACCCCAAAGTCAAAGCAGTTGAAAGAAGAGTGGAAGTAATTCCTTGGCCCCAGCCCGTACATCTTCAAAGACATCTCAGTGAGGAACAGCCCCAGGAAAACAAACTCTGCGAAATCTGGAAACAGGAGAAGAGATTAAATTAATCCATGAGCCCTTGTGGGGCAGAGCTCTTCACGTGGGGAACTTTTTGTTCCTTTTTTCACAGCCAGGGCCTGCTGGCAGAAGAAAATCCCTGTGCAATGGCAGACAGGACCCAGGCACAGTCTGGCACAATTCTTTCTGTGTGCAGCCTCGAGCTGTGAAGGCAATGTTCACTCCATGTTCTTGGGTGGGGGCAGGAGCATTAAATAATATCCTCGTTGTCCCTATAAAGGAATTTCAAAGGAAAGCCCTGGATCTAATATTTTTAAAGGTCAAATGTAATTGCAAATATGTTTTGGGACTTCTGTACTTGCAAGAGATGGAAACTTCTGGATGTGGGGTGTAGGTTTCTGTACCGTCCTCTGATGATAAAAATACTTTTCTACCCAACAGAAGTGCTGACTCTGAGGGCTCATATTCAGAGGTGTTGTGTCTCCTGTTACCACATTTATTTTTATTATGCCTTTATAGCCCTGTAATTATGGAAGAGCCCCTTCTGTTTCCTTTTCCTTCACATATCACAGCCTGGGAAGCTTTTGATGGGAAAATTTATCCCCCATGATGAAACAAAGGGCAGAAGGAACAGAGCTGGAGGCTTCAATTTCCACATCAAGTTTTGAGGACTTGAAGCTACAGCAAACACTGCCTTTGGCATTTTAAGTTTGGATCTGGAGGCCAATAAGCAACAGCAAGAGTGAAATGTTAAAAAAAAAAAAAAAGGCATAACCCACCTACACTACCAAGAAAAACCAAACAGCAGAAGGCAAACCTCTCTCTCTGGAGAAAAGATGAGGAAAAGAATCAAACCTCAGAAGGTGGGGATTAATCACCTTGTTTAGTGCAGCACAGGAGATTCTCAGAGGCTGCAGCAGCACAGATGCTACAAGAAAGTCTCCTGTAATTTCAGTTTTATGATTCCATGAATGATAAAGAGGAGATGGAGCCAAACTTTACACAGAGGTGCACAGAGACAGAAGAGAGGCAACAGATACAAGGAAAATTTCAGCAGGATAATCCTGGATTCCAGGTGCTTTGCACTCTGGGGCAGCTCCGGGCTCTGCTCTGGGACAGGGACAGCACCCAGGGAAGGGCTGGAGCTGGGCCAGGGCAGGCTCAGCTGGAGATCAGGGAAAGGTTCTCCCCCCAGAGGGTGCTGGCACTGCCCAGGCTCCCCAGGGAATGGGCACGGCCCCGAGGCTGCCAGAGCTCCAGGAGCGTTTGGACAGCGCTGCCCGGGATGGACAGGGTGGCATTGTTGGGGGGCTGGGCAGGGACAGGGGCTGCAATGGGTGATCCTTGGGGATCCCTTCCAGCTCAGGATATTCCATGATTCCACCATTCTCTGACCTCCTGCCATCTGCAGCTTCAGCTGAGCGTGGGGAGACAGAGGAGGGAATGAGGGTCCTTCCCACCTGCCTGGATTTCCGTTCCCAGCCTTGCACATCCATAGGGAGTGAGCAGAGCTGGCCCAGGTCCAGTCTGGGTGCCTTTGGAAATGCCTTGAAAAATCCAGCTTCAATTACCCAAAAAATAAAATGGGGTTTTAAATTTTAAATGAAAGCCAGTCATGGAACACCGTGGGTGTAAAGCTCCCTGAAATCCAGGAAGTTACGATGAGATGAGAGAGGCTTTATTAACACCTTAGTGAGGAGCCTGCAAGGACACCTGTGCCAACATTTGCAAAAGGGGAGGAAATTTCAGGTGAGGATTAATTATCCCATGTGACCTGCTCTCCTTGAAAACAGGAGCAAGATCATTAAAGGAGACTCTCAAGGGCAACGTGTTCCCAACTGAGGAATGAGATGGCAAAATCTGAGACCCACAGCCTTTTTCCCAGGAAGAGGCAGGCTCCACCCTCTGGATCTCAGTGCTCAGGGAAGAGCATGGGCACAGGAGCAACACAACTCCCTTTCACCTTGAGCTTGGAGCTTTTGAGGAGAAGCCTCTTCACACCTGACCAAGCTGCAGCTTTTCTCTCCTTTCTGACAGGAGGTGCAAGGCCTCAGGGAGGAAACTCTGTCTCCAGCACCAAGGTTCCCAGAGTAAGGAGATATCCACAGTTGTGCTGGGAATCCATCTGACCTTCCATCTGCTCTGGTGAGGCCCCACCTGCAGAGCTGCCTCCACCTCTGGGACCAGCAGGGCACCTGGAGCTGCTGGAACGAGCCAGAGCAAACCTGGAGCTGCTCCAGGGCTGGAGCCCCTCTGCTCTGCAGCCAGGCTGGGAGAGCTGGGGGTGCTCACCTGGAGAGGAGAAGGCTCCAGGGAGAGCTCAGAGCCCCTTCCAGGGCCTAAGGGGCTCCAGGAGAGCTGGAGAGGGACTTTGGTTTCACACTCAGCAGGTGCTGCTTACTGGCATGACTTCCAGGTGCAGTCTCCCTGTCCCAAGGATTGATATCCAGCCAGTGCTGTGAAACCTGGATACATCAGCTGATAAAATCCCAGGGAGAGGCTGTGGATGCACAAGGAAGCAAGGCACAGCCCCCAGATGTGTCATATCTCTAGCAGGGAGAGTCTCATCCCCTTATCTCTGCCCCAGCCTCCCCTCAGGTGCCCCCCAGATTCTTCCACAGAACAACAAAAACCCTCAGTAGTGGTTTTTAACTGCAAATTTGCACCAACAGACCTCAGGACTCTTTGCCAAGACAATTACCATCATCCCAAAGGAGCAAAAAAGGAGGAAGGAGCCAAGGATTAATGTTCAGTCACTGCTCCAGCAGGAGCTGAACACACCCCGGGTATCACGAGTGCAAAGGTGTCACCATCAGACTGACACATCCTGCAAACACACCTGCAAATCCAGAATATCACACAAGAAAAAAGCTAGAAAGTGGCAAAGGAGAATCAAGAAATATTTGATTACATATAAAAAAATAAAAAATAAAGCCAGGAAATGTTTAAAACTCAGAGCATCTAAAAACCAACTTCCTTCTGCTGCTCTTGCAAGAGCCACCCTTGGCCTTTCCCAGCTGATGAGTTCCAGAGCAGAGCCCAGAACTGGCAGCAAGAGCTGGGTCTCAGTAGGTACCAGATGCCACAAATGACAGCCCAGTGAGGCTGGGATGGAGGGAAGGGAAATTCAGACCCTGAACTCCTCGGGCAGAAGGAATTGGCTCCGTGGAGAGGCTGCTGCATCCAGCACACCATTTCTTCTGAGAAGGCCCCGCCTAAATAATTGAAAATGCAATTTTGTTGTTTGGGCCTCCTGGTATTCAAACCTCACCTAATTTCATTTGCCTTGCTCAAAAGCATTTTGTGATGTGATTTAAGGAGGAAAGGTTTGATACAAACACTCTTATTTCATTTCCAAGCTGTGCTCTTGGCAAAGGCCGTGCAAGCATCCCTTCAGCCCACACCTTTGAATTTGGTTCCTAATTAGAGTTACCAGCTCCTTTTTGTCAATCATTTATGGATTAATTCCATTTCTGCCCCATCTCCAAGTCCAATGGCATTAGGAGCAGGTGCTGAGCCTGACACTTGCCTCTCCTCACTCTCCCCTCACATTAAACTGAGCAGGAGAACCTCAGCAGGGCAAAACTTCCCCCTTTTTGCCCAAGCAGATGTGAAATGCTCAGCAGGCAGAAATAAATATGCTGCAGAAAGCCTTTTCCTTGCAAATGCTGCATATTGATGTCCAGAGGGAGCTGGGTCTTGACTTCAAAGGCAACAACAGCACCAAAAAAAGGCCAAATTGCCCCAAACGTGAGGTTCAGCACTGGGCAGGGAACAGGCTCTCAGTAATAATGGCTCAAATGCTGTGCTCAAATACTGGATTTATCAGAAGGGAGACATTGTGGATTTGGGGTTTAGACCTACACAGGTTAGGGAGCCAGGAATGATCTCTGCAGGACTTGCTGGAGAATGAAAAGAGCTTTGGGAAGGGCAGCCCCCAAGTGAAACTTCAGTGAGCCAGAGCTGAAAATCCTCCCCACAGTCCCTAAAACCCATCCCACAGACCCAGAGAGCTCTGGTCCCAGCTTCACCCTGTTGCAAGAACATATTACAGGTTTCTCTGCATGCAGGCCTGCAGAAAATTCTTCCCATGGGAAAGCTTTTTACTGTCTCTTACTCTGTACAAGTTTCTGTAAACAAAATCTCTGAGTTGTGTTTCAAAGACATTTGGATTTCTCTGCCTGTCTCCTGATAATGGGAGATGAGAGTTTTCTTC
The DNA here is from genome assembly GCA_013399835.1 of Leptocoma aspasia. NCBI lineage: Eukaryota > Metazoa > Chordata > Aves > Passeriformes > Nectariniidae > Leptocoma > Leptocoma aspasia. Next base: position 263,492 of record VXAX01003957.1, read on the forward strand.
CTTTCTGCCTATGAGGTGAAAAGTTGTTATCTCTGATTGTGTGAGCTATTCTGGCATTCCTTGGACAGAGCTGGAAGCAAAAGCCTCGGATGCTCCAGGCTGGGCAAATAATAGCCCAAATCCTTTGTATTATAGAGTGATGTTAATAAATCATATTTAACCTTCTGATATTATTGTCAAAGGTCCTTTGTTAATGAACAGAGCACAACAATATCACCCCACAGCTTTAGCCAGAGGAAGAGGAGCCCACCCCAGCCCTGTCCCCGGGGCTCCTGCACTGCACCAAAGCCTGCAGCTGCTTCCCCAGCAGGAGCTGCTGCACGTCCAGAGGCACAGCCCCGGCTGGAACCCCTCACTCTGCCCCCCCACAGTGTCCCCAGCATGGATTTTGAGGGGGCCTCAGTTGAAAATTCGTCTTTGCTGCTACCAGACCCCAGTGATGCCATTCCAGAGTTGGTTTCTGATAGAAATCTCTCCTTTCTCAGAATATTGGCAGTGGTGGAAATGAGCATAAAGAGATGATAACAAAATCATTAAATACGTGCATGAAATAGATTCCTTTATAGGCAACTACAGCTTATTTAACCAAAGTTCTGTGCTTCAGTGAGCAGTGTCCATCTGCAGCATGAGAAAAATCCTATTTGGCCCTGGAGTCCTTTCCACACAGAGAAGGAGAATCTCTGATTGAATTTGAGGATAATTACAGGGGCATGAAGTATGGCCTGTTATTAATCATACCAAAAGAATTCAAAGGATTCCTCATCAGTTCTTTCAATAAGGCTAAAGAAATCCCAAGCCTCTCTCCAAAGCTCCTGCAGTCCTTTTTCCAAAGCAGTTGTAGAGATATGGAGCATCAAGCAGAGAAAGCTAATCAGAACAATTCAAAACAGAAAAGTTAAAAGAAAAGACCAAGGGAAAAATAAATCAATGCAGACCCGTAGGCTTTTACCAACTGTTCTTTAAGTAAAATTAATTTGTAATGTAATTAAATTTCTCCCCAGAGGGACAGGTATAATTGAATTAGAGGTGCCTGGGTAGAGTTGCAGGGTTTAGCAGATCCTCACGGGCTTTCCCGTGCTCCTCTCCTGCTGCTACAGTTCACAAAAAGCCTCCTCAGTTCATTCCTGAGCCCCTTCCCTGAAACAACATCATCAGAATTTTTCATTTCTCTGCCTCTGCATCACACCAGCCAGGTCCTGCTCCTCTGCAGTGATCTTCCCTCATCATGGATTAACTCCTAAGCCATTTTTAAACTCTGTCACTCTCACAGTTAAAGGATTTTGCCAAGTATTTGCAGGAGCTGTTTCAAATCCCCTGGTTTTGTGCTGTCTCGTTCTGCCTCTGTCTAATGGATTTGTGCACAGATCTTGGGCAGAACGGGCCTTTCCAGGAGCATTCCTGGAGGGCTCAGCCCCAGCTGGGATCCTTCCCAGATGTTTGTGCTGCAGAGTTATCCAGGCAGGAGTGAGAGGACACGTCCTGTCTGGCCATTGCTGCAACACCAAAACAACCAGCAAAGTCCTTAAGGCACCAAATATTCCCTGCACTCAGCATTAAATTAGGGATTTCTAGAAATGTGAGGCTATGAAAACTCTGCCATCGCCCAGGAAAGGGGTAGAAAGGTTTAGGTCATCCCCAAGGCACAGCCAGGTTTGGATGCAGTCCCACAGCTCCTCATCCTGGAATTCGGGAGGGTTTGGAGGTATGGGATACTTGGAATTTAAGAGGTTGAATTTGTAGGGCTTTTCAGGACAATTCTCCAAAGTTCTTTGTTCAAAAGTCTCACTAAAAACAGTCATCCCCAAAATGAGCCCACAGAGCCTCTGCTTCTTCTCTTGGAGACAACCATCTTAAAAATAAAACAACCCTCCAAAAAACCCAAATAAAAACCCCCCAAAACCCCACAACAAACAAAAATTGTCTGGCATACATTAGAATTTCCACGATGACCATTCATGGAGAGATTTAGTTGGGATATTGGGAGGGAATTGTTCCCTGGGAGGGTGGGCAGGCCCTGGCACAGGGTGCCCAGAGCAGCTGTGGCTGCCCCTGGATCCCTGGCAGTGCCCAAGGCCAGGCTGGACAGGGCTTGGAGCAGCCTGGGACAGTGGGAGGTGTCCCTGCCCATGGCAGGGGTGGGATGGGATGGTATTTAAGGTCCCTTCCAACCCAAACCAGTCTGGGCTCTCTGGTTTTTATTCTCATTGTCACAGGGACCAACCTTGTACCACCCTGTCTAAAAACCCGATGTGAGCATCCACAAAAGCTTTCCCTACTTTTGGATAATCTGGTTTTTTCTGTGGCCCGCACTGGGCTGCCCCTCCCCAATGCCAGTGCTGTTTCCAGCAGGGTTTAAATCCCAGAAATACACAGAGCTCCTGGATGAAGATGCTGAGGGGAGTGGAGCAGCTCTCTTATGAGGACAAGGCTGAGAGAGCTGGGGCTGTTCAGCCTCCAAAAGAGATGAGTGAGAGGAATTTGATCAAAATATCTGCAGGGAGGAATCAGAGCAGGGCCCAGGCTCTGCCCGAGGGGCCCAGCAATGGGACAAGCAGAACAGGCAGGAGCTGATCCCAGGAAGTTCCACCTGAATGTGAGTGNTGAAATTGTGGTAATTCGGAGGGAGGGTTTACCTTTTCCATTTAAAGAGACGCTCTTGCCTTCCTTAACAGACTCCTGTCTTCTCAAACCGAGACACTGAGGAAGAATTTCTTCCCTGTGAGGTGAACAAGCAGCTCAGGAGGATGTGGAGTCTCCTCCCTGGGGACATTCCAGAGCCACTTGGACACAACCCTGTGCCCTGCGCTCTGGGATGGCCCTGCTGGAGCAGGGAGGTGGCACCAGGTGACCCTCTCAGGTCCCCTCCCTGCCCCATTGTGGGATTTCTTTCAGGGGATGACTTGTGAAGCCCCTGTCCAGGTTTTTCCCCACTGAGAAAGGGCCCTCAGGGCTCACAGGTAAAGGGCAGTGTGATGGTGCAAAGCTGGGAGGATGCTGACAATTTAAACCCCAAGAAATCCCAATTTTTGGTGGTTTTCTGCCTCTTCCATTAAATGGAAGGCAGTGGGATCCCCCACCCCCAGCTCAGTGGTCCTCTACACCAAGAAATTCAAACTTGCTGCCCAAGTGCTTCTGACACTAACTGACATTACTGGGTGTTATAGACAAATGCAGAGTTCCTGAAAAATGGATCCATCCCTAACTCCAACCTATTCCCCATTTTTTGTCTTCAGCTGGGATAGACTGGAAGTCTAATTTGTGGCCTCTGTCTCAGGTAAGTTTCCCAGCTGGAGGTGAATCTTTAATCCCAGAGGCAGAACCAGCCCTTCCAGCTCTCACTGGAACATTAAGCAGTCTCTGGCTCATGGATTTCTCCATGTTCCCTTGGAAAAGTCACTGCATAAGGTGCTCCCAAAACTGAGTTTTGTAAATCTGCAACCTTTTTTTGAGTTGAAAGACTTCAAGTGTGGAGTTTGTTTCCTAAAAATTTAGTCCTAATTCCAGACGAAATCCTAATCCTCACACTTTTAATTACTCTGCCAATCTAGCTTATTACTTCCTCTGGTAAATTGAGGTAATGAATAAGCAAGAGTGACTTCTCTGTATGGTCTGTCTCTCTTTTCAGTCGAAATCTTGCCAAAAAAAAAAGACTTGAAAGAAATTTCTGTCCTTATTATACATCTCTCATTAGAGCTCCATTACCTGGTGGCATTAAATATTTCAACAAATATTAATAAGGAGCTTTTGATGTCAGAGCAGTCAGTATTCCTGACCTCTTAGGTCTAGTAAAAAAAAACTTCAAAAGTTTGCCTTCCTTGTAATAAGGTAAGACCTGAGGATCTGAGGCAAGAAATATTTAAGTATCTAATTTATAGAGAAATCAAGGCAAATTAGGTAGATAAGGATCTTTAAAGATCTAAGGCAACATTGTCAGACTGTTGGAAATATCTGAGGTTTTTTCTTAGTCTTCTGTTTGCTTTTTTCAGAAGTTTTATTTAAATTTTCACCTGGTCAAGTGCTGAACAACAGATTTGTTCCTGGCCATTTTATAGGGTCAGAAATAGCCAAAGGAATGGCTTTGTCTTCCAGGAACAAACCTCATCCCATCCCTTCAAAAGGAAAAATTTGCACTATCAGCATAAGGAATTTCTAGTTTTCCAGCTCTAAGAGTCCCAGCCTCCAAATTTCATTAAAATAAACAAAAAATCTCCATCCCTCACCTTCCACGCTTTTTAAAAACCAAGCTTTGTGAGCGAGCCTGTGACCTCTGGGAGACACCATTTCTTACTCATCAGGGCAATTTAAAAACCCAAAATGCGTATTTCAAAAGCACTTCTAGACTCTCTAAGCTCAACCAGGTGACCACAGGAACCAGCTAAAATAAAATATTTTCACAAATATAGGATAATCTTCCCTCTGGGATTATTTCTGTCACTTAATGTCACAGGAGGGCACCGAGACACCCATCCCATGTCATCACACCCCATCAGGGAGGAGGGCACAGAACCAAAAAAGAGCTGTAAAGCTGCAACCTTTTAGAGGCTCTGACAGGAATCCCAGCACGTGTGGGGAATTCGTGCCTGATTCCATAAGCACTGGCAGGATTTTTATCTCACAGGCCATTTTACCTCCTGCTATCCCAGGAATATCAGAGCTGGCAGAGCTCTGAGCGTGTCCCCAACAGGAATCACCCGTGGGTGCAGATCAGCTGCAAAGTGACACAAATTTGCAATTCTCTGGACACAGGCTAGCCAGAGAATCCTGCTTTGCCCAGGCATCATTCCCCTTCCTTTTGTGCATCCTGCTCTGGGACAATTCCTCCTCTTGTCCCATTCCAGGACAATTCCTCCTGCCCTGTTCCAGGACAATTCCTCCTCCTCCCCTGTTCCAGAGCAATTCTTCCTGTCCCATTCCAGGACAATTCCTCCTCCTGCCCTGTTCCAGGACAATTCCTCCTGTCCCATTCCAGGACAATTCCTCCTGCCCTGCTCCAGGACAATTCCTCCCGTCCCATTCCAGGACAATTCCTCCTCCTGCCCTGCTCCAGGACAATTCCTCCTGCCCTGTTCTAGGCTTTACACCTGATTGAATCTCAACTTTGCAATGACCTTTAGGATAACATTCCTCTCTCAAACTAATACCCTGGTGGATTTTTTCTGAATTGTGTGATTCAATAATTTGAAATACAATTTGGAAGAGAATTGGGATTGTTCAGTCTGGAGAAGGGAAGCTTTGAGATGACCTAAATGTGGCCTTCCAGGACCTGAAGGGGCTGACAGGAAAGGTAAAGAGAGACAATTTACAAGGGCCTGGAGTGCCAGGACACTGGGAATGCCTTCCCACTGCCAGAGGGCAGGGATGGATGGGATATTGGGAAGGAACCCTTCCCTGTGAGGGTGGGGAGGGATTGGAATGGAATTCCCAGAGCACCTGTGGCTGCCCCTGGATCCTTGGAAGTCCAAGGCCAGGTTGGACAGGGTCTAGTGGAAGGTAACCCCGCACAGGGGGTAGAATAAGCTGGGCTTTAAGCTCCCTTCCCACCCAAAGCATTCTGTGATTCCATGAGTGGTGAGTCAGGAGAGCCAAGCTTTGTGTTGTGTGAATATAAGTTTCCCTGCATGCAGGCCTGCAGAAAAATTCTTCCCATGGGAAAGCTTCTTTTACTCTGTACATGATCTTATAAACGAATCTCTGATCTGTGTTCAAGGACATTTGGATTTCTCTGCCTGTCTCCTGATAATAGGAGATGGGGGTTTTTCTTCCTTTCAGCCTATGAGGTGAAAAGTTGTTATCTCTGACTGTGTAAGCTATTCTGGCATTCCTTGGACAGAGCTGGAAGCAGCAGCTTCGATGCTCCAGACTGGGCTGATGATAGCCCAAATCCTTTGAATTATAAAATCATGCTAATAAATCATATTTAACCTTCTGATATTATTGCCAAGAGTCCTTTGTGACTGCACAGACCACAGCAATAGCTTTGAGGGAAGCTGAGAGCCGAGACGTGACCGTGGATCAGAAACGCCAGAGCTGCTGAGGGACCAGGAGTGGCCAGTACTCACAGAGAGCAGTGGTCAGCTTCTCGGGCTGGTCATAGTGCACCATGGCCACACAGAGGGTGTTCAGGGCCACCACGCAGAGCACGACCCAGTAGAAGCTCTGGGCCTTCACCATGCGCCGGATGAAGAAGCGGAACATCTTCTCTTTCCTCCTGAAGTAGGATGAGCTCTCGTTCTTCCCACTCTTCAAACTGGCACGGGCAAAGGGAGACCCTGGGACAGAAAGAAGAGTCACCACACCCCATCCCAGCAGGGAAAAGGCTGGAGGGGGTTCCTGGGCACACAGAGCCTCTCCAAGCACCAGAACAGCTCAGCAGGAAGCTGGGAATGTTGAGAATGGGCTGAGCAAGGGCGTCTGGCTTGTAATGAGGGATGAAGGCCGGGATTTTAAAACTCCATGGATCAATGTCTAGCTCCACCATCTAAACAGGGCTTCCAAACCTTTGCAGCAATCCTGATTGTCCCAGTTAAACTCATCTTTTTCCTGGCTGACAGGGACAGAGAGGAGCAGGCACAGGGTATTTCTGCCCACGGTGTGGAGCACATCCTGCTGGAGCTGGGGAGGTGCAACAGGAAAGCTGGTCCCTATTTTTCTGCTCCAAGGAACAATTACTAGGGAACTGAGTGAATTCCCCTTAATTTACTCTCCAGCCTCAGCTATTTCTTTAGTAGAGGGCTCAACCTGCCTCTGTGCATCAGATTTTGGGCACAGCCATTCATTTGTCTCAATTCTGCCTCTATCAGCTCCATTTCCACTCCAGGCCGAAACCCTGGCAAAGAGTCAAGTGTTTCAACAATAGGAAGCTGATGGAAGAAATGATTCCTGATGTCAGCTCTCCTCCTGGGGTAGAGGCACTGCTCAGATGAAAAGGCAATCCCCAGCCAGTGCTGAGGCAGGAGAAACCAGGAATAAGGGAACAAACACATGGACCCCTTGGGGCTCCTCTGCAGCAGCCACGGAAGCTGCTGCAAGCAGGGGAAATGATGATTGTGCCAGGCTGGCCGCTGCCTGTGCCAGTGGTTTGTGACAAGATCTCATTATTGCCCTTCCCCATCCTGGGATGGAGCATCCCAGCAGGATGAGCAGGACATGTCCTCGTCCTGTCCTGGAGCAGGTGACTCTCCTGGGCTCAGTGACATGAACAAAGAGTTCTGGCTTCAGCAGCCACATCTCGGAGTGTGATCACCTCCATGTCAACAATTGGAAGGGGTGGGAATCTCACCCAGCCTCATCCTGCAACAACGACCACAGCAGGCAGAGAAAAGATGAGGCATCCAGATGTGACAGCAGCAGGTTCTCCAAGCCTCACAGCACCACACAAGTGTGATGTTCCCCCATGGAAAGTGAGCTCTCTGCTCCATTTCACATTTCTGGCCATCCACCAGCACTCCAAAAGCAGAGCTGGCCTTGGCCAGGCTTTGAACAAACTCCTGGCTGAAAAAATCAGTGTGCTCTTCTGTTGGTTTGAAAATCCTGCCTTTGGCAGTTTGGAAGAGAAGAAATCACTGTGCTCCTCGTCTGCTTTAATACAACAAGAAGAGCCAAAGGTTTGGGATTTAGGCTGCTTCATATCACAGCACTCCTTAGCAGGTACAGAGCTCTAGAATATCCAAGCCCCTCTGTACTCCCAGACTGGCAAAGGAACAGTGCTGCCCTCTCATTCCTCTCTGCTGATCTTCCAGAAAAGCAAAGCAGTGATATTTGAACTGCTCTAACATGGCAAACATCCCCTTCTCCAGGCTTTGGTGTCTGGGAAACAAGGCAGTGCCCTCCAAGGCAGTGCCTGGTACAGAACAGAGGCTATGAAGCCAGTGGGAGTGGAAAGAAAAGAATAAAAGCTAAGAACAACTGCAGAGAACACCCTGGGAAGTGTTCACCACTACGGAGCTTTATACTGTAGTTATAAAGCTCATCAAGGTGCTCGTGTTTGACTTAAAGTGCAACATTTTCAGCCAATGGCTAGAGGGAGACTGGCAAAGTCTCCCCCACACTGAGCTGCACCTTCACATGGCACTCAGGGATTGTTTGTTAGTTCTTTCATGCTCCTTCTGCTGCCATCTGAACACATTACAGAAAACCATCCAAAAACCTCTTTTCTCCAAAACAGATCCTTTAAGTGTAATTGCCCACGTGATCTGATTGTTTATGCTCTGCATTTCAGCCTCTTCACAAGCCTGCAGAAGTAGCTGCTTAATCCATTCCTTCTTTTCTGCCTCGTTCCATGAATCAAAATCAAAACCACTTTTCCCAAGTGGGTGAAGCACTCGCAGAAGGTGGAAAGCACTGCTGTTATTTTCCCTGCCATATGCTCGTGAGACAGTTCCCAGCTCTGCCTGGGATTATTCCCGAGCCCAGATGCTCTGTCATCCGTTGCCACCTGAAATGCTGAACTCCAAGATCTGTTGGCATTGGCTGCCCAGAGCCTGGAGGGACTTGGATTTGGAGGCAAAGATCTCATAATTACTGCAACTGTGAGCAAATATTCCAAAAATGACCATTCCTTGTTATCCATGCAGGGATCTGAGAAAAAAACAACAACAAACCAAACCAAAAATGCACACAGGCTGCTGCATTTTTGCCCTTTTTCAGCACCAAACCTCTCCTGGAAGTGGCAGCAGTCTCACCACAAACCCTGCAGCCCAGGGGACTGTGGCAGCTCAGTGCTGGTGTCAGGAACATGCCAAGCCACGCTCATTTTCTGCAACCAGGTCTTCCTTTAAAGGGGGGGAAAAAAAATTCCAGCAGCAGCTGTGATCCCTGAAAACATCAATGCCAGCCTTCCAAAGGGCAATTGAGGCACTCATGCTGTGCAAGCAGCCACGGACACGGATTCTCAAATGTGCTGTTTGTGCTGCTCCTCCTGTGCAAGGATTTGCTGCTTCGTGGGGACTGGGCTGCCAAGACATTTCTTTGGAAGATAATGAGAACATCTGCTGCTTCAGCAGCAAAACAGCCTCCAACAACAGGCACGGGGACGAGCAAAGCGCCCGACTGCAGAGCAGCAGGAGGTGCCTCTCCCAGGGCTGAGAGGGTTTTGGCTCCAGCAGCTCCCTGAGGTGGGTGATGAGTGCCCAGAGCCTCCCCTGGCAGCCCAGAGCTGCCTCTGCCTCCCCAGCTGGGCAGATCTCAGCAGGGAACCAGCTCTGGGGGCTGCAGAACGGGCAGCACCTCCTCAGCCCGAGGATCCCAAATTCACCCCAGCAATGCCCCACAGAGCAATGCCCTGCTCTGCACTGGATCTCCAGATCTGACTTTAAAATTGCTTTAAGATCTTCCTCTGAGACAAGAATGAGAGAATTGCAGCCACTGCCCAGCACTTCCCAGTGACCATTCCCACAGCAAAGGCTGTGACACCTCAGCTGGGCATTAGTGGACAACAGGACTGTGGCCACTGCCTCTCCTCCCTCCAGCAGCGTTGTTTGGCAGATCTGGGGTTCATTAGCATGAATGAGCAGGTTCCAAGCAGAATCCCGGGATGGCCAGCCCAGCAGGGGTTGTCCCAAGGCTTTGCAGGGCTCTCTCAAGGGTGCAGCATGCAAGAGCTGAGCCAGGCAGCGCAGGGAGAGGGTGAAGCCACGGAGCTTTTTGCTTTGGGAAGTCGAGTGCTGCTGCAGCAGCAGTGGAAGTTCATTCTCCTTCAGGAAACTGCAGCTTCTGGAGCAAAGGAGCCGCTCCAGAGGAGGAAACATGGCATGGACAGGTTCTGGTGGAGATGGAAACCTCGGGGGATGCGAAGCCAGTACTCACCAACGGAGCAAATGTCTGTGAAATGGTCCTCACCTTCTTCTGCATGAATCAGGTCGTTTTTGCTCTTCTTTATTGCGGCTCTTTTCAACACTGCATGCAAATTAAAGAGAAAATGCTCCGTGAGGATGCAGAGTGGATTCTCTCTCCCCCTCCCTTCACTCTCCAGGGCCAGCATTTCCTTCCCAATGCCAGCTTAAAGCTCTCCCACCAGGGCACCCTGGAGCAAACCAGACAAAACCAGACAACCCACAACCTTGCAGGGCCTCTGCACGCCTCAGGTGCTTCACTTCTTTGCCCTTCCAGCTCCTGAAGGTTTGCCAGGCACAGCTCTGCACGTTTCCCTTCATGCAGCAGATGCAGGAGGGTGGGGGGTCACTGCAGCTGCCGGGCCTCTCAGCACAGCACCAAGGCTGGGCAGGGACACTGGAGCTTCCTGAGCCCCACGGGGCTGGGACATGAGTGCTGCCACCCCTGAAGCCACCAGTGCTGTTGGCAGTGGGCACCGTGAGGGAGTCAGCATTGACAGAGCTCAGGTTACCACCCAGCCATGCCTCGAGGAGCAGAAATGCTGCGTGGAAAAAGCGGCCACCCATCAGTGAGCAGCCTCTCAGCAGCACCCGCTGTGCAATCCCTGCCCTCTGGGGATGTCAGAAAAC
>VXAX01003957.1:274037-290546 GCA_013399835.1 Leptocoma aspasia
CTTTCCTGCCCTGCCCTGCCAGAGACATGGATGCGCTTCCTCCTCCTACGGGCTGTGCTTGAGTCACTTCAAGGGAACACCCAGAGCATCACCCCCCGTTCAGAGAGGCTCGGAGAGGAGACGATGCTCTGAACCTGTGATCTGGATCCATTGTTTTGCAAAGAACCCTTTGTGCTCCTTGCTTGCCCCACCCACCTCTAGGCTGAATCCTCAGCCCCAGCAATAGCAGCTTGGGGGTCCCTCGGGTGTGTCTGTCCCAGTACACTCCNGAAGGTTTGCCAGGCACAGCTCTGCACGTTTCCCTTCATGCAGCAGATGCAGGAGGGTGGGGGGTCACTGCAGCTGCCGGGCCTCTCAGCACAGCACCAAGGCTGGGCAGGGACACTGGAGCTTCCTGAGCCCCACGGGGCTGGGACATGAGTGCTGCCACCCCTGAAGCCACCAGTGCTGTTGGCAGTGGGCACCGTGAGGGAGTCAGCATTGACAGAGCTCAGGTTACCACCCAGCCATGCCTCGAGGAGCAGAAATGCTGCGTGGAAAAAGCGGCCACCCATCAGTGAGCAGCCTCTCAGCAGCACCCGCTGTGCAATCCCTGCCCTCTGGGGATGTCAGAAAACACATTTTTTTTCCTCCAAAAGCAGCTTTTAGTGAAGAGGGCAAACATCTCTACATTTACTCCACCAGGGAATGAGAGCTCTGCACTGTCCACCCAGAGCACGGGGGGTGAGGCAGGAGCACTGAGGACGCTGCTCCCAGGACCACCTACCTGCAGAACCTTGAGAAGTGGCAGAAAAAAACAAATCACGTTGGTACAGTTTGGTGACAGCTTCGAGACATACAGTAACTAAGCAGCACTTTCTATCAGCAGTAAGACACCCCACGGTGTGGTGATACAGACTGGTCCGTGGGCACACACAGCAAAGCCACTCACGCTGCAGAGACTGCCCCGGGGAGGCTCCTCCACAACACCCCCTCACCCTANGCTCTGAACCTGTGATCTGGATCCATTGTTTTGCAAAGAACCCTTTGTGCTCCTTGCTTGCCCCACCCAGCTCTAGGCTGAATCCTCAGCCCCAGCAATAGCAGCTTGGGGGTCCCTCGGGTGTGTCTGTCCCAGTACATTCCAGCATGTCCAGGGCCATCCTCAGCACTGGGGCGCAACCAGCACTGGGATTAAAACTTTCCAGCGCTCCCTGGCATGAACTGAGCAGCTTTTTATCTCCTCCGTGTGTTTGGCAGTGAGGTTGTGCCATCTCTCCAGGCACCCTGGATGCCACGTCCCTCTGGTTTGGGGACTCAGAACTGACCACCACAGACGTGGGCTGCTCCACACCGGTTGCTCCAAGGCTGGGAACGCTCTCGGGCTCCTTTTGCTTTAGGATAAGAGGAACCTGAGCATCTCTGGGTCTTTACTCCGTGCCTTGCACCCACCTGGAGTTTCTCACAGCACTCAGCCTCTCACTCAGACTGCTCCTGCAGACACAAAGTGCAGCTGAAGCCTGGCAGCCCTGGCTGCACCCAGGTGCCGGACAGGCTTCCCCAGCTCGCACACACCCCCGGCACGCACACGAGGACTGGCCACGCACACCTCAGCCCTGACCTGCTGCAGCCCCAGCTCTTCCAGCCCCAAATCCTCCCCAGCGCAGGTCACCGGCCCGGCCGGGGCTGCACCGGCAGCCGGGCACCTGATGCTCCGCAGAGCTGCGCGGCTCGGAGCCAGGCGCAAAACCACCTGGGGACTGTCACCGGTGACCTGGGCACGGGGGTATGGGGGAAGCTGCCCCTGTGTGCCACCTAAGCCCCTGGTGATTTGCAATCCACTCACTGTTGTAGCTGCTGCCGCTGCCAGTCTCTGCCGGCGCCGTGCCTTGAGGAATCGGCCCTTCCGAGGCGGCCCTCCCTGACAGTGAATGGGAGGAGAAAAAAAAAGAGGGGGGGGAGGGAGGGGAGGGGGAGGGGGGAGAGATGNCGGGGGTATGGGGGAAGCTGCCCCTGTGTGCCACCTAAGCCCCTGGTGATTTGCAATCCACTCACTGTTGTAGCTGCTGCCGCTGCCAGTCTCTGCCGGCGCCGTGCCTTGAGGAATCGGCCCTTCCGAGGCGGCCCTCCCTGACAGTGAATGGGAGGAGAAAAAAAAAGAGGGGGGGGAGGGAGGGGAGGGGAAAGGAGGAGACATGGGAGGACGAAAGATGGTCAGAAAAGGGAGAGGGAAGAATCTTTAACTGAGCTTTGAGTGGCTGGCGCATCCTAAGAGCTGTCGGGGCTGGAGGCACAGGGGGAGCATCCCCGTGGCCTCGCTGCTCGGCTCCTCCGGCCGTCCTGCCACGCTGGGCTCGCACGTCGGAAGGAAGGATCACCACACCCTGTTATGTCTTACTGCTTACAGCTAACAGGGGGCTCAGTCCCTTGGTCGAATCCGTTCGGAGCCCTGCCTTCTCTCGGTCAGCGCATTCGCTCTTCTCCATCCTTCTGGCAGCCTCTACCCCCTGCACACACAGCCAGCCACCCTCGGCAGGGCGTGGGCACCGACCCCGAGGGCACATCCCCGTCCCGGTGATGTGGGGTGTCCCAAAACTGCTCCTCAGCCACCTGCAGCCTGGAGAAGCCCCGGGAGAAGGGGCTCTGCGGCCGGATTTGTGCCGGGTGCATGCGGGAGGATCCCCCTGCTCGGGAGGAAGGCGTGGCAGTGACAGCAGTGGAACCTCTCCCGTGGCACAGGAGGAAAATGCCCAGCAAAGCCACCTACCGTCCAGAGGGGACTTCTCTTCCGCGTTCTTGTCCTCCTCGGCCAGCATGACCTCCTCTGGAAAAGGAAAACCGGCCAGGGTCAGCCTCAGGTTCCTCACAGCCCTGCTGGGGCAGCAGTGCCCGTCCCAGTGCCACCCAGCCCATCCCCGACAGAGCCTGCGGAGCAATCCATGGCTCAGGGCTGCGTTTCTCAGCCCGTGTCCCTCTCGCACAGGGGGAGGGTTCCAAACAAACCAAGCTCTCCATGAGATCCCTCCTCACCACCACCCACGCCGGGTTCTTCACCCAGCTCTCATCCCAAGGCACCTCTGGAGACCAAGGACCTTCCTCCAGACCAGGCAGCACCACAAGTCCCCACAAGCCCCAGGAAGGTCCCTCATGCTCATCCACACTGGAGACAGTTTGGGGAAGATGCTCCACACCCATCACTGCTCTTTTGTCTCCAAAAAATCAGGGTTCAGCCATGGGGAGCAGAGTGGTGGCACAGGGTGAGAGCAGCAGGACCACACGGCAGGAGAGTCGCTGTCACCACAGAGCCAGCACATCAAATCTTTGTCCAAATCAAATCCACAGCAACTTTTCCAGGGGGGAGCTCTGCCTGGCACAGTGATTGCAACACTTCCTTCCATTCCTCTGCATCTCATCTCCAAAATACAAACCTGCACTTTCCTAAATTAAAAAAAAAAAAAACAAAACCAACAAGAAACACTAAAAACCAACCTCCCAAAATAGAATAATTTTTAGCTGTGTGAAAGACAACCCAATTTCCTGGGGTTTCCCAGGGCACTGCCACCCCCCTGGCCAGTTTGCAGTGCTGTGCCAATCCTTGAGACCACACTCAGGACCACAGATTTTTAGTTTGCTGCTGGAAACTGATGTGGGGTCTGCTAAAGGACAGCCCAAAGCAAACAAAATATTGAGTTGGCAGCTGGTAAACTCCAGACTTCCTTCTGTTCTTATAAATGGCAAATTCACATGCCTGTAATTCCATCGATGTGATTTGGGCTCTTACTAAAACATCTGACACCGTGTTCCCACCAAATTTTACTTTAAAGTCCATTTAAGCTGGTCTAGATGGAAGAGTAATTTCAGAAAAATAAATACAAACAAATCAGAGGCCAAACATCAAAGTGTGTAGCTGAGAGCTGTCTAGAAGGATACCAGAGGGATCAGCCTTATATAAGCCACACAAGCCTTATATAATCTCTTTATTAATCATCTGGGAGAGAGAGGGAATGATACTTTATTAAGGAAGCAAATTCAGAAGGCTGAAAAATAATACCAAGGACTGAAGAAGGGTGGGAACCCAAGCAGAGGGGAAGAAAATACAAAAGTGCAAAGTAATGCACCAGAGATGTGAAAGAAAGGAGAGCTGAGGGGGTTAAAAAAGTCAGATGAGCTCAAAGCTGCACTTTAAAAGGTATAAAGCGCAGAAAACCCCTCAAGTTGTGCCTGCAATTCCCACCTACAGTTCAGGTGGTTCTCAAGTCTTCTTAAGACAGGTCAGAAGAGTAAAATGGGCTTTTTTAGACAGCCCAAGAGACTTCTCTGACCAGCCAGCACCTCAGACCAAAAGGTTCTTCTGAAGTGCTCCCCAGGGGAAGCTGTACTGATGTTCAGGGGCTGAAATATGGGAGGAATGAAATGGGAATTCCCAGTCTGACTGCCCTGAAACACAGGGAAGGGATGGCTTAGGCAGGGAGACCCTTCCCAAAGGCTGCTGCTCTACTGGATTCTCACCTACAAATTACTCTTACAAGGCAATTCTGCAAACCTTTGCCCCAAATTCGGGGTCCTGAGCTGGTGCTCAAACAAATCTCCATCCATAAACACATCTGGGCTCAGTTTTGCTGTTCCTTTAAAATAACCCAACCCTCTTTCACCTCTGAAATTCCCTCAAGCCTTGCTCTCCTCCTGCAGCATTCCCAGGTTCTCTCCCTTGATAATTATTCCTGTCTGCCTCGTGTCCTCTGGGAATCCAAAGGACCACAGCTACCCCAGGAGGGTTTTAAGGCTAAAAAGAGAGCTCAGCAGGTCACTGAGGGGTTTTCAACCAGCCAGCATCCTGAACAGAGGCTGCACAGGAGCTGCTTTGCCTTCAGTCATCACTAATAGAGCCTGGAAGGAGATCATTGGGCACCTGAAAAAACCCCCAAAAACGGTGCCTCTGCATTAGGAGAAGTGTTCAGCTGAGAGATGGGACCAGATCAGCAATTCTGAGCCTCCAAACAAAGGCTCAGGGGCTTTGCCAGGGTATCAGAGCCAGGGCAGCAAGAGGAATTTTTGGTCATTAAGTGCTGGGTGTGACTGGGCTGGAAATAAAGGCAAAGCAGCAGAGAAAGTGGTGCCCCTTCTCCTTCTCTTTGGTGTGGGGAGAGAGGAACATTGGGGGCTCAAAGGAGCAGCAGATTACTGGAAATAACTCTCACTCAACAGGCAACAGAGGTGAGGAAAAACAAAGAGTAAATGAATTTAATTTCTGGCTGGGTAAATAGAAAAAGTTGATGAAAATGCAGCCCTCAGAAGTGGCTGTCACACTGTCCCTGGGAGCTGGGCTTTGTCTTTGTGGCAATCACCCTGCCTTGGCATCTCACACGGGGTTCATTGCTGGAGGTGTCTGTTCCCATCTCCATCCAGGGGCTCAGGGCTCTGTTCTTCTAAAGAAAGCTGAAACCTGAAGTTCAGAAAGCTCTGTCGTGCCAAGGGACGGCCTTGAAGTTACAGAGGGCTGGGAGAGAGATGTGAAGCCATTCCCAAAGCCTGGCACTCCAGGAGAACAGAAGCACTCAATTTTTTGTGTGAAAAAGGTGGATTAAAAAGAATTAAAATGCTAAAGATGTGAAACTTGATCAGCCCTGAACGGGAAGACTTTGAGTCTCCGAGCAAAGTGTTTTCCAAATTATTTGTGTCCTTGTAAGATAAGAGAAACATCTTCAAAAGAATATTTGTGGGCTTATAAGCTCTTTATTCTGCGTGGAGAACTTGTAGTTCCCTGTTCTCCAAAAGTTCCAGCCTTGGAGTTCCTGCAGTTCTGAGGAGTTTAGTGGAGAAAGCAGCAGGGGCAAAATCATTTGCATGGATTGCATCATTTGGCTTTCCCACTTTTTAATTGTCTGGGAAGCACAGCTGCCTTCAAACTGAAGGAGGGGAGGTTTAGATGGGATGTTGGGAAGGAATTGTTCCCTGGGAGGTGGGGAGGCCCTGGCACAGGGTGCCCAGAGCAGCTGTGGCTGCCCCTGGATCCCTGGCAGTGCCCAAGGCCAGGCTGGACAGGGCTCCCACCCCAAACCAGTCTGGGATTCCGTGATAATTCAAATTACAGACATTAATGAGAAACATTAAAGACACTTCAGAGTGGTCAATGAGCAATAACCACCATGCTAAATTAAAATTATTGTTTACTGAGGGGAGGTAGGGCACAGATAAAGTGATTTTAGTCACTCACACTTCCCTTGGTCCTAAAACAACACTTGAGGTAAAAACCTGAGCACTACAAAGGACAAGGGCACCTCCTGTCCAGCTCCAGCAACTGCACAGAATATGCAAAAAATTACAGAGCAAAAACCATCTAAAGATTAAGACATCATTTTGTGAAGCACTGGAATGCAGCTTTCCACTCTTCCTGCCTTGCATCAAAAATAAACGAGAGGGAAAAAACCAAACAAAGCAAATGCTCAGGGAGGATATTAGAAATATTGGAAACCTGATGAGGCTTCCAGGGGAAGAGAGAGGATTGGGCTGATTGGTTCTGGGTGCTCTAGAGCAGGAAAAAGTAAGATGAAACAAGGTAGAGGGAGATTAGAGAAAGAAAAGTAATTAAAAGAACTCCTGAATTCTTCCTATGGCTGCAGAAAGGCAACGGATTTAAAGTGAGGGCAGGACACAGCTCCGTGGGGTTGGTTTGTTTTTTAAAATCAAACTGGGTGCTAACACATGGCACTCTTTGCTCCAAGAGTCAACGAGGTCAAGGCTGGCAGAAGGATTTAAAAACAATTAGATATTCCCAGGAATAATGACCAAATCCTCCAGAGCTCCATTAGAGCAGAATCCCAGGAGCTTTTGCTCTTCCCTTTATGCAAACAGCTCCTGCCCGGGACTGCTGCAAGATTTCTGTCCACTTCTGTCTGTCCTCCCTGGCTGTATCTCCCCCCTCCCAATCCTGGACAAGGAATTCCAGATCATTTCAGAGCTGAGATCCTCAAAACAGACCTGGGAAATCCCCATCGAGGGCACAGTCCCAATTTTCAGTGCCTCAGTCCTGAAGCCTGGATTCTCTGCTCTGCTTTGCCTTCGTGCTGCATTTTTATTCAAAGATTTTATTAACACTGCTAAGCTGATTTTAATTACTGTTATTATTCAGCTCTACTAGGAGGCTCTTCTGTATTCCTATTATATTCTCAACAATGCCTTTCCAGATTATTTTTAACATTCCCTGATTCAGCTCTTTTGCATGCACTTCCCTGTTCCACAAAACCTTCTGGATCTTGTGTTATTAGGCTAAAAAATGTGCATTTTCCAGCAGTTTCGCTTGAGATTGGTGTGGCATTTATTCAGCCCTGGCAACAAAGAAATGGAAGAGCCAAGAATTCCCACAGGGTTGGGAATTGGAGCAGAGGTTGACTGTACATTTTATAATTTCTCCATCCCAAGTTTCTCACAAGTTCAGCCGGTGATGGGCAGAGCAGGCCCCAAAGTGACACAAAGCCACCCTCAACCCTGCAGGGGAATTCTCAGCTCTGTTTTATTGATGGAGATCAAGACCAAAAATCACCAAGAGCCTTAAAAACTAGACAGGATGAGAAAAGGAGAAGCCCAGAGAACCCTGCTCCAGCCCCTGGGCAAGCCAGGAATTAATCTGACTTTGAGGCTGCACAAAAGCTGTAAACTAATGAGAAGACAAATTCTAAATGGAAAGGAAAAGGAATTCTTTATTTTCTCATTCCTCCAGAAGCACAGAATGAAGGGTGGCTGCCTGAGTTGCTGCTGAGCAGTCACAGTGAATAAAAGCCTGACAACACAAGTGGCCCTCAATTGTCACCCTGCGCAGAGCTACAATAAATAATGGGTTTAAAGCACCACATAAACTGCTGATATTTCTATTTTACATTTCAGCTGTAAAGAGCAAAGATGAAGCTGATCTGTCTAAAATGGCACCCAGGAATCCATTTGAGAAACCAGCACTTCTTTTCCTCCTCATCACTGTTTAAAAAGGCCTTTTCACTTGGCTCAGACATTGGAAAGCAAGCAAGGAGGAAATTACCCCCCATTTTCTTGGTGCTGCATGAAAGAATTGACTGTGGTTATGTCGATATATAAATATCAGCTCCTCCATAAGGCAGGAAGGTTATTGGTAATCGTTGCAGTCTGATAAAAATGCTATTTTCTATTAAATTAATGTGTCTGGGTCCTGGTTAAAGTTGCTCACGCCTTGCAATAAAGAGCAATGTTCAGTTCCAGTGGTTATAAATCAATGTTAATATGGGCTGGGGGGAGTTTCGTGCAAGTGATCTTTGTAGCTCATAAAAAATGCCACTCAGGGGGGTTTTAGCAGCGTGGAAAGAAAGGCTGATAAACCAGCTGGGGCAGGGAGTAAATAAACCAGAAATTACTCATGGAAGGGAGCAGCTCCTCTCTGTGCAGGCTTTGGACACTCAATCACTTTTTATATTATCCTGTATTAAGACAATTGCTTTGATCTCAGCAATCAAGATGGCTCAGCTCCTTTAGTTTTGCTTCAACCAAACCAAGATCTCTCTGCAATCACGTTGGTGCAAACGCTCAGAAAGAATTCCAACAAAACCACCGAGTGCTGGCTGGGCCCTCCCCAGGCTTGGCCACACCAAGGACTAATTCTGGAACCCATCCCTGTTGAGTTTTAACTTCTTTTTTTAGGGTTGGGATTAAATGCGTGAGATGGTATTTCTCGTTTGGACTTAGATGTTTATTAGTTCTTATCTATATTACAGTTTTACAAACTGTGAGTTTTATAGTACTTTATGTTAGCAAACTAAAAAATAGAGTTGTATTTCTCTCTCTACAAAGCTTTTTAAGGATAAACTGTCTAATGAAGAAATTACACATAAATTATTTTTATTTTTAACTTAATAACTAATTACTTGTGGCTCGCAATGTGGGCTTCTTTATTTAATTACAAAATACTACTCAAATTCATGAAGAAGAAGGTGAAGGTGAAGAAAAAGGATTAGCTTTTGCTTTAAAACTTCTATTTTGTTTTATATCTATTACCATATTTTTATATATTTATATATACATTTATATTTATATATTTTTATATACTTAATATTACTATATTTTAAAACTTTAAACCCTAAGCTTTCTACTATGTGATATCATACACTTCTATTTAAATTATACACTCATAATCTTAGTTTTATCATTTGATTTTGGAGCGTGTCTCTACGGCCTTAGGTTAAATGTGGCGTTTTCTTGGAGGTTGGTGCTTTTAGCACCGAAAGTTTAAAATTTTCTCTTGTTGTGGTTTGTGTAGTGACAANTTACACATAAATTATTTTTATTTTTAACTTAATAACTAATTACTTGTGGCTCGCAATGTGGGCTTCTTTATTTAATTACAAAATACTACTCAAATTCATGAAGAAGAAGGTGAAGGTGAAGAAAAAGGATTAGCTTTTGCTTTAAAACTTCTATTTTGTTTTATATCTATTACCATATTTTTATATATTTATATATACATTTATATTTATATATTTTTATATACTTAATATTACTATATTTTAAAACTTTAAACCCTAAGCTTTCTACTATGTGATATCATACACTTCTATTTAAATTATACACTCATANGTTTCTGACTCTGTCAGTGGTTTTGTTTGTACTAATTACATTTGTATTTTTCAGCTTTTCCTAGCAAAGAACTGTTATTCCCATTCCCATATCTTTGCCTGAGAGCCTTTTAATTTTGAAATTGTGGTAATTCAGAGGGAGGGGGTTTGCATTTTCCATTTCACAGGAGACTCCTGCCTTCCTTAGCAGACTCCTGTCTTTTCAAACCAAGACATATGTTCACACAACAATTTTCAGTAACCAGGGTTCCAGCACACCACCAGCCCAGGAGATCCCTGCCCTACCTGCTTTGAAGATCCACTCCAGGTACCCGTTGAGCTCGCGCTCAATTTGCTGCTGCCGGCGGAGCTTCAGGAACGCCCGGCGGTTCTCCACCCGCTCCCGCTCCTTGGCAAATTCCCTGCAGGGAGAGAAGAGAGGCAAAACCCATCACAGGCGGGCAGGGCAGGCCCACAGCCCTCCCTCAGCCTTCCAGAGGAGCTCAGGGAGCCTGTGGAGTCCAGGGTGGGAGCAGGGAGTGGAAAGCACGGCAGGGGATTTGTTGTTGTCCAACAATTTATTCCTCAGCTGCTTCTCTGCCTCTCTCTCATCCTGAAAAAGACCTGGGAAACTCCATGTGCACGCACCACAGCCAGTCATGAAGCACAAATTATCATCCTCAAGGCTAAAAACCGTCCTCCAGCTCTCTCCACAGCACAATCTCCTCTAGAAGCCAAGATTAAGTCACAGACATCAGCACGTTTCTAAAGGGATCTGCTCTTCCCTGTCAGCCTTTCTTCAAGCTTTCCCAGGCTTTTGGTGATTGTGACAAGCACAAGTCAAATGAGAACTGAGTGGGGATGGGTTGAGGTGAAATAGCCCAGATGTCCCAGGCTGAGGGTAAAAATGGTCCTGTTATTTGCTAAAATCCCATGGAAAGCAAGAAACTGGATATCATCACTAGAACAGGGCAGGCAGAAAGGAAAGGTCACCCAGCCATCACAGAAATCACATCCAAGGGCATCCTGCTGGTCTAGCTTGAAATGAAAGTGAGAAAAAAGTGCAGCCACCAGGCTGACAACCCTCACTGGGGCCTTCCCGAGGGTAATTCCTGGTACTTCTGGAAATGTTCTGATTTTCTGGACACATGAAAGTGCCCAGCTGCCATTTATGGAGCTCTGAACCAGCCCCTGCAATCCCTGTTTTAAGCACACACTGGAGTGTCTCCCACAAGAGCTTTGTGTGGATAAATGTGGGATCATGAGGCTTCAGTCCCCCAGCACATCTCAACTCTTCTGTGTCCTTCACACCTTCAGTTAACCATTAATTAATCAGCTAACTAATGATTTTTACTAAAATCCCACCTAATCAACCCACACCTGCTCATCAAAAGCCAGCAAGGAGCAGGAGCTGGGACAAGGGTGGAAGAATGGAGGAAAAAGGAGCTCCAAGTGCCAGGGACAGCTCTGCATTCCCAATCTGCAGCTGGTCCCTGCAAGTGCCACCTGTGCTTTGTTTGGCAGGAATGTGACCCAGGAGAAGGGACTGAGGGAGGACCCAGCACTGATGGGAGAGCTGAGCTGGAATCTTCATTTTGGCAGCACATCCTGGGCTCCTGACCCCTCTCTCCTGTCCCCACCTGCCAGGACAGCCCCTGACCCCATCCTTGGAACAGAGGGAACCTGTTGGAATCCAGGGCACAGGGAATATTTCTCTGCCTGTATTAGGGAGCCCTGACCCCCAGTCAGACACTGCTTTTAACCTTCGTCCCTGGGACAAATTGCCAAGGCTTTGGGATGAGTTGGAACATAAAAGTGTGATGTAGATAGCAGTAGTAATAATAGTTTATTACTAGGTGAAGAATTTCGTGTTTTAGGATTTTAGTATGAGAGTGAATGGGAGACAAGATGGAGGATTTAGGGTGTTGTCCCATCTCCTTCTTGTTCTTCTTCCACTCCATTTTCTGTAGCATTGCTGGCACGAAGTCATTGGTTAGAGAAACTAGTTACATAGGTATTACGTGAATAGACTAATCAAAGTTATTGGTAGAAAAGTAGAAATAAAGTACGTGTTAGAAGGTAATTGGATTAGGTATGTTTAAAAGGCCTCGATTTTGGGAACTCGAGGCTCCATTTTGTGCCTTGCTTCTGTGGTGCTGAGTCTGGTGTGGGCAGTATATCAATCTCAAGATAAGAAAAGAATAAACAATAGACCGAAGACAGAGAAAATCCAGAGTCTTGCTCGTTTTTCACCCTTGCCAGAGAACTCAAGAGGGAACTGCCTCCAAAGGGCCCTGGGGGTAAGTTCCCTCCCGAGGTGGGGAAACAGCAAAGCCACCCACAGGAACCAAAACATGGCTCTGAGCTGACAGCTCCTCCCTGGCACTCAGCACATCCCCAGGGTGATCCAAGATCCTGCACGTGTCAGCTGGGTCCCCTCTTCCCTTTTCATGCTCTCATTCCTGCTTCAGCCCTGGCTGTCTGGGGCCACAGACCTTGCCTCAGTCTGGATTTGTGTCTGGAGCAGGAGGAATGAGATCAGGCAGCACCAGGTGACAATGTGCATTTCATTTTCCAGGCGTGGCGTTACGGGCTCGTGTCAGCACAGGTTTCCCAAAGGAGGAGACAACAGCAGTGGGAAGTTTCCTCGAGGACCCCCGTGGGCAGGAAGGACAGCAGATGAGCCATGGCATCATTGCTGCTCCCTCACCCCTCAGGAGCAGCAAAGGGAGAGCTCTCCTTGAGAGCTTTTCATCTTCTGCCAGGTCCTGCCTGGCCCGAGGACAGTAAAAGTTACCCAGGACTTGTCCCTTTTATCACAACTTTATATTGCAGAATCACAAAACAGAAAGGGCCCACAAGGATCAGAGTCCAAAATCTCAAGTGGAAGGTTGTACTTTAAAAGGGTAAGAAAATGAGGGAGAAACTGCTGGAATTTGCAAACCTTCAGCAGTTTCTGTACAGCCAAACACAGATCTCCCAAGGCACCAGTGAGGGACATCGTGAGGTTAAAGCCACCTGTGCCCTCCTGCTCCCTGGAACTGGCAGCTTTGGCCACCACAGAATCCCAGAATGGTTTGGGTTGGAAGGGACCTTAAATCCCATCCAGTGCCTCCCCTGCCATGGGCAGGGACACCTCCCACTGTCCCAGGCTGCTCCAAGCCCTGTGCAGCCTGGCCTTGGGCACTGCCAGGGATCCAGGGGCAGCCACAGCTGCTCTGGGCACCCTGTGCCAGGGCCTGCCCACCCTCATAGGGAACAATTCCTTCCCAAAATCCCATCTGACCCTGCCCTCTGGCAGTGGGAAGCCATTCCCTGTGTCCTGGCACTCCAGACCCCTGTCAATTGTCTCTCTCCATGTTTCATGTCAGGCCCTTCAGGCTCTGCAAGGCCACACTGAGATCACCCCAGAGCTTCTCCTCTCCAGGTGAACAATCCCAGCCTTTCCTCCCAGCAGAGCTGCTCCATCATCTGACCCCCCTGGTGCCTGCTCTGGATCTCTCCAGCAGCTCCAGCTCCTTCCTGTGCTGGGCCCAGGGCTGGGGCAGCTCTGCAGGTGGGGTCTCACCTGAGCACAGGGCACAGGGGCAGAATCCCCCCTGCCCTGCTGCCCACGCTGGGCTCAGCCCAGGGCAGGGGTTCAGGGCTGGGGCAGGTCCAGCTCTCACCCACAGCACCCCCAGGTCCCTCTCCCAGGGCTGCTCCAGCTGCTCAGCCCAGCCTGGATTGATTCTGGGGGTTCTCCTGACCCAGGCCCAGCTCCAGCACTGGTGAAACTTCGTGAGGTTCCTGTGGGCCTGGGGAAGTTGGGAATGTAACTTCCAGGAGAAGGCAATTCCTTGGGTCTCTGCCCATGAAATTCCTTCTGAATGCTCCAGAGCTGCTGCACAACCAGGTTCAAGACTGGAGGGTTTTGATTTAGGATCTTCCTGGTGAAAGGAGCTCCACTTGTTCTTTCTCATTTCAGGAGATGGGAGAGAGGTTTGGTGAAGCTGGGACTTGTTAAAAAGAGGATTTTCTATATGAAATGTAATAATAAACAATGTGTGTCTCTTCCACTACATCCATCACCATTCAGGAACTGAAATATTCCCCATTTGCTGCAACTGGAAAACTCCCAGAATTTCCCTTTGAGAGCTCTTCAACAGATTTCAGAACACATTCAAAGAAAGGGGGGGAAATTATACCAAAATGCTGTATTTCATCTAAAAATATTTCAACTGAAGTTTCCCTGCCAGCTCCAAATGAAAACACAGAGAGCCCCATGGGAAGGGTTGGGAGCAGTAAATAGTTTTCCTCTTTTATTCAGCATAATCCCTGTTTATGCCATTGACTTGCAAAAATCTCCCAAATCACCAGAAAGGAAAAACCTGAGCAGTAATTTGCTGCTTCCCGCCCAGTTTTACCTCCAGGATTTTTTTCAGAGCTCTGGCCAGTTCTGGAATGCGTAATGATGTTTTTTGTGAGAGTGAGGAGGTCTTGGCACAGAGAAGCTGTGGCTGCCCCATCCCTGGCAGTGTCCAAGGCCAGGCTGGATGGGTTGGGAGCAGCTGGGACAGTGGAAGGTGTCCCTGCCCACGTTGTAGCTGATTCCACAGAGACAGCAGGAACAGGATTCCGAGGCAGTGCATCCATCATGGAAACCACAGCCAGGCAGGCTCTATGTGTCACATTTTTCTCCTCGAGAGTGGCCGGTGCTTAATGTCACCAGGAAATGGATGGTTGTTGCTTTCCACCTTGGTGGGTGGAGGAGTGAAATCAATCTCGGTGTGAAATATGCTCGGAGACAGCCGCTGCAGGGCAATTCCAGAGCCCCCCGAGCCACACAGGAGACAGAGGCAGCTCCTGAATAACCACCAGGGTCAGTAAACATAATAAACTAATGAAATTCTTATAACTACTTTATCCACGCCGGTCTTAAATTAAAAATACTGTCACACCAAAGAGCAAAAAAAAAAAAAAAAAAAAATCAACAAACCGCAACCTTCATCCCCTGAGTGTGTGATTAACTTTCTGTGTGACAGCAGAGCTGGGATGGAGCATCCTAAATGCTCCTCCTGCTTTGGCTTTCCTGGCACACGCCCAGGGCAGCGGCAGTGAAGACTGATCGCATCCTCAGAGCTCTGCAGTTCAGGTTTGCTGCTCAGGAATCAGCCAGAATTCCACTCTTCCCACTGGCGGAGAAGAGGCAGAGAGAGACGAGACAGCACCGCTGTCACTGCTACGCTAATAGTGCCGGTGATTAGAGACTCGTAATTACAGCACAGGCAATTAGCTCCTCATTGAGAAGGATCCCACGTTCAGATCTCAGGAAATCTCAGACTTCACACAGGCGAGGATGAAGTGTTGGAGCTGAAGGGTTGCTGAGAAAGCAGCAGATCTTGGAAGGACTCCGCCAGCCACTCCTGGAAAGCAGCTGTGAAGAACTTTCGGAATTTCAAGTATTCAAATTCACATTAAAAAAAAAAAAAAATCCGATGAGTTTTAGGACTGGCTTGGTCTCCAGCCCGAGGACATCCAAGGAACGCATAAAGCCGAGCCTGGATGGCAGGTGGCACCTCAGGGGACACGGGGACAGCCCGTCCCACCAGGGACAGCCGAGCAGCCAGGGCAGCAGCGGCTCTCCGAGGGGCAAAGGGAGCGGCCGGGACTGCAGATGTCCTGTGTCACTCTCGTTTTTCAGCCTTCTGATGTTTTCATCCTTGTGATGGAGTTTCTCACGCTGTTTTTTGTAAACAAGCACATGTTTTTCTAACTGTCTTTTTGTTTTTCACTCTTTCTCCTGGGAAGAGAAAGATTTGATGAACTTTGTCATTGACCAGTGTGGTTGGAGAGGTGGTAACTTCACCTTCCAATCGATGGTCGTTCCCTAAACTCTATATAATGTGAAAACCAAAATAAAGTCATCTTCTTCTTTGCCTTCACTCATCTGTGTCTCTGCATTTCAACATTCTGCGAGCTCCTCACGGGCCAAAACCACCCCATGTCCCGGGGCAGGGCCGGCGTGTGGCAGCTCTGTCGCTGGGAGTGCAGCCGTGCCCCAGGAGGGGTTTGAGAGCTCCAGCAGCCGGGGAGCATCCAAAAGAGAGGTGAGAGCAGTGTGATGCCATCTCCATCTGTCAGTAAAACCACAGCCCGTGCTCTTGGCAGGCCACAGCCACTGCTCACGGGCTGCACAGGAGATCCTCAGGAGATACTCCAGGGTGCCTTGGAGAGCTGCTCAGCACTGGCACCACACACCTCCAAAATTCCCATGTCCTGAGAGCATCCACAGGCAAGCACAAAATTGCATTCTAAGGGTGGAAGCCCATCTCCTACCATTTATTTTGGTTAATCAACCATGAGAAGGAAATGGAGAGTTAATTTTTCCTGTCCCTCTCAGCTCTGTGTTTTTATGCTGGGATTTGCCACCTTGTCCCAATCCAACCAAATTCTGATTGCTTGGGTGAGCCAAAGTAGGCAAATTCCTGCTGAGCAACCCCTCCTCATGCTCCTGCCATTCCATGGGTCCTGCAATCCTTGTGGGATTGGGTTTCCCACCTCAAACACAAAATCCTGCAAAACTGCTCCTGTCTCACTGCACCAGGATCTGATCCAGTTAATATTCCAAACATCTCACCCCCAACCACAGCAGCATCCATGTGCTGTAGAAAAGCAGATTGTTGCTCTGGGAGCAGAATTTGTTCTGCAGGTGCAGAACTCTGTGTTTTGTCTTCCTGGTGAACAGCAAATCCTTTATAAGGGGAGGCCTCTCAGGATGCAACAAAGAAACCCCAGCACCTTTGTAGCTGGGACTGTGCAGTGAAGGACACAAAGCCTCAGTGGGGTTAAACATTTATTTTACCTTCTGCAAAGCTGTTCTTTGAAAGGCAGAGGCAGTGAGGGGTTCTGAGCAGACAGAGCCCACAGAGAGGAGGGAGAGGGGCATGGGGAAGTGGAACAGAGAAAAGC
Organism: Leptocoma aspasia; assembly: GCA_013399835.1. NCBI lineage: Eukaryota > Metazoa > Chordata > Aves > Passeriformes > Nectariniidae > Leptocoma > Leptocoma aspasia. The sequence goes on from VXAX01003957.1 coordinate 290,540, forward strand.
AGGTGCT
>VXAX01003958.1:0-56235 GCA_013399835.1 Leptocoma aspasia
ATATATGTATCTTAAATAGAACAAGGTGGTCTTAAAACTTTCTTCCAACAATTCAAAGAACTTAGTTCTGTTATCTAAAATCTTGATTACATTTGGGTTAGTGATTTGGGTATTTGGCTAACTCTGTGTATGCATTAGATAATGAAAGATAAACACTTTGGGAGATCAGGGTCTGAATTTTTTGTATTCTGTCCAAATCTCAAATTTGTGGAGGGAGAAGTAGGGGTCTTGGTACTGTTGATAATAAGATGATTTTGAAATGTAAATTGTTTTTGTCCTGGAGTTTCTTGAAGCACTTATAAGTGGCAATTAATTCTGTCCGAAAGTAAACTTGTCAAATTCATCAGAGGATTCATGTGCTGTTTATTTTTTTTTCTGTTAACTGTAAAGGAAATTCAAGGTGACCAAGTGCAGACTTGTTCATTTATTCATAAATAAATCTCCCCAACAGAGATTCATTTATTCATAATAATATAATAATCCCATCCTCAGTGTTTAGAAGTCTCAGTTACTACTATTTTAAGGTTTTAAAGGATATATTACTAATCAAATGGCATTAATGATTTCTTCACAATCTGTAATAGTATTTAATACCAATGCTTAGACAATGACCCAGCCTAGAGGTGGATGAACATTTGCATCATTTGCACAATACAAAGGACAAAACTAAACCATAATTTCCACATGAAAGTTAAGATTCATGTCTTAGCTCTATTTATTCAAGAAGTACACAATTTTCTTTCATAATCTATGGATGTCACCATGTAAATATGTTACAAAAGCACATAATAAAAGAACAGCTGGTGGGGGGAGGAACTTCAGCTCTAGCACCAGTTAGGGCATATTCAAATACAACCATTTCCTGTTAAGTTCTGTGTTTCTGTGAGGATGAAGAACATGTTCCTGTCTTTGGCCAACCTCGCCATAAAAGTGTTTCTCTTTGATCTAAGTGAAATTTCCTGCATTTCCTGGATCTATATTGTGCCTTTCTATATACAGTGTGCTTCTTTTTTTTCTTTTCCAGCATTGAAATTACCTCAAATAATGCAAATGTATTCTACATAAAAATATTTAATATCCATGTCTTTCTTGAACCAGGTTGCACAGAACTGGACACAAAAACTCCACTTGTGGCCTCACCAGGGCTGCGGGGATGGATCACCTCTGTCAAACTTCAGGTAATAGTTTGTTAGTGCAAACCATTAGGGGTTTTTTTGTGGCAAAGACATTTTTTTGGTCCTTTTCTGCCAAGCTGCTTTCCAGCTGAATGGTCCCCAACAGAGATTCATGAGGCTCCTGTCAGCCCATTTCCCCAGCCTTTTGAGCTCTCTCTGAATGGCATCATCACCATCAGTGTATCCTTCCAGTTCTGTGTCATCTTCAAGTAGGTGTGTTCATAGATAAATGCAGTATTTCTAGTTTTTTTAATGGTATGTTGGTATATCTGGGAGCACAGTTATTTAAGTCTTCTGATTAAAAAAAGATACTGCTTTTCTTGTCTGCATGGTGGAAAAAATGTTTACAACTTTATAGAACATGTATTTTTTTTTTAATTGCCCTTCATATTGTCATACATCTGTGCTCCATTTTCCTGTTCCCTGTTAACTAGAGATTTTTCATGGATACGTTTTCTATACATTTATATTGCCTGTGTTTTATAACTTTTTATTAAATATTTATTTAAAATAAGTAATTCATTTACATTCCAAGCATGAGAAGGGAACTGCTATTTCACTGTCTCTCTTGACCCAGATTTTTTAATAGAAGCCCTTTAGGTGACTGAAAAATTGATAACTGTAAAAAAACCTCTAATAAATAATTTTTAAATATTTGCCAATCATTCATGGTCTTCATTGGCTTTGTTCTTCCCACTCAGTTTTGTTCATTACTGTGTTTGTCTTAGGAGAAAAATATTTTTAATGTATTATAGCACATATCCTGAAAGGCTTTTGGATTCTTAGCTCTGACTGAAATAACAGGAATTAATTGCTTTAGATGCACAGTTGAAAAAAACCCTTGTGTCTATATCTTATTGGTTAGAATATTCTGCTTGAATGTGGGAAACAAAAATTAATTCATCAACACTTGCAATCGCCTTGCCTTTAACTAAACCAATGAAATTTCTTACAGAACTGTCTTGTTTCTAATTTTTTTTAAACAATTGTTAAAATTATCTGACTCGTGTCTTTTTTAAAAAGATGGTATTAGTTATCGTTTTTTTTTAACCTTGCTAATAATTTTTGCAAGCTCCCTGAGATTTCCAGTCTATCTCACGGCAGGGTGACGTGATTCTGTGCGGAGATGCAGATTGTGCTTTAGGTTTAACATGCTTCATTACCATCTCATGTGCCCCTCTTTTGAGGCACAAAGGAAAGCCATGCTACTCTCCTGAAAGCCCTTTGAAGACTTGTGTTCAACACTTCCCTCCTGAGGTCAGGCAGCACAGAAAGCCTTTTACTCCTTCAGGAAAGGCACGTAGCATACCAGGTGAATCAGTCTTGTTTGTTGACTGTGAATAAGGGGAATGTGCCTGCCCCTGTCACCTGGAGGACTCAGGTTGTTCAAGGTCCTTCTCTGTAGGTTTTTAAGCACTAAATCTTGCCAGACAAGTCTGATTGCTTTTTGATGTTATTACAAAGCTGGAAAATGATCTTACTCTCAACATTAATTAAAATCAAATGGAAAATTACTCTTTCATATTGACAGGATCTAACTGCAGGGCTGTAAAACATAGTAATGATGAGTAACAATATTTCAGGTTTTGATGAGGAATGGTCCTTGTTTGATGAGCCCTATTTTAACATTTTCATTAATAAATTTACATGGAGCTTTGGCCGCTCTGAAGTGAAAGACAAAACTTACTCTCTTTGACAGTCTAGGATGTGTAATAAAATGATACATTGGTGAAAGTCCGATCTGATACTTAAGCTTCAAATAATGCTGAGGATAGAAAATACATTAAAAATCCCTGATGCAAACAATAAAAACAAACGTCTGAAAATAAAATTAACTTTGGTTTGAAAATGTACTTTCTCATTAGTGTGTGAATGGAAAAAAATCCCCCCCCAAAAAAATCCTCTATTTTGTGGGGGAGCAGTTTGTAGTTTATATGGAGAACATCTGAAATCTTGTATAACACAAATCTGATAATAACATTATTTATTTAGTGGTTATCGAATAATTTCCACATACATATAGATGAACACCTGCCATTGTTTGTGGTGTAAAAATTGATTGTATTTGTGTCTTTAAACTCTAACAGAAAAGAAATAAACCATACACTCTAGAAACCTGATAACCTTATTCAAGCATCTAATAAATATTAATCTGTATTTTTATTATCTAATATTATCTGTATTAATATTATCCAATATTAATCTGTATAATTAAGTAAATTATGCAAAAGGTGGTTAAGAGAAAGACAGAATAGCATTTTTCTATATCTGATTGAGTCATAAACAAAAAATATTAATGTTTGTCACTAGACATGTTAATACATAGTTCCCCTTCATTTAATTTAGAAAACTAAAATTCTATAAGGAAACCAAATATCAGTAGCCTGTTAAAAGCAGTAGCACCTAGGTGTAACCAGAGAAAAAATTTGGACTGTTAAACAAGAATTGTATTGATTTACCTAATCAATGTTTTTCACTAATTGATAACATTGTTAAACTGATTAAAGATTTTCTGAAAGATATTTGTCTGGTAAATATATTTACATTAGCTTGCCCTCACACCCCTCCACTATTCTGCCCTATGTAATTTCATGTCTTTATTAAAATTAAAAAAAAAAAAAAAAAAAAAAAAAAAAACAAAAAAAACAGAAAAAAAAAAACAAAACCCAACAAAAACAANGCCCTATGTAATTTCATGTCTTTATTAAAATTAAAAAAAAAAAAAAAACAAAGAAACAAAACCACAAAAACAGTAAACAAAAAACCAAACCCCATCAAAAGCATATTTTTTCTGAAGAGAAAAATTCTACAGACATATTTCATGTGAAGAGTTATTATAATATCTAACATATATGCCATGTTTCTTGTCCACAGATAATAGAGATATTTATAAAGAAAGTGGTAAGAGAAAAAATCCTAGGAAGCTTAAAAACTATCCTAGAGATGTTCCATGAGCAAACAGAATGCTTGCAATGGCCAAAGTAGAATACTTTTCAATTTCCCTTTGTATGAATTTAGTGTATTTTGGAGTGAATATCCAAAATCCAGGCAAGAGCACGTATTGGCCTGACAAATAAACCTGGCTGAAAATCAGTGTTCTAGCTTGTGGAAAAATGGAGATCTGTCAGGCTTGTCAAATAATCTAGCTTCTGAGTTAAAACCCAAACCCTGATTCCTTGGTCTTCAGCACTGCATAAATGTTAATTTGTTACTGAACTCTCTTTTGGAGTGCTATCAATCAGCTCCCCATGACGCAAAATCCATCTGTTCTTAAGGAGTGAGTTTTCTATAGAAATTGTTTTCAATTAAGAGAGTGGATGAAGGCTGCAGTCGATAAGTTCTTTTCTACTTTGTAACAGTCTCCAAAATTACCTGGTGAGCACTGATCCTTCACAATTAGCACAACTTCATGTTCCTCGCCTTGGGGCAAGAAATAGACATCCTGATTTTCATGCTGTAAAGACCTCTCTCCCTGGGACTAAACAGAGATTTGTCATTATATCAGACACACTCAGTCTGAAAATAAATTGTGGGGGCCCTGCACATGACACAGATCTGGGGCCAAGTGTTGTATGGCTGTGGCCCATCTGCCACAAAGGTATCTGGGTCTGTGGAGTGTTTGTGTGTGTCACTGCTTGTGTTCACTGAGGACCAAAGACCACTGGGTGTCATAGATGTATTTAGCAATGTAGATATTGTGTAGTACTGTATTTGTTCCTTGGAAAGTTTGATCTAAATCAAACCAAACCCTAAGATGCTTGGATTTCAAGCAAACCGCAGGTAACAGTGAGAACTGCTTGTGCCTACAGTAGTAGCACACCCATAAGAACACCAAAGGCAGCAGCAAGACATGACACTGTCTGTGGCATTTTGCCAGACATGCCAGCTCTTCCCACAGTGGATTCTTAGTAAGCTCTTTGAAGCCAAGGTTTTCAATTCAGAGGACTGAAACCACTCATGCATTCGAGTCCACAAGGATCTAACAGCTAAGATCAAAGGCCTCTAAAGGTGTTAAGATATTAATAACCTGGGACACTTAGTAGTTGATCCAGCCTACAAGTTGATCCTGTAAATTTCTGATATGTGCCATACTCAGTATGTACTACTGAATCTTATTGTTCCTTCTACTTGTGTTGATATAATACTGCTGTGTGAAATGATAACGTTGCTGGAATAGATCGTAAGTACAGTCCAAAAGCAACCATCTTTACAGTTCAGTATATTTTAATAACTGCAATAGCAATAATAGAAAAAAAAAAACAAAAAGCAGCTATTGCTATTGTTGTTGTTATTATTTGCTATATTCCTAATAACTGGGTTGCAATCTGTTATCATCAATCAAAAGAATTTAAAGTGTTTGACAGAACATTACACTTGTAAGAATTGTAAAGACACAACCTCCATAAGTGTGTATGGATATGTGTTAATATTTATTTGAAAAAGCCTTATGGGAGTGCAGAATTATTTTTTTCCTCTTGCTGTATTTATGGACAAGAAATTTACTGAAAATATTAAGGAAACACAGCAGGTGATAGGCTGAAGGAGTGCCATTAATATAGCCTTCATATTTACTGGGAATACAACTAAAAAGAATGAGAGCTGGGACCACATTACAATGTTATGCTCCAGAATCTCAGATATTCTTTATAGCACAAGGAAGAAAACCCTTGAAATTTGATCCTTATTAAATGCAATAATATGAAGTTTTGAGGTGTGAATTTACCCATCTCTATTTGTAAAAAACAGACATTAATACTTGACACAAAAGGAGAGTTGAAAAAAGTGCTACTGGTTCTTCCTTCCATCAAAACCATTGAGAAAGAGACTGGCCTGACAGCAACAGCAAAGTAATCTATGAAGTCCTACATTTTGTTGTTGCTGGACAAACAGCATTTTGAAATAAAATGAAGTTGTATATGTTCATGTCAAGATTTTGATAAAAATGGAGGTAGATTACTTGCCCACTATATAAATTCTCCTTTCATTGTTTCTCCTTTTGGTTCTCCAGCCCAAGAAAAAGAGCAGGAGAACACTTACTTTTTTCAGCATTTTGTAGCTTGGAATAGCAAACAGATTAATTACAACACATATTCTCCCATTATTTCATTTCCCCACAAATCTGAAATTATTATCTTGAAATAACAACCCACCCCTCTACTCAGATTCAAAAGTAATCCTCTGTGTGGTGGATGCACCAAGCCATTTTGCTTGATGGGCACGAACCACACTGATGCACAGAATAACTACAAAACTGTACTGGCCAATGCAATATTTGATGCACTTCCTTCCACAAGACCTTGTCACCTATTAAGGACTTTGCTATTACTACAGTAAAGACCTCATACAGCACACTGTAGCACAACACAAAGTTATGGCCCAGATAGGAAGAGCAGTCACTGCACAGAGATATTCTTTGAATGTCGGCTATTATAAGAGATCTTAAAAGCCAAATGGAGAAATATATAAAATTGGTGGACTTAACATCGGTTTAACTCTCCTCTTGCTGAAGGAAATCATAAAAGTTTTTGTAGGCAATGTTAATCCCTTGTAGGGCAGAGAATTCCAGCCATGAATTTCCTCCTATGTAATAAATGCAGATTTTTTTTCCCAAGTCAATCCCTCGCATTTATGCTAACTGAGGTTTTTCTCCCCTCAGAAGTTGCAGGATTAAATAAGAATGCTTTCTACCACACAACTGAGGTCTATTAGGTTTCTCTTAGAAGCCTTAGCTTGTGTGTGCCATGCATAGTGTAAACTCAGAGGTAACCAACAGTAAAAGGAAGCTAAAATTAATATTATTCCTCCCTTTTTCCCTTTGAAGGAAAGAAAACAGAACCCTGCTTTGTTCATGAAAGCCCAGCATTCAGAGATCAGCAGTTAGTCTTTGATTTGGAGCTGGTTTGCACCAGGGGTGCCATGTCACTGATTTTTATTTAGGGTAAAAATGAGGATAACAAGGCACTTAATAAGATTAACTGATTTAGAGATACATCTGCTAAGCATAGTTTAAAAACATCAGGCATTTTCTTTTTCTTTTTATTTTTCCTCCTTTTCATCTCCTACACAAGAGCAGAGAAACAGACTTCTGAATTGCTGTTTTTACTCTCGCCAAACCCTATGTATTTATATCTATATCTATATCTACATCTTTGTCTATACTTATATTTACAAAACATTCTCGCAACTAGTCAACTTGCCATTAAATCATAAAGTGTATTAAAATAAGCACAGAGAAAAACAATTAAATAGTGCACAATTATTTAATGATGATTAAGAATTACAGAGACTGTTAAAAAACCCCACACAATCAAGCTGATCTTGAAGTAATTAGAATTAATAGCCCCTAGCTGTCTACAGAATGGTTTCTAGCAACCTTCGACTAGTCCAGTTCCCCGCTGTGTTCATCCCCATCCACCCATTCTCAGCCCCCTTCTATGTGTTCACTCTTAAAGCACCTGTTGCTTTCTGCAATCTGCTGTTTATTTTCCTGGGTCAGAGAGGGCACGTGCCCTGGCTGGTTTAAAGGTTCACAGTAAATCCTCTCTTAGATTGGCCAGGTGGCTGCTTGCTCTGGGAGCAGGTGAGGTGAGCAGTTATAACTGCTTTTCCCCTTTTGTCGTGTAGTGCTGATGGAAGAAATGACAATTTATTATTAATGGTATTCATGAAACCTGAAAAAATTTTGTCTCTGTAAGATCTCATCTGTTGTTTTCAATGCACTTGAAAGCCGGTTGATGATTTCAGGGCTAGTAGAGAAGGATTGACAGATAGAGGCAGTGTGATTGTATAAACTTTTTGCTTTAGAAAAACATCCTAAAGTATGCAATGATAGATTATTTCTGGCTTGGTATGGCTTAGTGTTGCTCCCAGAAGGATTTAACCCTAAAAATAATTCAACTCCAAGCTTTCCATTGTAAGAACATGTTTAAGTTCTTTAGAGAATCTGAATGTTAGTGATTTCTTCTCGTAGAATGAGAAATAATTTATTTTCAGGTCTTTCAAATAATTTATTTTCAGGTTTTTTGGTGTTTTTTTCAGTTGTATTCACAGATATGCTCACAACATTGAAATAAGAATGTCCACTCCTGAAAAAAAATTTTCTCTTTTGATTTGCCAATATGAATTAAAATGTAGAAAAATAAAAGCAGAAACAGGGGGGGGAGATTCTGTGAAATATGATTAGAGAAATTATATTGTTTCAAGACAGATTTTTAGTCCTGAAACAACAGATGTTCCTTCTAATGCCTGGAATCTATACACTTCCCTGTGGCAGCAGACAACTTCATAGATTGCTAACTATGACAGGGCCTAAACTGGGAAGAAACTTTGATAATCATTAAGGAAACTCTGAGATTTACTAGGAAAAAATTCTGGTGAGCACAGATCTGTTAAGCTGATGGTTTCCATTCTGAGGATACTCAGCTAGTCTAATCTGGTGTAAAGTTACAAACCTTGGATTTTTAAGATAAGGCAATAAAGGGAAAGACTTTGCTGTGACTACAAATTGAAATGAAATAGCATTCTACCTTTCAAATTTATAGAAAATTGATCCCTCTGGATGCCAGCATGACCCTCTGGCATAAAAGTCACTCCTCTCAGTTTGGTGCATTATGAAGTCTTGCTGAGAATACACACTTCCCCATTACCTAGATGATTAAAGATCTTGAACAGGACTAGGCTCAGTAGAGACTGCTGGGCTACACCACTAATTAGTGGCCTCCAACTACACTTTTCACTGCTGGTCACCACTCTGTGGGTCTGACCATGCAATCAGTTTTCAATCTCCCTCAGTGTCTGCTCATACAAGCCGTACATAGCAGCTTATCTGTGGTGGTCTGATAGGCGGCAGTGTCAAAGGCCTTCCTGATTTCCGGGCACACAATATCCGCTGCTCTTCCCTTGTCTACCAAGCCAGTCATTTCAGTGTAGACGTTTGTTAAGGTGGTCAAGCATAACTTCATCTTGTTTAGCCATTCTGGCTACTCCTGTTTATTTTATTGTCCTTACTGGGCTTAGAAATTCTTTCCAGGATTAGCTGGTTCATCACCTTTCTGGAGATCCAGTTAAGGCTGACCAGCTTGTGTGTCCTTGGGTCTCCTATTGCACACTCTGGAGACAGCAATTACAGGCTCTTCCCTGTGGTCTTTGCTCACTTCTCCCAATGTCCATAAGCAATCAAAGATTACTAAGAGTGACCTCCCAGTGATATCAGCCAGCTCCTTCAGCACTTGAGGCTGCACTCCCCCTCAAAAATAAGACTGGATATCTACTGACAGCCAACATAGTAAAGGCCCAACAGTCCTTCTATCTCAGTTACCACTGGCAATTACTCTCCCACATCTCTTAACTCTCTGCACCACAAGGCAAAGACTATGGGAATGAAGTTCCATCGAGGAGAAATTGAGATTCTGGGACATTGGGGCTGCAAAAAAGAATGCCTGGGGGCTCATGGTGGGTACTAACATTGCTGTCCCCACACCTTTCTAGTCTGGCCACCCAGAAAAATGGCTGAGGATTTCGGGGCTGTTTAGCCTGGAAAAAAGGCTTTGGGGAGACCTTGCTGCAGCCTTCCAATACCTAAAAGGGATTTAAAATAAAGATGGAAATCTGGTTGCCCAGAGAAATTGGGAATGCCACATATTTGGAGCTAATCAAAGTCATCTTGGTTTGGTCTTTGAGCAACCTGATATAGTGAAAAATATCCCTGTCCATGGAAGCAGGCTGAGCTAGATGTTCTTTAAAATGTTTCTTTCCATTCCATTCCATGACCCCTTCAGCACCTTTGGGTTTATGTACGGACATGTTTCATAAATATTCCCTAAATTGATCTTCTTCCACTAAGGTCAGAACTTCTTTGCTTCAGCCGATCCCTCTTCCTATAAAGATGGAGGCAAAGTCAGCATTCAGTATTTTAGCCTTTTCCACATTCTGTTTAAGCAGGTCCCAAGTCTCATTGAGTAGTGGGTCCACATTTTACCTACTCTTCCTTTGTTGCCTATGTGCTTTTAGAATCCTTTTTCATTTACAAAATTACAAAATTCATTTGGGCTTTATCTTTCCTAACTTCAACTCTGGATACTTGGAAAATTTTACTTTATTTCAGACAGGTTAGGTTCCTTGATCCCACCTTTTGTATGCTTCTATTCTGTGGTTGAATTTTACCCTCCTCCCTGCTTTCATGTTTCTTGGACTCCCCCATTTCTTGGTTACTGTAGCCAAGGCTGCCTTTGACTTCCACACTCCCAACAAGCCCTTCGTTGTTGGTGTCTATGAGGTCAAGCAGACCACTGCATCTTGTTGGACCGTCTAGCACTAGAGGAGAAAATTACTGAAGGACTCCAGGAACAGCCTCAGCTGCTGTCACCCCTCCAATCATGAGGGTTGAAATCCCTCACCAGCTTGAGTGTTTGTGCATGTGAGGCTGCTAGTATCTGTCTGTAAAGGGTCTGATCCACTTGTTCTACCTGGTTAGGTGGCCTATAGCAGACACTTACTATATAATGTTACCTTTATCTGTCTTCTCTTTAATCCTCATCCATAGCTGTTTGTTGATTCTTCATGAATCCCCAGATAGAGCTTCACGCACTCTAGCTGGTCTGCCACATAAAAGGCAACAGCCCCTCCTCAACTTCCTTTTTTGTCTTTTCTAATGAGTCTTTATCCCTTCACTGCAAGATTCGAGTCATGTGAACCATTCCACCTCATCTCCACGACCCCAGGATTGTCGCACTGTAAATACATGGTATCTCTTAACCCACGTTTAACTTGTATTAAGAAGTTAATAACTTGTGTTTATTCCCCTGTGCATTGATGCACAGGCTCATTAGAGAAGCACCCCAGTATGAAGAGTTGCTGGAGAGGGTTTGGCAAATTTCTCCCTAGTGGCAAATTTCTCCTTAGTGATTCCTTGTAGACACTTCCTTGCTGGCATGTTAAGTGCTGGAGGTGACCTCATTTAAACATCTTTTGTTGATTTTGTCATCCCTTCCTGACATATTCTCCCATACACTTTGCTCATCTTAGTATAAGAAAGAATTTATTTTACAGTGAGAACAATCATTTACTGGAACAGCCTTCACAGAAAGGTGGTACAGTCCCCATTATCTGGGATTTTCAAGAACCACCTGGACAGGGTGCTAGATAATCTCATCTAGACTTCCTTTTTCATGAAAGGTTGGAATAGAAGATATTTCAAGATATTTATCCCTTGCAATGTGAGCTGCTCTATGATTCCATGATCCTGTTTGTCACTCTTTCACAGAACTGCTGGTTACTCTTCCCCCACCACCTGGTATTCTTACAAAACCCTCCTAACGAGATTGGACGTGCCATTGGCAAAAATAGAGGTGGATTCTGCCTCACAAGTAGAAGCTGACCAGCAAATAGGATCCCACAACCCCTTCTATCTACGTGAGCTCTGCAGCCATATGAGTGTAGTCTGGACTCAATGGTGTATTTTTAACAAGAGCAACATGACTAGAGGGTTGGTCTGTGAATGTCCCATAAACCAAATGCAGTCTTTCTCACTGATGTTTGGGAGGTTTCTAAGAACTTAATTTGGTTCACTTTTCTGATTACAAATCACTAATACTATAATAAGGAGAGAAGAATCAAAAGCAAAAATTTCAAAGCCTGTGTATTTTGCACTCTGAAAGGGTTAATAACATTTGTACTGGCACTTGATATTTCAAAATTTGGAGTAAGTACATAAAATATGCAGATCCAAACATTAATTTCTTTGCTTATGTGCCACATTTGGAAACTATCCCTGAGTTATACAATATTTCTTAAAATTAAAACATTTTCTAAATACATTAAGCAGCTTGTAGCAGCTGAATATCATTTTTTTTAAACTGCCTTCAAAAAAACACAACCATATGGATCTGGCTTTTTTACGATATCTTTTACTGAGCCAGCTCTCTTTAAAAAAGAATTAGAACAATAAGAACAAGAAGGAATGTTGTCAGTTTTTAAATTTTTTGACCCAAAATCATTTAACGTGGGCTTATCTGATGTATTATAAATGCAAAAAGCATTGAATTGATCCCATTGCCTTAGACTTCTGGTTACATTTTGCAAGTGCGTTTTTGACATTTCTGTGATAAGTGCACACTTTCTAGGAGGTTAAGAGAAAGAAAAATTTTTTATTACATCTGTTACTGTCATTTTTCAGTTACTGTCAATAAAATGAAGTCTGTGTCTGTTACTGACAAAAACATAACACCTACATTTAGAAGGTCTGCTTTCATTGCAAAAGAGAACGAAACTGCTGATTATTCAACTGACAGTGTTTTTATGTAACTGAAAAAGTGCTCATTGAAAAATGTTAGATTGATTTAGAAACATGGGGCTGAATTATCAAGTAAAATTATGGTTAATTAAGGGAGTATCTTGCATTCAAGATGAAATATAGTTTCTTTTAAATGAAATAGGGTCTTTGCTAGTAGTAAGAGTGAGGCAAAATTTCATCCTTAAGTGTCCAAGTACCACCAAAATTATTTAGACAAGAACCCTGAGTACTTCTCTCGTGTCTTCATAGAAATCCACCACCTGAAGATTACTTTTTCACAACATACAGCCTAAAACATAAACATCTAAATTGCTGCATCACCTTACCTATCTAATAAATGGTTAGGTAATGGAACAGTTTATATTGAGTGTCATCACACAGCACTTATAGGATGGCGAGTGTATCAGACCCAGCCAGACTGGGTTTAGGAGGGGTAGGTTGTGTTTGACCAACTTGGTCTCCTTTTATGACCAGGTGACCGACCCAGTGGACGCAGGAAAGGCTGTGGATGTTGTGTACCTGGACTTCAGCGAGGCCTTTGGCACTGTCTCCCACAGCACACTCCTGGAAAAGCTGGCAGCTCGTGGCTTGGACAGGAGCTCTCTCTGCTGGGTTAAGAACTGGCTGGGCCCAGAGAGTGGTGGTGAACGGTGCTGCATCCATCTGGCAGCCAGTCACCAGTGGTGTCCTTCAGGGCTCTGTGCTGGGGCCAGTTCTGTTCATTATATTTATTGATGACATAGATGCAGGAATTGAGTTTTTCATCAGTAAATTGCAGACAACACTAAGCTGGGAGAGTGTGTCGATCTGTTGGAAGGTAGGATGGCCCTGCAGAGGGACTTGGAGTGGTTGGATGGNGACATTAGGAAAAAGTTTTTTACAGAAAGGGTGATAAAGTACTGGAATGGCCTGCGCAGGGAGATGGTGGAGTCACCATCCCTGGATGTGTTTAAAAAAAGATTGGATGTGGCACTCAGTGCCATGGTTTAGTTGAGGTCTTAGGGCATGGGTTGGACTGTATCACCTTGGAGGTCTCTTCCAACCTAGACATTCTGTGATTCTGTGATTCTGTGTAAACAGGTACAATCTTAAGGATTTTTATCCTCTGCTTCTTGGTTTTTGGTTCTTTTTTTTTTTGGGGTTTTCTCTCAACTTGTTTAATGTTTGTGGTTATATGCAGATTTGTAAATTTTTTGCCGAACTTGAAATGAAAATCTGCTCCCTTCCTTATGTGTCTTCTTCATTAGAGGCATGTCTTGCAGAGGACTGCAGTGTGCTTTGTGACCCAACACAGCACTACACTGCTCTGAAAAAATGAGACTTAAGGAAACTGAGTTCAGATCCTTGATACTGTTTTGGGGGTCTATCAGGAAGATAAAGATGAACTATATCTGCATGTGCCTTTTAGAGCCATAGGTCTTACTCTGCAGAGCCTGTACTTAAAATGTATCAGCTACTGTGGAAATAATATGGGTCTGCAGTAACTAATGTTTCCTGTAAAGAGGTACGGAATGCATAAAAACTGAGTTATGAATCTCGAATTTGTCTGAAAACAAACATTGTTTCTATTTCAGTCACAGAGAGAACTGAGTAATGATAAGCCCTAGTCTCATCAAAATTCATTTTCTGTCTCTCTTGCTGTGGAGCCTCCACTGCCATCTGGTATATTTTATTTTCTTCCTCTTCAGATGCATATTCTTAAGAGCCAGATGCTCTACAGCCCTCAATCTCTCAATGTCTTTCTCCAAAACTTCTAGGCTTCATTTATGCCATCTAGTCTGTTCACTACTGACGAGCCTTTAACTTATATGGACTCACAGAACCCAATATCAAAGGTTGTCATCTTGGCTGAAATGATAGGTTCTTAAGCCTAGTATTATTCAAGCTAAACATGAACCAGGTGACTAAGCAAAAAATCAAAACTCAAATGTTTATAAAGAGTTGTTTGGACTTCATTCATCTGTTATTAGCTCTGCATGAATACAGAACTAACATTTTTTGTAGCTTTTTTGCTACTTCTTTGCAGCTTTTCCAAAAAGTCATTTTGGACCCCAAAAATTCTACCTCAGCTATTAGCGGGTGTTCAGCAACTGGTAGAATTGCTAAGAAGTAGATTTTCATTTACAGTATCAAATTAGCTTCAATTGATTTACCATGCAAATGAAAAATCATAAGTCATTTGGCCTGTTGGTTTTGTCCCTTCTCTCCATACACACATTTTAGAGCAGTGATACTTGCAGAGGCACTTACAGTCTAGATACCAGATGTCATCCCTATGCTGATGACACTATGTAATGGACTTGGACCAACACCTCAGGAAATTAGATCACCATTGCAAGCTGACTTTGGGGTATTTCACAAGTGCTTGATGAGTAATAAATTAGTGTTAAAATTTGAGGAAAAGTTATAAAATTCTCCTTTTATTCCAAATTAAGATCATTAGTTCTAATTGTGCTTTTAGGTAATGCATATATTGATTTTTTTTTTTTTATTTTGAGCTATTAGCTTTGTTTAAATAGCCTATTATTTCCCCATCTAAATTATGTTGTACCTGGCTTGAAGTAGGGAATTTCAACATGGAAATTATATCTGAATGCATTATCAGTCAAGAACAGCTATCACTGTCCATGTAACCACTAGAATCTGATTTCCTGGACAAATTCAAATCAAAAGCTTCAGATCTAGAAATCACATAGCTATTCATCGAGTATTCTTACTCTCTGAAACCTATTACAGTTGTTTAAAGATTTTTTAAGGTAATGACCACTGCACACTAAAAATAGTTTTTCACAGTCTTAAAGATATGTGACATGTCTGGACAGCTTATGTTCTCCTTCAAATGTGGGGAGTGATATACTTCCAAGGTTCCTCATCTGTGACCAGGTCTGCAGGATTTCTATTTTGCCTTGTTTCATTTTCAGTGCAGTTTCAACATGCAGAGATTCCTGGTGTCTGCTTCAGAACTTCATATATCATGTTGGATGAGGACAAGTTTCTAATGAATGTTCTGTCTGTGTTAAAGCAGTTTTTAATTGTTTTGCTGGATGTGTTGATTAAAACTGGTTTTCTTCATACTGGTATATCTCTGCATCTTACAGTATATATTTGGGACTTGCATATGTTTAAGTCAAAAGTGATCTCAGTTCATGAGGTATTTCAATAAAGTAGTGGTAAAATTGCAGAAACTTTTTTAATGCAGATGATTTTCTGTATTTTCACAGTGAATTCTAACCCATACAATTTTACAAAATAAAATTAACGTAAATGCAGCATATTTTTTTTCTTATTCTATTTATTTGCTGGTAGACATTTTCTTTAGGTGCCAGATGATGTCAATCATTGCATCCACTAAACATATTTTAATTAAATTTGTGATGATAAATTTTTCTGTTGAATATTGAATTTGTTGGTTACAATTACACTACCCAGGCAGGGAATACTTTCATACTTAATACAAAATTTCTTTTAAGTATTTTTTCATTATTTTAAATAAATTATAATTTTCTTACAATGACATAAGAAGTAATATCTTTAATAATTATGGAAGTAGAAAAGAAAGGGGAAAAGAAAGGGAAAAAGAAAAGAAAGAAAGGGGAAAAGAAAGGGAAAAAGAAAAGAAAGAAAGGGGAAAAATACATTAAAAAGTAGCAGGCCAAAGCATCTACTCTGAGAATAAGTAGATAGTGGGTTGGCAAGACAAAAATCTTTGTACTGGTATGAATAATTCCTGGTCAGAGGGATTTACTTTCTCATTTACAATTTCAATTTTGTCTACTGTCATCAAAGCTACAACAGAAGAATGAAAACTAAAAGGAATGATGGCCAAAGTAAAACTGATAATTCTGCATATGTCTTTAGAGGAAAATAATAAATAAATTGAAATAGTAATAAGCCACAAATTTCTTAGAGGAAATGCACTTAGCCATGCTGCAGGGAATATGGCAATACAGAATATATCTGCATTAGCAATTAATGTATTAAGAACAAGAATCCTCTTTTGGAACAATCAGTATAGGTATGTATAAGAGAAGGCTGAGAATTGCATTGAGAATTGGACCTATATGTGGTAAGTGTAGAAAGAAACTACAGCACTGAAAAAACCTAACAGGGTTTTCTATAAGCTGAGGTAGCAGAATATTGAAATATGAAATAATAAAATGTCAGTAGGTACTGTTGATGCATATTCAAGAAAAAGCAAAATTTTTCTTAAGTCAAGCTTCTTAAACATAAAAGCCTTTAAAAACTGTTTTTAGACTCTCATGTCAGACTGTCTTTTGCTGGTCAATGTCATAGAAACAATGATTATAATAGCAAAAACATGCACTTTTTTCCCTTTTTTTTTTTCTTCTTTTCTTAGCTAAAATCACTCTGAAATTACTCTGTAGAAATTTATTGTTGGGTCCTGAAATCTAAACCCTTGGGGATCTTCTTTAGGCAATCAATAGGACAATAGAAGGTAACACTATCTCACAGTGGATCAAGCATTTTCTGGGCTTGCTCTGTCCCTCAGTTTCAAAAGATGCCCATAGCCTTAGTTCAAACCGCATTCTTCTGCGAATATTTAAAAGTTGTACACCACAGTTATCAAATCCTACTAATCAGGAAGGCATCCAGTGCAGTTTTGCTGTTATGGAAAGTACATTAACTGTCTCATCTAACTGACTTAACTTCCATATTTTGTTTACAGTTTTCTTAGGGAGGAAGGGTAATT
Organism: Leptocoma aspasia; assembly: GCA_013399835.1. Taxonomy (NCBI): domain Eukaryota; kingdom Metazoa; phylum Chordata; class Aves; order Passeriformes; family Nectariniidae; genus Leptocoma; species Leptocoma aspasia. The sequence continues at coordinate 17,177 of VXAX01003958.1, forward strand.
TTTCTTTATTCTTAAGAAAAGGTATTAGGAGGACTAATTATGAAAGGTACTTGCCATCCTTCTGGTTAGCTGCCTGGAGAGGGCTGAGGAATAACAGGAGTAGTCACAGGAGAGAATTTGAGGCAATCCTCTAATAGCTGTGACAGAAGATTATTTGGACGCAAGTGCCTAGTCAGAATAGATTTTCTGTCTATCACATAAGATCCAAACCAGTTCTTTCAAGAATCATTAATTCTCATAGCATTCAGACTTTTAGAAATAGCTCACCAAGAACTGAATAAAAAGCTTTTTATAAGACTGACCAGGTCTAAAAAGCTCTAAAGCTTTTATCACTAATTAAACAGACACATACAGGTTGAAGGTTACCACGAATGATTGGGTTATTATTTTCTTCGCCACCATACATCTTTTTCTTTTTCTTTTCCTTTTTTCTTTTCCCCCCTCTTCTGGCTAAATACATGGGTAAATACAATGCTTCACTATGATAGGTAAATTGTTGAACATGTCAAATTTTGTTACCTTGACTTACTTTGTTATAGCGACTTCTTTATAACCTTTTGTTTCTGCTATTGCAGCCCTCACCTTCTTCTGGCAACTGTCACTAAAATAATTTTCCTTTGTCAGTGCTCAGATCATATCATTCCATGGCCCTGGAGGTCCCTGCATTGCTGTCTTATCTTTTGAATCACAGCTATATGTTTTATCTCAACTGACAAGGCCTTTTAGAAACAGCTTACATTTCCATTTTGGATAATAATTAGGTGCCTGATTCAAGTTTACTTTTCTCTGGGTCACCTTTCCCACACATAAGTATTGTGAAGTTTTCATCTCATGATGAACTCAGTCCCCAGTAGCTGGAAGATGGAAACACACAGGGCATCTTTACTGCATGCTTTACCCTGTGCTTTATTACATGAAGCAGAAGAAATTCCAGGAGCTGAAGTAAACCAGGATACAGCTATGCAGTCACTAATTTTGCCAATTCCTTGACTAATACTAGTAAAAAGGAAATATTTGTGACAAACAAAACTTAATGTTATTATGATGGCAACAAGAAAAAGATACATTTCTTTCTAATGCAACAATTTTTTTTTTCAATTGAACAGTAGCAGCACAGGTATAGCATTTTTTATTTTTTGTTGGGGGGGAAATAATCACTATGTTGACAAAGAAACATTTTACTTTTTCAGCTTCTCATCCATTTTGGTTTTGGGTTTTTTTCTGGCTTATCCATTGCAACATGCAACAGGAATTTTCAAGTAGTCACATTTTTCACTGAAACAGCTAAAACCAGATCCATAGTTTTAATCTGTATGATAGTTTTGCCTGAAGATCTGACTGTGCATGCAACTCTTCCCCTTAGTAAGGATACTTAACACTGCTGTGCAGCCAGGAGTATTGTTCCACCATCTCAGACTAGAGTGATTTGACATGCACTGAAAATAGACTTGTGTTTTACAGGTCCAAGCAAGCTCAGCAGCCACAGGAAGACATAAGCACCATACTCAGTAGTTCATTTACCATCTTCCCCCCGTCCCCCCCCCACACCACCACCCAGTGTGGATTTTTCTTTTTACTGAACCAATCTTTGGGGTGTCTTATACCACCCCCCAGGATCTCATATCCTTTCGTAATTCTTTGTCGTGAAGAATGGCTAGAGCTTCTTTTGGCCATAAACCTGTATTTAGTATTTGACACACAACAGCCTAAACTACAGGCTGCTGAATTCCTTCTCTGAGGCTGTTTTGAGTACATCTGTCAGGAACTATTGCTATTTCCCTTTTCTAAAAGGGGAAAAAGAAAACAATTTTTCTTTTTTTATCTGAGAGATAGAAAGCATTTGACGAAGTTCGCCCATATTACAAATAGATAAGCAAAGAATCATTAAAACAATCTCGGGATTAGACATTTTGGAAGCAATATCTAATCTTAGAAAATAAATTACAATGGAATCCAAGATGACACAGATGAATTGATTTTCATACAGTTATATCAGCCTGGGAATTTAGACAACTGATAACATCAGAAGACAATTTACAACTTTAAAAAATACTTTTCTTGATAGTAACACACTTGAGGTTTAGGAGTCAAGTGAGGGGAGCCAGGCAGATGTAAGAGGGTTTTCTGTTGCGTTTTGGAGGTTTGTTTTTTTTTTTACTTCTTAAAATGTGGAACAATTCCAGAAGAAGTTTTAAAATAAAAATGAATTTGATAATCTTTTCCTACAGCATTTGAAATAATAGAGCAAACTATGGAAGAACAAGCAAATCCTACCTTATAACTCAGAGAAGATTATGGAGGAAAAAAATTCCCACAAAGCAACTTTTAGTATTTCCAGAAAAGGGAATTGTTAACTCGTTAACTTAAAATTTAACCAATCCAAGGTTGGTTTCTTCCAGACCAAGCAATGATAATAAATCACTATTCTAGCTGCTGTCCCCCAATGCCCTGCTGGAAATTATTGCCACCACTGATCTGTCAGGAGCTTAGTTCATAAGTATACCCTGTAATGCGCTTCAGGCAAGAACAGTCCAACAAGCTGGAACCACCAAAATTCACTGTTTAGGGAAGCCTGTCTGATTTTTGCCTGAAGCAAATGAAAGAGACTTGCTGTTCTCCTGGAAATCATGAAGAACTGGAAGTAATCACTTCCACTGGCACATTGTGTCAACTGGGAGCACATTTGTCCAGTGTTGGAAGGGATCTTGATTCTCCTTCTCTTTTTCTGACAAAGTAATCCCATATTATGCAAATATTTTCATGAATTGAGATAGCACTGTGTCTTTAGACATTTTGCTTTATAGCATAGCCACCCTTACATAACTTCTGTCTTGTGAACTATCCCAAAGGTGCCAGTTATCAGAAACCTGAATTGAAATTTTGACCGTTCAGTACTCGGGTCAAAACTGTTAGTCAGATATAAACAAAAAATGAAATCAGGGGAACTTTCAGGTATTAGGGTGATAGTAGGCTTCAGAAAGGTCATACAAATCCTCATTCTACTGGATTTTCACTTTTATTGACAGTGTATATGGTATAGGTTAAACAGATTAGGCTGACCCACCACAGGTAAATGCAGAAAGCCCTGTGTCCTCCAGTTTATGGCAGGACAAAGAATATTGTATGTTACCGGCCTCTTCAGTGGAGTCAGCTAAGATTTCTGGAACTTTAAGAGATTCCTGTTTTTTTAAGAAGAAAGTATTTAGTCCATTTCAATTTAGTACTACCAAATTAATTGCATGGGGCATGGACATGAGAAAGACAATGAAACAATAAATAATCAAGGCCCTGACAAAACAGAAAATTTTAGGATCGTAGGATAATTTCTCTTGGAAGAGTTCTCAGGGGACTTGAGTCAAGTCCAATCTCCTGCTCTCAGCAAGGTCACACAAGTGATCATAGCAGATTGCTCAGGGTCTCATTGGGTCAGTATTTGGAAACCTCTAAAGAGGGAGACTGCCCAAAGTGTCAGGGCCGCTTCCAACATTGTCCTACTGTCCTTATGGGGCAAGAAAACATAGCCTTTTATCCAGTCTGAACCTCTCTTGTTTCAGCTTGTGCCTGTTGCCTCTCTGGCTCCCTGCACAGCTGTGTAGAGCCCACTGTCTCCTCAGTGACACCCCCACTGGCACTGGGGTGCAGTTAGGCACCCCTAAGGCCAGCTCTGCTCCGGGCTGGCTGAGCCCTGCTGCTCCAGCTGGATGCCCATGCTCAGCTGCATGACTTTTTGGATCTGAGAGCTTGGAGTTGGGACACTTCACCTCTCCCAGACTGTTGGGGCCAGCCTGATTTGCCCTAATATAAAACTGTGAAAAAACTTCTTAGGAGAAGTGGTGAACACTGTGTTACTGAAAATATGTTACAGGGAACCATCTGCTGCATCAAGAAGGAGATTTGATAACATAAGCAGCCATTACATAAAGCCACAATAATTTTGTTTCAGACAGTAACCTGTATTTGTATTTGTGATTTTTATTTACAAATCTTTGGTTTTAGAAGAGGAAGAAGATTGACGTAATAGTAGAAAATTTATGCATTATAAGTTGATATAAGTCAACAAAGCTCTCTTAAATCCCATATATATATATATAGACAACATTTCAATGACATATGTAATAGTGTGATCTTTGATCAAACACAAGAGAGTGGATGTATGAGGGCAAGAAAATGTGCTACTATTTGATAGGTAGACAAGTGGATTGCATTTTTCTCCTGGTTTCTAATCTTAAATAATTGAAAGGGAAGTGAGAGCATTGCAATTGCAGATTTTTATACACTCCATCTCTCAATGAATAGATCTAAAAATATATACACCAAGAAAAGAATACAAGCCTTATTTACCATGCCCTCTAATTTCTTCATGTTCACTCTACCATGAAGACATTGAAAGGGATTCTTTCAATGCCTACTTTTAATAGCAGGATGTGTTCTAGCATGTGAAGTGCATTTCAGAAACACAGGAAACTAAAACTGCTGCGGGTTAAATTGTACCCTGAAATCAAATACTACTGACCTAATTAACAAGTTGAATTAAGAATCATCAAGTATTCATCAGGAAGATTTTCCTTTTCATTAATCTCTCTAATCACGTAATCCTCTGAGTGCCTACCAAGTTCCTTGGTCACATCAAATATTATGAGGATAATTAAACTAAAGCAAGAACCTAAATTCTTTTAAGTATTCACTCATTCTAAAGTGATAAAATCTAGTAGTACCAATATTTCACAGTAAAAGGGTTTCTAAATTTCCTAGTAAAACTTATGGGCCACGAACTGAATGTGTCCAAAATTCAATTTCCTCCACTATTTTGCAGAAACATTAGGACCTCCCATCTGATAGATATGGGTTTTGACTGGGCAATAAGGCTATTCATGTTCTCTCTAATAGCTAAAGAATGTCTAACTGCCAGGTCAAGATGCAATCTCTTTGCTGTAATCTTGTTATAAGTTACAATTTTATTGGATATTTATATTCAAGCTTTATGTGTTCACTCTGTCTTTCATTCTTGTTTCCAACAACCATATGTGAATTTACAGGTTCTACAGGCTGCATGAAAAAGCATTCTTTAGTCTCCTTCCAGAAACCAGAAATTAGTTTTTCAAAAATATTCATCTGGGCACTCAAGAGACCCAATATACATATAAAATTTATGAAACAAATCAGGAGCTAATGTGAGAAAAACAAACCTTAGAATGAGCCATTTCTTTACTAATTTCTCAAAGGACCTAGACATGACAAAAAACTTGCGAGGTTTCCTTCTTTATTGTGTCAGCTGTGTTTTCAAATATAAATCTTACTGTCTCACCCATGTCCAGCCAAAGGTGCTCAAGTGCGTGCTTCCCCTCACACACACCCTTCCTTTCAAGTGTCTCTGTTGGGCAACATGATTTGTCCTAATATAAGAACAACAGGTCAGAATTATCCTAATATAAAAATATTAATTATGAAGAAAATACATAATAAATGCATTCCAGAGATGGTGAGCTGTGATGATTGACGTTGACTTCGGTACACGTTGATCTGCAAAAGGCTATTATTAAAGGCTGCTACAGACCAGGCCAATGGGGAAAACTCGTCTCCTGAGGTTGTAGGCAGTATTCCTGTGTGGATCCACCCCTGGCAGGAATGCCTGCAGGGTATGTCCAGCCTGAATACTGTGAACACTTACTTTTGGACCGCTGAGTAAAAGCAGTCCAAAAGTATGATCACAAACAGAGACAAAATCCTAAAGTAGCTTCATCATAGAACGAATCATGAATCATTAAGGTTGGAAAAGACCTTCAAGACCATCAAGTCTAACCTTTGAATGAACACCACCATATCACCTAAACCACAGCAATAGGTGCCATGTCAAGTAGTTTCTTAAACACCTTCAGGGATGGTGACTCCATCACCTCCCTGTTCTGGTGCTTGATAACGCTTCCAGTGAAGAAATTCTTCCTAATATCCAGCACAACTTGAGGTCATTTCCACTTGTCTTGTCAGTTGTGACCTTGAAGAAAAGACTGACACCCACCTGGCTACACCCTCCTTTCAGGCGGTTGTAGAGGGCAATAAAATCCTCCCCCCCCCGCCACTGAGTTTCCTTTTCTCCAGGTTAAACAACCTTAGCTGTCTCAGCTGTCTCTTAGCAACCTCAGCTGCTCCTCATCAGACTTGTGCTCCAGACCCCTCCCCAGCTTCATTGCCCTTCTCTGGACACCCTCCAGCACTGCAGTCTTTCTTGAAGAGGGAGACACAAAACTGAACACAGGATTTCAGATGCAGCCACAGCAGGGCTGAGTACAGGGAAATAATAACTTCATTAACACTGGCTGGATCTTTTTTAAAAGTGCTTTTAAAAGTGAATTTAGGATAGGGTTAGGGTTAGGACATGAACTAACTAGGACATTTTGCTTCATACTGTATCCTTCATGCATACGCTAAGCTTGGAGCTTCTATCTTGGCTCATCTAGTAAATTCTGTGTGATACTTTCTGAGCAGTGACAGAGGGTAAAAGTATTTATCAATTTCTCTGGATGCCCAAAAGCTTTTAATTACTTTTGACTCATTTTTTAATCTCTCTATACGTACTGACATTTTATTGGCTACAATACAGGTTCCTGTTTATGAATTTTTTTAAGCTATACTTAATATTCCAGCAAAAATAAATAAATTAATTGTATGTGGGAGTGTGCATGTGTGTAATTTAACATGAATACAAATATGTGTATTTGTGTACGCATATAAAAGTATTTTTAACCAGAGCTTTATTTTTCACCCAAATCAGAAATATCAGTCTTCTGAGTTTCATTCACCTTTTACTTCTCCCCTGACCATAGATCAAAAGAATAAGAAATGAAGAAGATATATCAGTTCAAGTACTTCAAACCCTCGGGACCAACACAGGATTGTTGCCTACACTATATCTCATGCTACCTCTTCTCATTATAAATGTATCAAGTGACAGAGTTTGAATATTTTCCTTGCAAATTTGTTAAATAAATTTAAATCTATCACTGGCAAGTAGTTTTCTTCAGATATAGCATTTTTCCTGTCTTTAATATCAGTTTTAGTCCTGGTAATCACACATAGTACTCTCACTATAGTAAGATAGTAAGATTGTTCTTACTATCTTTAACTAGTCACATTTTTCAAATAATGTACTTTATACTATGCAGGCTATGTTTTTTTCACTTTTTAAATTTCTCTTTTCTGCAAATCTTTTCTATTTATTGCTTTTTAATATAGCCTGGTTTCATATGAGTGAGAGTGAACAATTATACCAATTGAAGCAAATGGAAAAATTACTTGACTTAGTGCAACAGTAGGTTTGAATATTTTTTTTCCGATTTTTGTCCCAAGTTTAAGACAAGCACTGGTATGATCTGGTAGAATAAATAATGTGAATTAGAAGCAGTTTATACATGAAACCCTGCAAAAAGTATCATCTATAACTCAGTCCTGGTATCAGTCTTTCAGCTCTGCTCATTGTGACTCTATCTGCTGTTGACATCTATTTACAATATGGAAGCTTCATAAATAACGTTTTAATCTATTCTCAGCACTCATCTTACTCTGAAAAATATGATTATAATTAAAAAATCTTCAGTGGTTATAAATCTGACTATTTATCTGTGTGGTTACTTAAATTTTAGTCAATTCTGAGTTGGTTTAGTGAGATGTTTTCTTTATTCTCATGAATTGCATGTTGCTAAATATTATTTTGTTGCTAAACATATGTTAAATAAATTAATCCTCTGTAACCTTGAAATTCACAAACCATGTGGTTATCATTTTAGCAGGAATCCAGAATTTTTGTATTAATTTAACAGTAGATGTCTCAGAAACTGTTGATTCCTGTCTGGACTTGTATGGTATTGAATTAATTCTAGGCTATCTACTCTGAAATAGCAAACATTTTACCTGTGACATGGTCAATATGTGACTTTTTAAGTACTATTTTAGGGGTTTTTTTTTGCAATTGCAAAGTTCTACTCTAAAACTTATACAAGCTATTGCAGTGTTTACTGTGACTGTGTGGAATAATAGGGAGAGAAGCATTAACGATAGATCATTTGAAAATTTAAAAAATCACCAATAGCACTCAAAGAGAAGGAACCCTTCATCTTCAATTAATACTGCTCCCAGTGAAGGAGTGTTTTGAAAAGCTTCCATAAAAACAGAAAAGAAGGATGAGTACAAAAGAAAGGGGCTGATATTAAAAAATTTATGCAAATGTTTTTAGTTGCATGTTAATAGAAATTAGAATTAATTGTTAGTTTTGTTTAGGATTTTTTTCCCCTTTGAAATGTGGCAATCATAAATGTACTAATGTAGGGCAAACATCCATTTTTCACCATATTTTGAGGGTAAGATATATCATAGGTGGCTCTAAATGTCCTAAGAAATATAGGGGGAAAGAATATTTTAATCCTAGGCATGAGAGAGAGGTTAAATAGCAAAATAAGCTAAAACAACAGTACAGGAATGTCACCATGCCTCTCTCCCTTGCCTGCCATAGTGACATCTGCAGAGCCTCATCTCTTGCCTCATTAGCAGTAGTCTCTGAAACCCCAAGTTTTCAGGACTTTGGCATAAATAAACTAGGCAGAAGGCTTGTGTCTGTATCCCTACCCTTGATTGTATGCTGTTCTCCACATCTGCTTGCTTTTTTTTGTGCCAGCAGAGAGCTCTAGGTATTTCTCATCCACTTCCTGACTCCCACCCCGTCCCTGCATCTTTGGCATTTCCTGAATTTTCTGTAAGGGTTGTCACTTGAAGCGCCATACAGTGCTTATCAAAGCTACTGAATTCATCCATATTCATCAAGTCTCCAGGTGACCACAGCTATTTCCTAGTTTGATCTTCCACTCTCTCTCTCTATCTGTTCACTTGTTTTATTTGAATTTCCATCTTTGTGAAAAAATTCTCCTACTGGCCCTTCTTTAATAATTTTATAGACTGAGAAATAACTTTATTAATACTCTGGATGAAACCATATAAACCTATGAAATCAACACATGCTTCCAAGACAAATAAACAGAGATTGCTTCTTGTTATGGTATTATTACTGGTGGGTTGTCCCTTTGTAGGAGGTAAGATGTCAGTTCTTTCCTCTTCTCTAAGAATCTTTTTGTAACTTTGTCTTTTGAACTAATAAATTCAGAGAAAAGAATTCAGAGAGAAGAATTAGAGAGATTGTGGAATGCAGATGAAAAGATTTTATATTTTAATAGAAAGAAATTCTGACTTTCCTATCTCTTGAACGTCACTTTCTTTTAGGGTTTCTCTGTCTACATGGAAAACACATGGCCCTAGAGCTAACTAACTACCTAACTCCAAATTGTGGTTGTCCATCTTGGCCACATGTTAGAATGAGACCTACATGTCAAAAATTTCACTTCTACTTCTTCCCTTCACCTGCTTCAGCCTTCTAAAAAAAAAAAAAAGAGTGAACATGGATGGTGAAGTGATGAGCTACAGTGTGTGTCAGGAAAAACCTGTTGGAGAAATTAGAAGAATATCACAAAAAGCAAATGTTAGGGCATGGCCTTCCTCAACTTCTTGGAATGCAACCTGAGGAACACGGTACTGCTTATGAATGTGCTCATTGATCTATTTTTTATCATTACATTGAAATTACATTACATTACATACTTATACTTGCTTTTCTCAAGGTGAACCCACCTGAAACCACTAGTTGAAAATCAAAGGTTTTGGCCTATAAGCCCCTTATGAAACTGCACCTTGTTTCACTTCAGCACTTTGAGCCAGGTAGTGTGGGAGTTGAGTGGCTGGGAGGGTTTTTGTAGATGATTTTATCTATCACTGGCAAGTAGTGATAGATAAATGGCTGGCTAGTAGAGAGGCTGTTATCTGTAACTGAAAAAAGGCTTGTGCAATCCTTGCTCCAGAAAGTCTTATGAAAGGAGGCAAAGCCAGGCTAATACACCTTGATCTGCACATAGAACCAGAAAATAATTTTGGTTAGAAAAGACCCCAAAGATCTTTGAGTCCAACAGTTACCCAAATGCCTTCAGGGATGGTGACAGGACAAGAGAAAATGGCCTCAACTTGCACATGGGGAGGTTTAGACTGGAGATTACATTGGATATTAGGAAAAAAATTTCTTCACCTAAAGAGTTCTCAAGCGCTGAAACAGGGTTCCCAGGGAAAAGGTGGAGCCAAGGTCCCTGGAATTGTTCAAAAAACATGTGGATACGGCATTTGAGGACATGGTTAAATGGTGAACATGGCGGTGGTGCAGCTTTGATGGTTGGACTTGATGATCTTAAAGGTCTTCTTCAACCTTAACAATTCTATGATTCTTTTTGATAAAAATTGATGCTAGACTTACTACCTGAAGACCTAAAAAGTTAAATTTGAACAAGTATTATTATTTTGTTTCAAAGAAGTTCTGTTTCCTTCCTTTATTTGAAAATCTGAAGAGATCAAGAGAACTTTTGTAGAAGTTGTCAGTGGTTTTTTGGTTGTTTTGTTTTGTTTTGTTTTGTTTTGCTTTTTGTTTTTGTCTCTTTTTTTTAAAGTCCAGTTTTAATTCTCAGAAATCTATTTCCTAATTAGAGCAACAGAGATAAAATTAAATATTTACATTATTTTTTCCCAAGTCAAGCAGCTAAAAAGAAGAAAAAAAAAAAAAGCCAAATTTTTTTATGTAGAGAAAGCATTTTGGTGAAAAACACTTTCTAGTGGTTCTGCCTTGAGTGTTCCTAAAATTTAAATGAAACATTTTTATTAGGTAATTATTTTCAGGAAAAAATATGTACACAATTAGGATTAAAACCTGGCATTTTCAAACTCTTTTGCATCTTTAGTTTTATTATTATATTCCAGCACTACTGGAATCACATACGCTATTCATTCAAAAGTGAAAAGTTGAAAACATGCACTTCTAAACTGAGTCCTTAAAAGTTTACATAGCTTTTTACTGATCAGCAAAACAGGAAATATCTACTTTATTAATAACAATATAAATCAAATGTTGCAATCAGAATATTTAGAAGGAGCTGCAGTACCACCAAAATTGTTCCGATTGCTTTATAGTATTTCAATTTCCATAATCTTTTAGCCTGCTGTTGTCTTTGTTTTTACTAGTTTGAATACATTCATTTTCAGCTGGTTTAAATTGGATACTTAAATTAATGCATTGTCAATTTGCTCTTATGGCAGAATGAAATTAAAGTAGGAAACATAGATGTGTTGTAATGATAATATAGTTTTAAAGATGCTCCTGATTGCCAAAAATACACATTGTCACTAGCCAAATAAACTTAATGACACTCACAAAATGGTATTGGTGAAGGCTATTAACAAGATGTTCTCTTTAAAAATCAAATTGTTTTTCAAGAAGAAATTATATTATTGAATTTAAATGGCTGAATGCACACCTATTACTTTTGCAAGTACTTTAGATAAGGCAAATACAAGAACAAGATGTAATAGTAACAATTAGTATTGCCGCATTCTCAAATAATTGCTTCCTTGATATTTAAGGTTAAAGTTCTTGGGGTAAAAGCTATTTTCTTGGGGAAAATACTAAAACTAATACTAAAAATATAGTGCTTAAACATTAATTTTATTGAATAGGGAGGAAATCAGTAGGCAAGAAGCAAGAAGTCTGACATGTAAAGTGTCAAATTTTTTATCTCCAGGAAGAAGTGCAGTGTTTGGTAATAGCTTGTCTGATGGCCTCTTGCTTATGCCAAATAGCTGCACACACAGCTCCTGGTAGGCATGCTCATGTATCAGCATGTCAGCTATCACTGCTTCTCAGGTCTGAACTTGTGCTCTTCGCTGCTGAATTGTTACCTCACCATCAACCAGTGAAGCTATACAGCGAGTGGAGGGCTTTTTGTTCAAGAAGGCCCTTTCTTCTTTTTAAATTTCTGTAGGTTATTCCCAGTACCTAGTTGAAACCATTTGGATTATATACTCGTTTTTAAATTTTGCCCTTCCAAATTTTCTCTTTACAGTATTTTAAAACTCCTCATACATCTACTAACTATAAGATCTTTAGGCTGCCATTCAAATTCTCAAGTCTAGGGCTACAATTCAACTTTGTTTGAGTTAGAGATCATATATAGTAGAAAATTTTACATGCCTGTTTCTTTCTGAGGGCATAAGCACCTTCCTATGTCCATTGTATATGAAAGTCACATTTTGCCCATTTGTGTCAACAGAGAAAAAGCTGTATGCCTAGCTGAATCCTGTGACAACAAAGCTGTGAGACTGGTGCAGAAGTCCCAGAGTAGGAGGGACAAGAGCAGCTGTGTTCTTGGCAGTTCCTCTGTTTTGGTTGTGCCTCTACACACATATTTGAAAATTGCTGAAGGTGTCCCTTTGCACACATCTTAGGAGTGGGCCGCCTGGTATCACCTTTTCAAGCCCAGTCTCAATTTTGCTGCAAAAGTATTTAAAATCATAACCCAAAGAATTTGAACTTACATTTTCAAATTCAGTCTGGAGTGTCCCCCTTGAAAACTTTTAAAAGGCTGGGGATAGGTTGAGTGGCTGCTTTGCACTTCTGGACACAACATGCTTGGGAGCTGCAGCTCTGGCACCAACAGTGCAACAAGATCTTGTGATGCTAAGATCAATAAGTATGTGGACAAAACAAAACACTGGAACCATGCTTTCACAAAGCAGTTCAATAGCCACCTATCCTTTTTAACAGACAGTGGAAAATACCGTGTAACTGGTGTGCCTTTTTTTCTTTAGTAACTCAGCTACAGGTCTTATCATTTTGCTTCTCCTGCTTAGAGATCATGTACTGTCTCTGCAGTTTGAAAATAATTTATCTTTTAATGCCACAGAGCACTATGCACTCAATTTCAAATTCAAATTCAAATTCAAATGCTTAATTCATTTAACTAGAGAGAATCACCTTCCTCTGGAGACTAGTGGAAGAGGTCGCTTCTTTGACATCAAACATTTTAATCATTATGATTGAGACTGTCACCAGTGCTTGCTGCTGAGAATGTGTCATTTTCCTATTCTAAGTCTTTGTTACTTTAAGAAGGTTATATTCCCATGGTCTTTTTATGCATGTATTTCCCATGGTGTTTTGGGGTGCATTTTTATATCTTGGTGAAAATCACTGGCTTGGGTGGGGTATGTGCATGCATGCATGCATGTGTGTTGGTATTACACACACTGGAGTAGAGAAGGCATACTTCAATAACTAGCAAGAATATACGTATATAAAAACATATATATAATGTTTCTAAATGTAGTAAAGTTGGAGCAATTTTCTTGACATTTTCAAATTCTAGACAGATCAGTCTAAACTTTTTTGACTTTTTTAAACTGAGGCAGAAAAAAATCCCCACAAATTTAACAAACTTCTGATACGACATAAATAACAAGAATCAGGGATGCTGGAAGACATTTCTTAGTATAGATATTAAAATTCTTAATAGATAGTCAAATACTGAAATTGTCCTTCAAATTTTTTTGTATTTCTTATTTTTCCCATGAGAAAAATATTTTTAACATTAGGTGTCTTATAATTCTAGATCAATAGTACACATGCACATGACATCAAACTTTTAATCATGCCCAAACCACATGTAAAACTTTTAATTGTATTTGCTCAATGTAGGTCTAGTCACAGCAGAACAAGCATGAGATGGTCTACAAAGATGAGTAAGACAAGTGGGACCCTATTTTATGACAAATTAAAGTGAATTTATTTGAAGCACTGTGCTTGAGTGCTGTAATAGCATGAGCTGACATTTCTAAACGACACAACCTATGTGGTTTCCAGTAGCATTTTATTCTTTTGAGTCAGATCTGGAAGAAGCAGAATAATTGCCTTGGGTATTGTTCTATACTCTGTGTCTTTTGGCCCAGAGCTACTTGGTTTGATGGAAGTATAGGGATCTGCACTGCACTGCAGTTTGTGATGTGAGTAGGCCCCAAAAGAATTGGGTTTATTTTTTCTACCAAACAGAGGTCAAGAGAAATAAAGATTGCTTGCCATAAATATATGAGGGAGAGAAATGCCAAAGAAGGAAAAAAATCAAAACAGTTTAAGCTAAAGGACAGTGTTGGCGCAAGAACAAGCTTGTTTGAATATACTTGAATGAGTTTAGACTCCAAATGAGGACAGATTTTCCAGCCAGCAAAAAGGTCCAGAATAGCTTTCTGGCAGCTAAGATAAGTAGGCCTACAGAATATTAGCTATTGCTAAGATGAAGTGCAATCTATTTATGAGACTGTTTTATGCAATCAACTGAAGCAAGAGAGAAAACATAAGCTCTAGGGGACTTCTTCAGTTGTCATATCGCTTTCTCCTCTTCCTCTCCCAAATGACAGGGACATTAAACCCCATTCACCACAGTTAACCTTTAGCATCTAGCGGAATCTGGTCCTTGCAGCTCATTGAACTGATAGTGGAGAGAAAAAGTGATGTGCAGAAAGCTGCCCATCTACTAAAAGTTTGAATTGTCCTGAGCAAGTAGCCTCACTCTTTGTTTTTCATCTATAAAGCACAGCAAGAATCTATACTTAAAATAAGTATCTAAATTCAGTGGTATCAAGCGGAGCATTGTTATCCCATTTCTACTTTTTCTCCAGCTCTTAATTATTTTTTTTATATATGTTTAAACTACAGTTGTTAAGAATTTGTCATGGCTTCAGGCTTACTGCACTAAAGGCTCCTTAGTAACTAAATAATGTCTGCACCAGAGAATTTTGAATAATTACAGGAAAGTGCAATTTAACATGTAAGTAATGGTTTCATGGCTTTTTATGTCTGTATCTTTTTCCTCATGTGGTGTCACGTAGAATAAGTTAAAACCAATACTTAATGTGTTTGCAATATAACCCTATTTTCAATGATAAACACAAAAGACAAATTTCATGATGTCTAAGTAGTCATGAGTACAGCACACACAAATAGAAGACTGACAAATAATTCAACATAGCTAAGCTAAAAGAGCTGAAAAGAAAATCCTTAGGACCAGAGAATCTGATGAAGCAGCAATCACCCTTGCAAGACTACAACTGATTCTCCCCAAACTCAAGGCAAGATTTTGCAGCCTGGGTCAGATATATGGTAAATAAATAATTACTGAAGTTCTGCTGGATAAGGAAACATTTCCAACTGTGAACATTTAATCTCGTCTTAAAATTTTAAGAGGAAACTTTTAAACCAGCATAGCATTAAATTTAATAAAAGATAAAGGTCAGCATTTACCAGACTCATGTGCTTAGCTGCTTTACCCAGTGTACCTCTGCAGTATGTGTTCCTGTCTAGAAACACCACTTAAAAAGGCCCCACCTTCTCTGAACAGTGGACCTGATGGGACACAAAATCCAAAGAGACACTGACTCTGAGCATCAGTAAAGCCACTTCTCAGTTTTGCTGCATTTCTTTCTGTGAGGAATTTTCTAGCATTTCAGCATTATTTGTCTGCAGTGTTTACTTTTGCTACTCCTTACTCCCGCTGAGGCCACTCTGAATGTGTCTTGCAATACCATGAAGGCTGGTTTCCTAATTCAAAACATAGAGGTACATTGCTTTAGAGTTACCTTGCTACTCATCCCAGCTACTTAAGGGCATTGTGATTCCACTATGGGAAGACTATGCTGGCAGCACAGTGGCACTGCTGAGGGTCTGGGGTGAATGCAGACCTGTATTTCCACAAATCAAGACTGGGATCAGATATGATCAGATATGATGAGCTATCTCAGAATTTTTATACTGCTCTCAGAGAAATGTCAATGCTAGTGCGACTCTGCCCAGAATCGGATCCATGTGGTAGTGTGTCTCAAGTGGGAAAATGTATTTTGACTTCAGATCACACACTCTGAATTTCTTACTAATCTCTTTAACCAAAATAATACAGTATTATCTGGCCATGCTCCAGTAACATTGGTAATAGCTACAGGTGAAGATTTCCCAAGCCTCCCTCAAGACAGAAACTCATTTCCTTATTACTGCATGATGAAAAGTTTGTAAAACCTCTGGGAGGAAAAAAAAAAAGTCTTGTTTTATCCAAATGGATCTTCCATCGGAATGAACATGCAGTACATTTTAAAACAATAATTAGCCAACCATCAAGCAGGAAGTAAAGAATAGGCTCAGAACATTGGTGCTTCAAGAAACAGAAACAAGAAATCATAGAACTTACTTCACAGATTTCCAAAATATGAAATGTAATTATCCAATGATAATTTGACCCTAATATATTATTAAATCTTGAAGCTGAAAATTAATTATTCCTATCAAGATTAATTTGAATCTAGGGGAAAAAGAAGGTGATCTGTAATCTAACAAATTTAAATAAATGTGCTCTTCTTGATATACTTTTGCAAATAGCTGTGAAAGCTCTCTTGCCTTCATTACGTGCACAGGCCAAATCTATTGGTTACTAGACAAATATATGAAGAATTTTTTTCTGAAAATTAACTGTATTGGCATGTGTGATACAATTTCAATACGAGATGCAGAGTCACAGAATAGTAAACCAAGACACTGTTAATTGAATTTCCAAGGTGGCAGCAGAAATTGAGGTATCTTTCATAATTTTAAATGCTGTTTCTAAGACACCTGAGCCTAGAGGCTGTGCTTTGCTTTTAACTACTGACAGGCAGATGACCAAATTCTTTCAGGACTCATTTCTTACTGTGGCTACCACCTTTGGGATGCAAGTCACAAACTTTGTCCTACATTCCTTTTGCTTTAGTCACCTATTTAATCACCTATTTAATCACCTATTAACACGGGTTACTATCTACTTTATACATAAAAACTCTTTCTGAAAATACATAGCATGTTTACAGATATATAAAGACTTGCATATACTCATACAAACAGTGGCAAAATTTAGCTTTTTTCTTCTGTTTCTTAGTCTGCACACAGATGGCTAGGAAAATGGGGAGGAGTATTTTTATCTTCATTATGTCAAAATAATACTGAAGTATTATTATAACCAAAGTTATATGTTCACAGGCACACAGCCCTTTTATGTAGAGAAGCTAGAGTTCCTTATTCCTCTTCAACTGCTGTACTCACCACTCTGCCTCAAAGGAGCATCAACACATCACAGACTTTGAAGTGTCCACTCTTTTTTTTTTAATTTATGGCACTTAAGTACATCTTAACTTTCTAGTTCCTCCATGGGAAAGATGTGAGATTCAAATAGTCATCGTGGTTCATTCTTCTTTCTTTCATCTTTCCTATTACCTTTGGGGCAGCAAAGAAAAACAATCAGTTTCCATGAGTGACCCCTTTAGCTCTAAGAATATTTAAGAGGGTATGTTGGGAGTACAAAGCCAACCCTTTATGTCCAGGCATTAATTTTAGCCACACTCAGAGCCACTTCTTTAATTACACCCTATTTGAACATGAGTCTAGAATGGGCACAATCATTAGTTATCTTAAAGTATGTGAAACATGAGACAAAAAGATCAGAAAGTCTACACATTTGAGATTTTATAATGGATAAGCTCTTACTGATCTCTCTTAAAAGAAGGAGGGGAGAAACAGTGTTATTAATTTAGCATGGAAAATGAAATTACCCTAGGCATGGACAGTTTGTTATTTATCAGATGCTCAGGATGATTTATAGAGTGCACTTTTCCCTACAGGTTGGATCACTGAGTGTAATGGCAAATATTCCATGGAAAAAATCCAAGTTGTTTCTAGGTTAACATTATGTTTTATGATCCAGTGGAGGGAAAAGGACATCAAATAACATGACAGTGAAAAATTCTGCAAATTTACTAATGAAAGATACTCAATACCCTCATCAATATAGTCAATAAATATATTGAACAGAACTGGCCCCAGCACAGACCCCTGAGGGATCATACATTCCCACCCAAATATATATGTGTGATTAACAGAGACATGCTCCAACTAGCACTCCAGTGAGCTGGTGCAGCCAATCCAAGTGGACTGCCAGACACCATCCAGGACCGAACTCCCTCCAACCAGCATTCATCTTGGGCTCTTGGGTGACAAGAGCCCAACACCCCACAGCATCATCCCATGGGCAAGAGTTACAAGGCATCAATTGAGAAAGGTTAAGAGAAGAAATGTCTGCATATTACACAGCTGACACCCTGTTACTCCTTTGCACAGCGCTGCTGCCACGTAGCCTATTGACATCAGCCTCCCAGCACTGCTGCCTTGCTTCTCCCTACATCTGGAGACAGACTTCCTTACTGGGGAACACTTACTGGCCACTTGGTGTATTCTTATCAGAAGAAACACATTTGAATTTTTAGACAACTTCAGAGAGCTTGGCTTGGGCATTGACTTTTCTTTCTCTTTTTATTTTTCCATAGCAGAAGACAATAGAGAAAGCCAAGTAACAGACCAACAAAAAGGCAGCAGACACTAAGCTTCTGGTTATCTATCATAGGTCATTGTTCATTCGGTGTTGCAATCCTAGGTCTTCATTCCACTACTCTTTTTCTACCACTGTACTTGTTGGAATTTCTCATAGGGAGAAAAAGAGCAATGGAAAAGCAGTCTCAAATAAATCAATTTTCTGTTGTCATTCAGAGAGGCTTTACTCTCATTTGCACCCAGTTCTCTTCTGGTATGGACATAGAAATTTAATGGACATTAATTTAATTAATGACTAATTCATTGGTTTTTTCTGAACAAATGTTTACTGACATTAACAAGCATGTACAGTTTGAAGTACAGGTTTTATGGTGCAAGCCATGATCATATCTGCAGGGTGCATTGTTAAAATGCATTTGTTGATGTAAAAAAATATACAACTCGCATGGTACACACAACAAATTTTAGTTCCCTGATGTAGTTCAATACAAGGTGAAAAATGAACAGTTCTCCAAAAGGGTGGTGTACCCAGACAGGTAAATGGAAGTGGAAAGCAAACTTAGAGCTGCACAGCACAAAGTATCTGCTGCAGAATCTCTTGCTTAAGCATTGATTTTATCCCAACAAAATTTAAATAAGGTGCCTAAATTAGAAATGTAGTCCTGTAAGGTGATATTATAGTAAGAGAAAGATCTTGCTGGAGGTTTGTACATATATGAATAAGTTATAATTTCTTTGATTTAGCAACAGAGGAAGTATAAATTGACTACAATCTTCATGTATGTCCTTTTAAGAGGACTCGGGTCTAGGTTAGCAGAGTTTCTGGACAGGAGTTTCAGTTGTTAAAGGTTATTTATGGGTTTTTTCTTTTTCTTGCTAACTTAGGAAAATATTTCTTTTCTGTGAAGCTACATTTTAAGTATGGTGGAATATTTTGGCTTTCACTGTTTAAAATGTTATTGTTTTGAATGGAAAATCATGCACATATTACAGTTATGTCAGCTTCCTCATAGCAGTCAACTCTAAGACATGTTGATTCATCCAATACTTCTTTGTTGTGGGACTACCCCTGACAGAAGGGTTAATTTAAAAGAAGAGGAAATCTTAATCCAAACTCAGTTGTATGTTCTTGTAAGGTCAGAATCTACAGTGTGGTAAAACTACTTCAGTCTAAAGTGTAAAAATGAACCATGTCTTCTATTCAGTGCTTTCCTTCCTGTGAAATCCAATAGCTGGTTGATGGGGGGTGGTGAGGGGCGGATGTTGGCTTTTTTTTTTAATGACAGAAATTCATTCAGATTAACCACACATAAAACTGACAAAGACAAGACTGAAATGATATTATTCTAAGTCTACTAGCAGGTGTCCTAAGTGTAAATAGGTTGCAAGACCATTACTTCATCTTCCTCGAACCATTTTGAACCATTGGCAAAATTTTATAGAGTGCTATACAAATCAATTATATACCACCTTAAAATCATTATTCTTAAGCTGTACAGGTGTCCCTTCTTTTTAACATCAAGCCACAATTATCAAAGGTGGATTGGCAAGATTATTATGGGAGATACAAGGTTATATGGACAAATAAAATGCGTGATCATTTATTTGGCACAATTCTGTAACGTCAGCGACAGTTTCATTTGAACAGTTTGAGATTTCAGGTCGTGAAATGATTGACACTAAAAACACCTGTGAGAAATGCTCATTGATAGTATCTTTACAAACTTTGAAACACATTCAACTATGCACCTGTAAAAAAAAAAGTTAAAAAAAAAGTGCACTTGAAAAAGTATCAAAAATTCTTCAGTACATATCTCAAAAAACCCCTCCTTCTTTTACCATGACTGCACAGGTGTTTTTGATGAGCTAGGGAGATATTTTCCTCTGCTGTTTATACATGGAAGTCTCATGGTAGAATCATGCTCATGAAGTAACTTTTGATCATAAATTTTATCCCTGGAAATAATTTGTCTCTCCTGTGAGACTTTCCATTTAATGGTAAGAAAGCAGCTAGCAGTGATGCTATTTGTTTGGAAATGAGCTGTGCAGGTTTCTCCAGATTTTGACTTCAAAACAGAAGTGTAAATGTTTGGTATATTTGCTTTATATGTTTGGCTCTCCTTTGCTTCAGTCTTATACAGACTTCCTCTTCTGACTGCATGACAGTGACCGAAGAAAAAATAATTTCTGACACTTCCATAAAAAAGTTTAAATATATGTCTCTCAGAGACAACTATCTCTACTTCTTATAACTAAGAGAGTCTCTACCTTCAGCTCATCTTTCATGGTCTCATTTTTTCTTGTCAAATAGTTCTATGGATTCAAAAGCAACTCAACAGCAGCATTAATGTTTCCAAGAACTGGCATTTCTAATAGGTATGCTTCTGATTTTAGGAATGCAAGGAAGGAAATTTGGGCTTGCTTTTCTTTTTTGTTTTCATTCCTCATACTGAGAAGTGGAATTACACAGAAATGCAAAATCATGCTAAGAAAATGGAAAGTGAACTATTCTGAGCAGAATGCAGAGCTATTAGGCAGTCACTTTGTATTGCCAATTGTGAGTCCTGTTCTCCCTTTTGGAAAGGTGAAGCAGTGCATCTGGAGATTGCATAGACACAGATGAACAGGGAGACTAGTAAGGCAGTGTCAGGAGTAGAAGGATGGGAGAACATGCATCTGAGTTACAAAACGTTTCAGGGTTATCTTTTTGTTGTTTTTAAAGTGCTTTTAGAAACATGGAATGGGATTAATTTTATCAGATGCATATATAAGCAGTTTAATTCTGCATCTGAGCCTGCCATATGCTGCCTTGAATTGAATAATAGAGAAAAAAGGTTTTCTGAGGTGCAGTTCATCTCCTTCTACAGTAGATATCTAAAATTTGTTAAAAGGGAAGCTAAAGGTAATTAGCATAGGTGAACACATTTATGCTATAAACTTCTAAAGGTAAGTGAGATGAATCCCACCTTACATTTTTGGATACTTTATTTTCCTAGGTTTTTCAAGAAAAAAGAGTTTTGAGAAATTATTTTGGTTTAGTCAATACTCTAATTTCAGTCAAAAAAAATTTGATGGAGAACTGTGGACTACCTCTAAATGGCACATGAAATCTATACTAACGCCCTGTTTTATATACATTTTTAAATTTTGATTAGTTGATCTTGAATTTATACTAATTCACTTTAAACCCATGGAATCCTAGAATATTTTGTATGACCTTAAAGGTCATCTATTTCCAACTCCCACTCCACGAGCCGGTATATCTTCCACTGGATCGGACTTCTTCAAGCTCCATCCAGACTGGTCTTGAACATGTCCTGGAATGGGACTTACAGAACTTCTCTGGGAAACCTGTTCCAGTGCCTCACCATCCACAAGGTAAAGAATTTATTCCAAATATCTAATCTAAGACTAGCCTCTTTCAGTTTAAAGCCGTCACTTCTTGTCCTGTCACTACATGACACTGGTTTTTTGTGGTTTACTGTGTAGATTTTCTGCAAATCCTCTTGAACTCTGGAAGTTGTTTACCACATTTTTTGGAGCTAAATTAAGTGGTGTGTAGTTTCCCACTGTGCTCATGGTTTTTTTGTCTCTAGATAACGGCAGTATATTGGCTCTTTGCAGGCATAAGGAGGGTCTTTTCTGCCACTTAGTGAACTTGTACAACTGTCATTTATTGCTAGATGTTCCAGTCCAAAGCCCACAATGTTGCTATTCAATCGTGTTTTTCAAAGATATTAAAAGCGTACAACCTCAATATAGTTGTTATAGTCTTCTTAATATATATATGTATACTTGCATTTATGAAACAGTTTTACTACTTGCCATTTTGGTGAAGCTTTTCATGTTGATTTAAAATAAAACTCCAATTTTATTCTATTAAACCTCGAAAACCTTACTGTTTTCAACAGTGCAGAAGCTGGATCCTAAATACTTCATTTCTTCTTAAGCTTTAACAGTGCTGCCTTTGTAGCCTGGGCTAAAAACTTGCAATTCAGCTACTCTCTTTTTCAATATCTACTTTTACCCTAAATCATCTTAATTTGCTTTACAGCCAGTAGGAAGGTATAAGCATTTATAGCTCAGACCAGCAACCAATTTAGAGCAGTGAGCAATTTAGACATTGCTTCAGAAGAATAAATTTCACTTGAGAAGTGTCAGGCTCTGTTCACTATAGCAATCCATGAGATTAGGTGAGATGTAGATATCAATGTCATAGACTCTCACACTCAAATAAATTTTCTAAATAGCTATTTAGTACCAACTGGGATGTCCCAAGGTATTCACATGGCCTCTAGCTGCCAGTTCAGAATGGTGAAAATCTCTTTTACTTTGTCATATGTCAGCACCTTACAAATGGCTCAACTACTCTGTAGATCCCTAGATGGATGTTTTAGATAACGGAATTATACTTCTGCTCTCATCTCTCTCAGATCTCTCCTACAGGACTGGCTTCAGATCCATGTTGAGATATCTACGTGTCATCACATGTATTCACATGCAGATGTGTGCATGTGAAGTCGTCTAAATTGCAGCCATCAGCTGGAGTCAAATTTATCTAACACAACAAAGGTTGGACCTAGACATTCAGCTCATCTTGAAGTAGATATTTGGGCTCAAATCAATTGCTTCAGTGGATTTATCTAGTGCAAGCTGAGGGTTTTTAGGGAATCTTGTTTGACCGTAGCAAGCTGAACCGGAAATAACTGGTATCTTTCAGGTCCTGTGCCCCAGCTGCCACTCTTATGCAGGTGTACTGCACAGTCTTGCAAATGTAATCTGTCCTCACTGGAAGACAATGTAGTGAAGCTATTCTTCTGTGAATTCTTTTCCTGGAAGAAAACATATAAATCCCACTCTAATTTGTGCACTCAAAATTAGTTGTGATTTCAATTTTTTGTTTCTAATGCCTAAGTCTATGCTCTGTCACTTAATGGCCTGGCCATTTATTCTATCTTTACGCCCTTTTAATATGTTTTCATCTTTGTTTATATTAATCTGCTAAATGTAGTCAGATTAATGCAGGATTTTTGTGTTGTCTTAGTTTAGTTTTTTAGCTGAGCTATATTTCCTGCTCCATGCTTACTCTTAGTTACCTTCAGAAGTGAGCTCTCAAACTTGAGATTATGCTAGCCACAGCAACAATGTTCTTTTGCTTCTGGAACACATTTCCTAATGATGCTATGAGCATGAGATGACTGAGACGTAGTCACCTCGTTCAATAGCTCCACAATCACAGCCTAAATTTTGTCTGTGGGTATGTCGCTGTCACCTGCAGTTTTACATCATTATAGTCTTTTAGTGTTTTACTTAGCACTGAAGTATAAACTACAAACAGGGGAGCCATGACCTTACCGCAACGAAAAAAGTATGCCAGTACAGTAAGATTCCTGCTCTGAGTCTTTTCTCAGACTATTGAAAAACAGGTTTCACATGAGAATCCCCTCATCATGAAATTAGATTAAACTTTGTAACTCCTTTTTCAAAAATGGCTCAGCATGGATGACCCTATGTGGTACCAGGTCATTGCCTCAGAGCTTAGCAGGAGACAGACATTTGCTGCCAGGCACAGCTATCCTCAGCTGAGGCTGAACCAACACATTGTCTCCATCATACTGCATTTCTTGAAAATCATGGAATCATAGAATTATTTAGGTCAGAAGACATCTCAAAAATCATCAAGTTCTATCCCCTCCAACATGGATAGGGCTGTCTTCCACTAGGCCAGATTGCTCAGAGTCCCATGCAGCCTAGTCTTGAGCATGTCTGGGAAAAGGGCTTCCATAACTTCCCTAGGAAACCTGTGCCAGCTTCTCACCACCCTCACAGCAAGGAACCTCTTCCAAATATGTAATCTAAGCCTAGTCTCCTCCAGTTTAAAGCTATCAGCCCTTGTCCATGCCCTTGTAAAAAGTCCCGTGTTACATGCTGGAACATGCTGTAAGATCATTTTGTTCTCCAGGCTTAAAGAAAGAAAGAAATAGAAAAGACAGTGGGGAGAGACAGAGGGAGAAACACACAGATAAACAGAGTACACCCATGGATCCAGTGGCATGTCACTGGTCCTTCTTCACCCTGGGCCTCATGAAGAGAAGAGAAAGGGCAGACATGGACCCCTTCTCTGTGGTGACCAGTGACAGGATGTGAGGAAATTGACCTGAGGCTGTGTCAGGGGAGGTTTATGTTGGATATTAGGAAAAAGATCTTTACCCAAAGGGTGGCTGGGCACTGGAACAGGCTCCCCAGGAAAGTGGTCACAGCACCACCCTCACAGAGTTCAAGAAGCATTTAGAGAATACTCTCAGGCATGGTGTGATCCTTGGGGATGGTGCTGTGCAGGGCCAGTTGTTGGAAGTCATGCTCCTTGTGCGTCTCTTCCACCTCAGCTTATTCTGGTGTGGTTCTGTGCTTCTCTGATTCTAGTTGGTGGGGGTCCCAAGGTTGTTCAAAGCTTGTCACTATTTATGCATTTTAACAAACAAAGAAATTGATGCTCATTGGCTGCACATTTCTCTTATTCTATTAGTTAAAGATTCCCTCACTTCTAATGCTACTTAGGCCATGCTGAGTTTCCTCTTGTTTTGAGTCAGCAGTCCTTTAGTCCATGTTTCTTTAGTCCATGGGTCTTGGTTGGTGATTGCGTTCTGCCCCTGCCAGAATTACCTCGTATTGAGTGGGAGTTGATTTCACCACAGTTTCTGAGTTGGCTTTCCTTGTGGCCCATAAATTCGGCATTCTCTGTGTCCATTATCAGTAATGCATCCTTCTCCCCCAGCTTTGTTAACATTGGCACAATAGTGCCACCTTTATCTTATCTCAAGTTCCCATCACAGTGGCTCAGAGCAGTCCAAGTTCCATGGAGGCATATTTGAGGGAAGTTCAGTGGCCGCAGATGCCACCAGTCCCAGAACCTGGGGTGATCTCTCTTTGACTGTGATATGTGTATGAGCAGTTGCTTCTTCACACTGTTTGCCACAGTGAGAATTTTTGTCTGGACGCATTACCCAGGATGTGCCTGCCAGACATTGCCTTTGCCCAGCCTGGAGTTAGCACCATCCTGTCACTCCATTCTATGCTTTTGTCATGGCAAAGTGGCCTAAACAGTGTTTGGGAAAGGTAACAGTGTGTTTTAAGTCCATACAGATGGGTCTTTCTTCTTCAGTCTGCAGGGCATTGACATGGTTCTGCAAGGGTACCTTAGGCTTTAGAAAAAGTCTTTTCCTCCTGCAGGTCCTTGAAATCTCAAAACAGACTTTTAGGGGGAAAAATTTCTAAAGGTTGTTGAAAATCTACTAGGGCAACTAAACAGAAAGCTTTGGATTGATGCACAGTTTATTTTCTGACTGAAGTTTCTCCAGAACTGTGTGTTCCCCACTGTGCAAATTTATTACCCGCAGCCTTTGGGATTTGTTTGTTTCCCTTGCAGTTTATGCTGCTGACTATACTTCAGCTATGCCATCTGTTGTTCTTCTTTCCTCTTTCTTAGTGTTTCTTTTTCCCTGTGTCCTCATTCCAGGCTACATTAACTGCTCCGTGTCTCAAAGGGTATTTAGGAACTTTCAGCTGTACTCTGCAACTGTCAAGTGCCAGTGCTGGAGAACTCTGAGTTCCTTTCCACATCCTCCAAAAAGTATGAAATGGCTTCAAAATATAAATTATTTTCAGCCTTCTGGTGGGTATCTTCATCTATACTTGGTTCTTGCACCTCTTGCACCTTGCACAAAATGTATGTAGGTTTCTTCTTTCTGCCCCAAGGACAGATTTTCTTATCTCAATATTGACAGCTCTTGAAAAAGAAGGAGTTTTTGTCACAGTTAGGATTTTTCTAGTCCTTAGTCACTGAAATCACCTAATGCAAGAGAATTCTTAGCTTTTATTTTAAAACATATTTCCAGATCCTTTGTTTGAAGAGATATAGTGGAAACCCTGCCACAAATACACCCAGTATGAACATGGGCTGGAAGATTGGAACACTGAATCAATAACTGACAAGCAAAATTTTCTTAACTCTCACAATTTCTAAAGAAATAATGCAACTGAATAAGTTTAAAAAATATGGTAGATGTTTATCATCCATGTTTTAAGGAATAAAAAATCTGTTCTCAGGTGTAAATGTTGAGGGACAGCTGGAATAAAACTGAATTATTCCAATTTTTGGAGTCTGAATTGGCATATCACCATGTATGCTCTATACTTAGTCTGAAATAGCTTGTTTTTTAAAGCAAGCCAAAGTAATTTTAAACACTTATGAGTGCATGGAGTGCTGGGACACTGTGTTAGTGTGTAATGTGCATTTACTCTATTGTTTGGATTCTTGTGTGTGCTTTGTATCTTATATCCTCTGTGCACAGCTTTATTTACCTCTATGCAGTTACTAGAGTGACTTCATGAATCATAGTTAAACTAAGAGGGGGAACACACTGAGCTGCTTTAATAAGGAGACACTGAATAAAGAAGTAGCTATTTTGTATATAGCTGCACAATAATAAATTTATGTCACAAATAAATACTCTGCAATTTTGCAGAGTATCACATTTGCTTGTTTTCTTGCTCATAAACTATAATTTTATATTGAAACCCCAGTCTTTGGTGAAAGAACTCTTGGCACAAAAAGCCTGGCCCGTTCATTCTTCTACTTCATATAATGACACAAATAGCAACTGATAAATTGCAAAAGATTTGCCACCTGGGCAGAAATGGAAATTATATGAAAGGATATAACATGGACTTGTGCTATTTACAGGGTCTTGTACTATCATGTGGCCTTTTTTTCAATGATTATTTGATTGGTTTTTATTGTAGAGATGGAGACTGCTGCCCTTGAAATAGCGTTTTTCAGAAGTTAAAGCATGTATGTTGAAATGAGTTCCCTCAGCAGAAGAAGACAGCAAGTATATTAATGCAGGTATTAGAAAACTTGATCAACTTAACAAGTCAAACTATTTACACTGACTATATAATGTAAGCTCTGCTGCTTTGTAAATTATTGTCTTCTACCTTTTGAATATGGCAAGCAGTTGATAAAGCCCTCTGAGGAATTTGCCACCCCTCTGCTTATCCATCTGTCCTACCATCTCTGGCTTTTGGAGAAACAGCTGTCTTTAAATATTATACAGTAATCTATGCCAAAGGAATGAATGCATTACTGGAGCTAGTATTGTCTTGTGCATCCTAAAAGTGATTAATTTTTTAACAGGTTTCAAGAGATGCGTTCATTTATCCAATAGGTTGAACAATAGGCATGGACTGTGGAAGGTAGATTACCTCCTGTTTTTTCTGTTGTTAAGTAGCTGATAAATCCCCATGGAAAAGTAAAATATTTATCCCACAGTGTCTGTCAGTGTCACACAAAATCACAAATTCTTCATAATGAAGAAATAGTAGCAATGTCACACTATTTTGAGCAAATGCACAGTGGATAAACTTCAGAGCTCAACAGTTTATTCCAATAGGAAAATTACATTTTTTGAAAATTAAAACAATTATCCTGTTAGTATGCTATACCATACAATCCACAGTATTTACATAGTGCTGTTATTGAATCTGTGTTTCAGTTTTTCTGGTTTAGCAAGTAACAGGAGCTATGAAACACTGAAGAGAGAAGATAATTGCTCAAAATATGACACGTTCAGTCACTTGAATGGGATTCACTATGTCTAAAGGTGGAATTTGAAGACAGTTGGGGATTTTATACAAAGTCAAGGGTACTTCCCACTACAGCCTCCATCCATCACTAGAGAATAACATGAATCTCCCACTTGAATCATGTTTTTGACCCTTGTGTAAATGCCTTAGGTGCACGAGGGCACCTTACATGCCATTACAGAGCTATCAGCTAATGAATGTGGATCTAGATGACCACAGTACACATATCTGCACTTGACCTAGTCATCCTATTTTACTATTCATGGAAGAAAGAAGACAAAAAAATATCAGGGCATGATTTGTATTACTGTGCTGTGCATAGTGAACTGCCTGCTGAAATGCTTATTGCTCTGCTGTATGAGGAGCTTAGTGCTCAGCTCAGACACAGATTTACACATGGTCAGACGAATCCCAGGCTTTTCTATGAATAAATGAAAAGTGCCTGTTGAAAATATTAAGGCACTGGCAATCTAGATCCCCTTCTTGATTGAAAAGGTAACCCAGAGAAACTCTAATCTCAGAAAGCTTTAGCTTCCTTGTCACTTTTAGAAAGAAACAGATCAATCCAATTACTCGATTAGTATGGAAAGATGTGATAACATCCACTTATACTATTTACTGGGCCCTTATTTCATCCAAGTGGTTAGTGCGCTTGGATCCCTGAAGTGTGTTGCTATTTCTTTTGAACGAAAATTATTAGACAGCAGACAAGAGAGTAGTAAATTACCTTAATCTCCTTTTAATTACAAATGTGCAGTTCCTGCAGACAGGCATTGCTGAGTGGATTTTAATACTAGAGCAGCACAAACCTGGC
The DNA here is from genome assembly GCA_013399835.1 of Leptocoma aspasia. NCBI lineage: Eukaryota > Metazoa > Chordata > Aves > Passeriformes > Nectariniidae > Leptocoma > Leptocoma aspasia. Next base: position 45,940 of record VXAX01003958.1, read on the forward strand.
GTGCCCTTTAGGAATTGAAAAGTAAAATTTCTCTTGCTTGGGCAAGCCATGCTTAGTTTTTTTCTGCAGCAAAAAAACATGCTTTAGTACAGCTTTCTTATCTCATTGTCAGTGGGATGCTTTCCTGGAAACTATCAGTGTGATGGCTCTTCCTAATATGAATTCTTAAATAATATTTTACTCTTAAAGCACTTAGTGGCTGTACTGGTTTTGACCAGGACAGAGTAAAATATATTCCTAGTAGCTGATATGGGGCTATGATTTGTGCTGAACACAGTGTTGATAACATAGGGATGTTTTCACTATTGCTGAGCAGGGCTTACACAGAGTCAAAGACTTTTCTGCTACTCACCCCACCCCACCAGTGCGGAGGCTGAGGGTGCACAAGGGATTGGGAGAGACACAGCTGGGACAGATAACTCCAACTGACCCAAAGGATGTCCCATAATGTATGATGCCGTGCTCAGCAATAAAACTGGGGAGAGGAGGCTGGCATTGCTCTGGAACTAGCTGGGCATCTGTTGATTGGTGCAGAGCAATTATTTTCTTTTGCATCACCCATTTTCCTTGTAGCTTCCTTCCCTTCCCCTCTCTGATTATTTTTTTCTATTCTTTTTTTTTTTAATTATTAACTGTCTTTATGATCTTAACCCACAAATTTTCTCATTTTTACCCTTCTAAATCTACCCTCATCTTGCTGTGGGGAAGCAAGCAAGTGGCTGTGCAGGGATTAATTGCTGCCACATTTTAATCTCTGCTGGGAACTAAGTACCAGGCAGCTGCTCACTCACTTCTTCTCTCCCCTGGTGAGAGGTGCAGCAGAATCAGGAAAAAAAATAAAAGCCATGGGTTGAGGTACGAAGAGTTTAATAATTAAAACAAAGTGAAATGGTATATGGTACTAATACTACTAATAATAATATTTGCAAGGAAAAGGAGAAAGAGAGGAAAGTAAAGCACAAGAAGATTGAGTGATGCACAATACAGTTCACCACCTACCAACAGATGCCCCGTCCGTGTCCAGCAGCAATTGGTGCCTCCTGGCCCACTGTCCCTAGTTCATAAGGTGAGCATGACATTCTGTAGTGTGCAATATGACTTTGGCCTGTTTGGGTCACCTGTCCTGCCCATGCCCCTTCCCAGCTTCCTGTGCCCCCCTTCACTGGCAGAGTACTGAAAAGTCCTTGATATACGGTAGTCACCACTCAGCAGCAACCAACACCAAATCAGTGTGTTAACATCATTATTCCCATACTGAATCCAAAACACAGCTCTGTACCAGCTACCAGGAAAAAATCTAGCTCTATCCCACCCAGCCAATTTTGGACAGTCAGCAGTCCAAAATCTGGACAGCTGACTACTGGAATTAAACTGTGACATTGACCCTAAGTTATTGGTTGGTTTAAAATAAATCATATTCACATTCACTCCAGTAAATTCTCTAATTTGAAACAGAGCATTGGATTTGATTGCCCTGTTAGCTTGTTCAGATTATGAGTATCTCTGGAGTAAAACCATGTTTTATGCAGCACTGAACACACATAAAACAAATTAATAATGTGTTCAGATTTGTCCCTTAGCCATCAGGTTTACCCATTTAACTAGTTAACAACTGCCTTTTGATGATTATTTACTATGCTGGCCAGAAAGTTTGACTATGATATCTTCAGTGAGATTAGACTGATTTACTGGGGTGGTCAGAAAATAATTAAAAGAAAAAAGAATCAGGGAGATAAAAGACAAAGAATCAAGGAGATTTCAGCAAGATTTCAATTGAAATTCCAGGTAGATTCCTGAAAATACCTAGTCTGATTTTCTGTTGCATATTTTCAGCAGACCCAGACTTGAGAGCTTCAAGAGGCTTTGGGATGATATATCTGGTAGCTGCTTTAGCCTAATGTATACTATTACATGAACTTCGCAGAATGTCAGCTGGCTGCTTTCTAATTCGGTTGTGTCCTAATACACCAGCTCAGCAATTCATTCAAATTATCCCTTTAAGGAAAAAGGACATCAATAAAATTATACACTGTTAATTTAACTTTTTTTTTTTCTCAAAAGCTACACAGAAGTTAAAGGAATGAAATAATTAGATGTAAATTAACCTTCATATTTATATGTAGCTAATTAGAATACTTGGTTTTATATACCTAATTTGTTTTTGACACCATAACCTTTTAAAGGCCTGTCTTTAAAAATGCTGGAAACCTAATAAAAACATTCATGATAATATACAAAGTTTTTTTTTTTATCCATACCTTGATTGTTAGGCTGACTGGTACATTTATATTTTACCTGTGCTTGCAAAACATGGAATAAAGGGAATTCAGACAAGTCCTATAAAATAGGCAGTTTGTGACTCCAGATATTAAATAACAAAATTAAGCTTGCATGTAACACAAGAAAGAACTCCAAAAAATTGCAAAGCCAAACAACTGAAAATTCATGCTGTGTCTGTCATTTTTATTGTGGGTCTGCCTATTTTCTGGAATCTTCATACTGTCTAGGCTTCTTTTGACCACAATCAAGTGGCTGCTGAACTCCTGCAAATCCATTTTACGTTTCATGACCAAGAGAGGGGTGTGACCTAGTAATAGTCTGCAGTGGATTCATACACATATCACTAGACTAATGTGATTTTCACTCAGACCCAGATAATCCCAGACAGAAATACTGGACACTACACCACAGAAGCAATATTCTTTCTTATTTTACATGTTAGCAGGTATGGAAATGTTATACTATTGAGTCAAGGGAGGGATTGGCTGTCCCTCTTGTTCCCATGAATCAAGAAGTCATTCATTTCTGTCTCAGTTACCTAGAAATGAATAATGATCTCAAATAAACATTTCTGGGTTCACTATGCAAATATTTTAGGCACTTAAATAATTGCTAATTATTGTGTTTTACATAACAAAAGCAATGTTGCTGCATGTTTTCAAAAAATAGAAGGGCTATGTTCTTCATATATTGCTTATCATACCCAATGAATGAATAAATGAATGAATGGAAAAGAGACAAAAACATTAAAGAGACAAAAAAATATATAAATAGCATCACCATGATAATTATATGTTTATGAACCCACTACATTTTAGGAGGTACAAAAAATGTTCATCTCATTCATCATTTAAAAATATCCATGGTATCAAAAGAGTGCAAGGAAAGCTCATGTTTATGACAACAATGTTTCAATATTTACTTTGATAACTGTCTCTGTGAGATACTGAGGTAGGGTCTTTTTTTAAGCTTGTTACCTGGTCTAACAATATTCAGGAAGGGTAAATAATATGATTAAGCCAGGGGTTTTGACAGTGATGGCACTTTGACAAGGGATTTTGTCTGTAAAGTTTAAAATGGCAATCAACATGGCCTCATGGAAAATGTATCTTGTCAAACAAACGTAGGATTTTGTGCACAATAGGTTTGGTTGATATCTGCAGCAGATAACCACATTGACATAATGCAGTTATACTTCTATAAAGCAGTTTTCCTTGTCTTTCTTCCATCTGCTGAAGATATTGCTATACAAAAATCAATGAAGCTTAAATATCATCTATGAAAGATGTTTTAGAAAGTAATTACAAATGAAGTATCAGTGTCAACAGGATGCATAATCAGATGACTCTGAAAAGTTAGTTCTTGCTTTTCAACCTCTTCATCAATTATCTGATCAAATTTGCTGATCATGGTAGTGAGAAAGAAATAATGGGCAAAGACCAACTCAACTAAATTATTCTGTTGAAGGAAATTACTTTTCTTTGGACAGCATATGTTTAACAAAGCCAAATGAAAGGGCATGAAGCAAGGAACAAAGTGTGTAGCTCACACTTTCAGGATGAGAAATGGCATCCTGGCATTCAGCAAAACTGACAAGACTTAGAGGTAATAGTAAATAATTAAGCGAACATGAGCTCCCTGAGCAATGCCACAGCTAAGTAGGTGAACATGTTTCTAAATGCATGGCTAGAAAAATATTAGATAGAAGTGAGGAGTGTTTGTGTACAACACTTGAGAGACATTTTTCTACCATGCCTACATGCGTTTTTTTGGTGATTGTCTTTAAAAGGGATATCAATATATTAAAATATTACTGAGAAAAATTACAGGGGAAGGTCAAGATTTGGGAAACTAGCAAAATATACCCAAGATAAGATTATAAAGTCATTGTCTACAAGTTCATATGTGGGAAAAAACAATTCTGATAGGAGACAGAGCTTGAACACATTAAAAAGGACAGTGATTGGAAAATAGCTAATTCAGAAGACAAACAAGAATCACCTCTTAAAATAATAGACTCATGTAATCATTTAGGTTGGAAGGGATCTCTAGAGGTTATCTAGACTGCTCTCCTGCTCAGAGCAGTACTAACTTTAAATTAAGATCACTTTAAGCAAGGCCTTGAACACTCAAATTTGAAAGTTCCTGAGGGTGAAGGTTTCACAGGCTTGTTAAGCATCCTGTTCCAGCCCCTGCCCATTTACTCTGCAATTTTTCTTCTTATATCCAACTGAAAATGTCCATGGCTCATAGCCATTGCTTCTCATCTATAGATTGTGTGGCATTGAGTGGAGTCTTACTCCATAATATTTTTTATTTCCTGTATGTATTAAAATGAGAATTTAGGTACATATTTAACATTACCGTAATTGAAAATTAAGTGTGATTTGGTGAAAAGAAAATGCCTCTATTTTACAAGCGATATGGGTGGGGTTTCCAAGAGGTGTAGAGTTCATATAAATCATGAGACTGATGCAGGAGTTGCTGGATGAAATTCTGTGATTCCTATAACTTAATTTAGCTAAACTAAGTTTTGATTTGCTGTAAAAGTTCATGCTAGACATTAAATTCATGATGCTATGGAGTCAATCAATTGCAAAAATAGTCTGGTTGAGTAATTAACAGAACTAAAATGTTTCTGGATAGCAAGGGAATAAAGTTTTTCCCTGTCCTATTAGTGATGCTCTTCATTTTCCCAGCAGTGCTGAGACGGTATATTCACTATTGATTTGGACTCTTATTTAGTAGCCTTGGTACTGGTATTTACAATCTTATGGAGATTAAATTACAGGCTTGGAGCATAATGTTCAGATGATACTTACCTTCCTATATATGTCTGTAGGACAGACATTCATACCTTTTCTAGCACTGAATATTTTTTTTTAATCAGTGAAGAGAGAAAAAAGTGTTTCTAGTGAAAAAAAAATCATGAACCAGAAGTTCAGATTAATTTTGGTGAGATTAATTTTGCCTCAAAGTGCCTTCTCTTATCCACTGATCAGGAAAAAATATAGGGGAATGATTCAGAAGCTGATATGATACACATCTAAGTAAGTATCTTAAGTTGTGTGAGATGAATTCCAAGAAAGATTGTGTATGAAAATAAATATTCATAAAGAAAAAATACACATAAACCCTGAATTCTCAGTTCACAAACTTAATCTTTATATGATTGTTTTCTCCTAAGAAGAGCAACAAAGATGGTGAAAGGACTAATGGGCATGATTTATGAGGGGTGGCTGAGGATGCAGGTTTGGTCAGCTCAGAGGAAAGGAGACTTAGGGGTCCCCTCTTTGCTGTCTATCACAAAATGTTTACGGAGTGGAGTGGGAGGTGCTGCTCTTTCTGGTGTTGGGTGATAGGCCACAATGGGAAGGCTAAAAACTGTGTCAGGAAGAGTTCAAATAGGACATTAAGAAAAGGTTCTTCACTGAAGGTGTGAACAACAATCAGAAAAAGCTCCCCAGGTAAAAGCTCCCTAGCCTCTCATGGTTCAAGAAGCATTTGGATAGCACTCTTAGACATATGGTTTAACTTTTGGATTTCCCTGTGCGGAGTTTTGAATTGGACTTGATAACTCTTGTGTCCTTTCCAGCTCAGGATATTCCGTGATCTAACGAGTCTAATCTTTCGTGATCATGTATTTGGATAGATTGACATTTCAGCTGCTATTTATATTTCATGGCTCACAGTGACATTTTGAATAGAGACTCTGCTACTGCATGTACAGAAGAATTGTACTTCTTCAGGTTTTTGATCATAATTTTATGTATATGCTGGTAATTATCACTTTGAGTATTTCAGAATCTATTTAAAGACAGAATCAACCCTTTCATTCATTGATACGTTTTCACAAATATTGATTCAGTTTTGCTAGGGTTTAGTGGGAGATCAACTTCTGCTTCAAATGCCTACCTTAACTAAAAATGTCCCTTATTTTCTAGAATAATATCTTTAGTCTTTCTGAGATTAAAACTGTATGTTTCTGAGATTAAAGCTGAAGTCTTCATTGGTACTTAGCATCTATATAAGGTAGTGAATTTGGGGCTTTGTTCTGTGTTTAGATTATTATTTTTTAAAGTTTTTCTTGTTTAAAAAATGACCACCTCATAAATATTACGTTTCATGGACCTACAAACCAATATTTACATTTACAGTCTGCAATTAAATTCCTCCTTTCAAATAATTTGCATGAGTTACAGATCAATAACTAATCCATGTATCTTTCCCAGCATGAAGATAATAGAATATTAAAGAAAGTGTTCATAAAGTTGTAGTTCAATCAACATACAAATCCATGGAAGTAAAAAGCACATTTTTGCATTTAAGGACTCATTTAATATGATTTTTTTTTACTGTGGACTTGATTTCCAAGGATTATCCTTTAAAACTAATACAGTTTAAAAATAACATGGTTATGGATTATGTATGATACATAATTAACTGTGAACGTTCATCAAAATTTAGTAAGTACAGTTAATAACCTGAAATTACAATAGACAACAGTTTAAAACATTGACTTTTTTACAAATACTTAGACCATTGTGTAATTAAGTTTTCACTGTTTTCATTGTACAACATGTAAGTGTATGGTCATACTGTATCCAGGTAGCCCACATATATATAATAGCAGCATTGCTAAGATTCACCTCAAATATGCAAAACCAAAGATTAAAAACCTAGGTTTAACCATCAAAATGTATAAAAGATTACAGTTGAACAACCAACTTTTTCTTCTCTGGACATGCTTAATGCAGCTTTTCTTTAACTTTCTGGATTCTTAGAAGCAGTAAGCTAAAACTGAAGATGTTAAATTTATTAGAAAGGTTATTACTCTAAATTGCAACTCTTTCTTGAGTTCCAACAGAAGACAATAATGAATTAAAAAATAGTTTTTGGGGAAAGTATCCTACTGCTACTTCATTCTGCTTTCCTGTTTCCAGTGTATGATGACTGGTTCTTATTTTCTGTCTCTCTTTGCCTATTAGAGCCTCTCTCTGTATTTCCACATCATCTGATTTTGGTGTACCCTTTCACGCTATTTACTGCATGTTCTCCCTTCTCTCATCCTCTGCCCTGAACTTTGATACAGAGAATGGGGCTTTGTTAACTGGGGAGTTGAGAGGCATCATGTGCCTCTCCAGGCAGAATAATCAAAACATTTGTGTATCCTTGTTTTTTCATAGCACCTGCCTAAGTAACAGAGCTCTGACACACTGTCTCACCACCTACCCACTGGACTGTGTCTGCAGGTGGAAGGTATAGTTTCAGAAGCTTTGCATGCTACATAATTAAGTCATGGGTAGACCACAGAAATAATCTTTTGGGACTGTGTTTAATTATATTTCTGTTGCAGTTACTATAGCTTATACTTGCAAGATACAGCTCATATCTTGAATTGGTATCTTTTTTCTGAAATGCATTAAGAAAGCAGATGACTGAAATATCTGTCTGGCAATATTCACATAAGTTCATCACTAGGCATTTAAATGCACACCTTATTTTCAAAACTTTTTTTTGTTCTTCCTAAACTTTACTTGATTTAATGTAGAATTTGTTGTTAAAACAAGCAGAAGTGTACTCAAAGAAAGGTGCTTCTGCAAATTTATCAGCACATTGTTTTCTTTTCATTTTCATGGGTAATTTCACAATTAAACAGCTTTGGTGCATTCTATTACACAGATCAGAATGGTCACCGGTCTGTCCTGTATAACATCTTGCATGCTGTATAGTCATGAATGTTTGTTACACTGCCAATTAATTTATAATGATAATATTTAACAAAGGATGACTTTTCCAGCTGGAAGCAAAGTTATTCCCTATTCCCTATCCTCCCTAACACCAGTACCATTATGTCCCTCGAGCTGGTATCATGAGATCTTTATCATCTCAAAGTGATGTTAAAAATAAGCAGATGGGAAATCATTTTAATATCTTATCTGGAGAACAGCATCTCCCAGTAGTGCAACTGCCCTCCTAAAATTGAACCTCAGAATCAACGCTGCAGAAACCCACTCCCAAAGTGCGATACTTTTTGCATGCCCTCGTTAGAGGTCTTTTGTTTGCCTCTTTTATTCAGTGTTTCATCATGACAACTGAAAGTGACATTTCAAAAGCTAAGAGGACTTTACATAACAGAACCCCTACTGTCATTCTTCATTTCCTTTCAATTCGAGCGTGTTTGCTGCATTTTCATTATGTAGGAGATCATGCAGCATGTCAGTGCACAAAGCCTCTTCCTTCCTGCTGGCAAGGTACATGAAGAGTAAGTCTCAGGGCCAGAGAGTTATTCTTGCACAGAATGCAGAAATGCCTTTTATTAAGGGAGGCTAACAGCCTGTACCAAAAAAATAGTTTGACATGGACAAAGGAAGAAACTAAACAAAAGCTTATGAATTTTGTCATATAAAATGTTCATTGGGACAACAATGCAATGATGTAGAGAAGATGCAAAAGAAAGGTAACTGACTACATTAACTGGCACAAAAGACCTACAACTATAATAGAAGTTTGGGGCTCATGTCTCATCCATCATCTCTTAAACAGGTTGAAAAAAAGGGCACTTCAATGTGGTCAGAGCATGGAGAAACTTTTGGGAAAATACTTCTGAGAAGAGGAAGATTATTAGGCTTCTGCATTTCTCTGCAGATTCTAGCTTTATGATTTAAAGACCTCCATGATCACCAGTTTGATGCTCTAACAGGACTAGAAATGGGCAGCACATAGTAGTGCTGAACTAATTGAAGCCCTGCTGAGAGTCCTGTGGGATTTACTTTGCCCTTGCTCCACTTGTGAATTCCTTTCTGTTCTTCTGCTTCTTCTTCACTGGGAAAAAATAAAAGTCTGACTGTTTAACCTGCAACACAGGAGTAGATTGATTCTGTCTCACTATAAGAAGAAATAAACCCAGAGTATCTCAGATTGAGGAAAATGGAGGAGGAACCAAAGAATACAAGCAAAATCTGTTGTCAAGACCCTGATAGTCTGAAGATATAAACATAAACACAAATGTCCTTCTATGTCTTCTGCATTTCCTTTTATTCCTCATTTTCTCTTTGAATTTGCCTTTGATTGTCTCGCCAAATAGGAAAGATGAATCTAAGTAGCAGAACTATAATATTCTTACCTGATAAAATGATAGAAAGTATAACAGAAATTCTCAACCTCTAAAGGAAATTTTGATATATTTTGATTTACTGGTCTTCACAGCCATCTCAAGATGCTCAATGGTGCCCTCTTATCATTTTCTTTGTCTGACCTACCTAACACATGTACACTTACTCTGTAATTTATGAAAATGGTCAGGCAAGTACAACCAGGCCCTGAAACAACTGATTAGAGATCTTATTGCTTAAGGATTTCAGGTTACAAAAAAAAATTTTGTGTATGATAAGTACAACTCTAAATATACACAATATAACCAGAATGCTTTGTGGTCCCAAACCAAATGTCCTGCAGTTCCCACTACAGTCTCTAAACACTATCACTGTTTGCAGGTGATCTTCAACATCTTTCAAAAAATAGACAGAAGAAAGCAGTAGATAAATCTAGCTTGTCACACTCCATTTTATGTTTTTTGGGATTTTGTTTAGTAGTTTCGTTTGTCTGTTTGTTTTTGTTTCTTTAGTAATCAAGACCAAGTCAGCCCTTGAACTCAGATTAATACTGGCTAACGAAACTGTAACAAAACTGTAACTATCCAGGTAACACATCTTTTTTTCTTCTAATTAAATAGAACACAGTATTCTAACTTTTCATTCAGAGCTTTACAATTACAAGAGATTTTTTCTATTTGAAATTTAAGCACTTGGACATGTATAATTAGTGGAGATGCTTGGATTTCATTTAAAGAAAAAAGTTCAGGTCTTTCAATGGACTACTGAACTATGCATTTTCCAATGCACCGGAAATTTCAAAAAGGCAAACAAGCAGTAAAGAAAGCTAGGAAGTATTTATTTATTTTTATATAGATAGACATGTATTGTAATATCTATTATAAAGAAATAACTATCTATT
>VXAX01003958.1:56280-203122 GCA_013399835.1 Leptocoma aspasia
TTATATATATTGTATATATTTTTATGACTGGTCATTGAAAAAATTATCGATTACAATTCTCATGCAGTACATGAAACAAAAATCAAGACCTTATGTCCTTCTCTCTTTAACTTCTGATTTTTGTAGGATTTTATTTTTTAGTTGCTGCTAATCTATGTATCTCTCATCTTGCTTTCTTCACTGATTGACTATGGAAATTATCTGGAACTGTTTATCTCTACCTCACTCCAATTAAGTCTTCAAACATGTCTTTTAACAAATCTGATTTGCACTGGTATACATACAAAACTGGAAAAGTTTGTAAATAGTTGTTTGAAACAGTGTGTCATTATATATGCTCATGCACAACTCTGCTTTTGCCCCTGTATTTTTTGCCTCAATAGGGTTGCTTTTCATTAGACTGTACTACCTCAGTGTACATTCCTCCTCAGATTCTTTCTGAACCCAGTTTCATTCTTTTTCTCAACATTTCACTGTTGCATGCTGCTTTTATACTCAACCCTTTTTTTAAACTGAATCAATATAGCAACAATCTGCTTTATCCTTCAATAACTACTACATTTATAAATACTCAACTACCAAGTCAGAACGAAGAGAAGAACTTTTCCCTGTTTTATTAATTATGCTGCTTTCAGTAGTATTTTATTCCTACAATAGTAATACAACTTTCCAATGCAGGAGTACTGGCAACTTAAAGGAACTGGATTTTGTGAAGAGATTTCATTTATATATAAATTTCTAAGTCTGGGAAAAAACCTCTGGTGGATTTACAATTCATTCAAATTTCTTTTTCCACCATCATTGGTTGCTAAGATATTCTTCCTAGCAATTTATATGCAAATATCTATTGAGACAAAGGAGAGTGAATGAGGAAAACAGACAAGCTACACCACATACATTACAGTATATTTCCTTAAAAGTTCTCCTTTTAGCTAAAACTGTAGAAAGAAATAGCAGCATCAGTGTCTCTGATGTGGGACCTGTTCTTGTGTTTCTACATCACTGCATTAGAGAACAAACCAGGGGGCATGTAGAGCTTTTGGTCAGGTGAGCTGTGGTATCTTTCTATGTTTGTACAAGTTCTCAAGCCATCTTTGGTCAGTCCACATGGCAGCTGTGGTCACCTGCATGAGCCACATTGTCCCTACAGGCTGCATAACCCCTAATGCAGTTGGGTTTGGGGTTAGCCCATATAATCTGTACTCGGTGCCTGAGCTAGTTTTGATCTAGCTTACCACTGCTGCAATCACACTTCTGATTGCTGCAGGCTCATGGCTCTTCACTCTCGTTGTCTAAGATAAAGTGCTGAACAGATTTCTTAAAGCAGAGGGATAAAGGGGGAGAGAAACCTCTAAGGTTTGATTCTCGGGAAAATTATAGGAAAGAGATGAGAGTGAGGCTTTGGAATTTCACAGAATCACAGAATATTATGAGTTGGAAGGGACTCAGATAGATCAAGTCCAACACTTGGGTGAATGGCCCAGCATTGTGCACTAACCAACTGAGCTAATGCACCAATACACAGAAGTTACTTACACATCTATATCATATCTGTGCACATAAGATCAAAATATGCTATTCTATATACTAAAATGAGCTGTGATTCATGAATGAAGCAGAAGAAACACTGACCAAGTTTCTCAGAAAAAAACAAAACAAAACAAAATATAATATTCCGGATTTTGTCAGCTTTGAGAACTACAGTATATAGTCAGCTTTGCATATACTGTTGCTGAATCTGCAATGAAAAGATATGTCTTTTCATCTTCATCTATATATCTTTTGGTTATATTTTTTTCTCCTTTGCCCAGCTGGGGAGGGAAGTGATGGAGCAGCTTTGGTGGGCACCTGGCATCTGGCCAGGTTCAACCCACAAAGGCACTACACTTATATAAGGTCACCCACTTCACAGATATTTTTTTCATAAAAGGACAACTTTTAGACGTTCATTGTGCCTTTAATGTGTAGAAGGAGTGTGAACTTTACACACAGGATGAAAAAATTGGTTTGGGTTAAACAAATACAGACCAGCTTAATTGCCCAGGCTTCCTTACCTGCCTGGCCTTCAGCTTCCAGCCTGAAAGACTTGACCCAGGTGTCCCCCAGTTTCCCAAGTCACCGCATCCATCCCTGTGCAGATGGAAGTCTGGAATACTATCTGCTGCCTAGCTTTAAAAAGAGGAATTCAATCTGTACATGTGGTAAACTGAATTAAGGTCTACTGCTTGTCCTATCTCCATCGACTTTAACAGGAGATTGCACATGTGCATATTGGCAGCTACTGATTCAAGAATCAGAGTCTTGATCCCTGCTGTACTGTTTTGTGTTAACCTCTGTCTCCTGAAATGTCTGCTCCCCCATGCAACTTTTTCCTCAGAGTCCTACCATCTTCAGTCATTTCCATAAGTGGTTCTTCCTCTTCCATCTGTCCTCCTGGAACTAATGGTTTGCTAAAAAACTTTTTACTCCAAGTCCTTGTGTGACAAGCACATCAGAAAAAAAAATGCATATTTTGCCAGATACATGACATTTTATCACACATCATTTTGATAAAGATTTTTACCACATCTGGCAGTTCAGAATATGCAGGAATATTTCTGCTGAAATTGAGCAAATTCAGTTCCAATCCCACTTAAGCATAAAAAAGCAGTAGGCATGCAACTCCTGCTCTGTTCTTTAGTTAAACACAAAAAGTGTGCATCCCAATTTCTCTGTAATTAATACTGACTAAAATGATTCACATAAAGTTAGTGGAACAGATTTTTTTTTCAATAATTATGTCTTTAAATATATGCTTTACCTTTATCATCTCCTTTTTAAGTAAACCTAACATTTCAGGAAAAAAAGAAAATAAAATCATGAAAAACTATCAGAAAATTTCCAACAAATAACAGAAGTTGCAGAACAAAACCTGTATATCGAAAACATTTTTAATTGCAAATGTAAAAATCAGAATTGCTGTTTGCAAATAGATATAGCTCAATGTAAACTTTATAGGATTCACCACATTAATAGTTCTAAATGCACCAATAAGCTCATTAGGTGGATCAGAAACGTTCATTTTGCCATCAATCTCTATTAGTTGCAGTTGAGTTCTGGTGTTGAATCACAGTAGATTAATTCAGCTCAGGTCACAGGTATTTACATGCCTGAGCACTTTATCATATAGACAGATTAATCCACTTGCAAAAATTCAAAAACATGCTCATTGGAGAGGTTAAAAAAACCCAGCCATTTTACATCACACATTGTAAGCACGTATTGCTTTATAAACTACTGCAGATCCAGGCTACTGTAATATTTTCTATTTATCCTTTTCTAATAAATATATATATGACACAGCCAATTACAAGAAATGCCATCAGTAACCTTTCCCAAAATTACACTTTTTTAGAATAGACAGAAAGTGTAGACTTTTGGACATTTTGTAGAACATTTGGCAAAGAAAGATTTTTGCAGAGGACTGCTTCAGGAAAGAAACACAAATGCATACGCCTGTCATCCTGTTGCTGTATTGGAAGTTAGAGCCATATAAGTGATTGGCTGACTGAAAGTTTTACATATTTATTTCCTGGAGTCTTTGTTTCTGTTCAATAGCTACTCCCACTACCTGAAAGCAAACATCACCTTCACTAGACATGGAAACAAATGTCACCTTCTTTAGTCTTTCCTCAGGGTTACAATCTTCTTACCATTGGACAGGCGGCTTCTGTTCTGGTTTCAGGGTACTGAGATCTGCACATAACAATATTGCCTTAGAACCTCCACAGCATTATGGATTAGTAGAAAAGACTGATCACTACAAATTAAATATTGAAGGTGGATTTTTTGGATTGAGTTAATATAAAATTATTTTTCAATGCATTATTCATTCAGTAAGAAAGTTTGGATGATGGTATATTACTTTGGCTTTTAGGCTGTCAATCTGAAAACCAAAGTAAAATATTTTATTGACACATGAAAACTATAGATAAAGAAAAGATTACTTGTATAATTTTGCTGGTACTATTAAACCATTAGATATTTTTCTTTAATGAAGTGGACAGATATGACTTTCACATGATGTCACCAGTGAAGTAGATGGTTGGTGCATGAATGGAAGACCTCCAAGTAAAAGGCACAACAGCTGAAATCCTGGCCCAGAAGAGGAACAGATACTAAGTGAGGTTACAATTTCATCTGTCAGTTTTCTCCAAAGTTATCACCACTGTCTTTGTAATAAAAAAATAAGAAAAATAAGTTCCTAAACAACTGTTTTATTAGCAAACGATTTTTTTTCAAAAGCTGATGAATTCTAATGGTGCCTGATCAAATTCTTTTCTGAGTAATTGTAAGCTGTCCTCACACATTTGAATTAACCTTTTTAAATCATACTCTTATTTTTCTCCTTTTTGTAAACAACTATCTTACAATATTGTCATGTACACAGTTTGTCTTCTATCTGCATTTTTGAGTGCAATGACTGTTTTCCTGTCTGTCATCTCTGTTCATTCCCTTTAGCACCTGTGCAGGTAAAGGTACAGTTTCCCAACAGATGATACTGTAAGAAGGTAAATCCAACCAATTTTTTACTTCCAACAGCAATCAATACAAGCTCAAGAAAGAATTTATAGTAGGAATCTCCTGTATATAAATATCTCTCTTTGGGGATACATTTTCTGATAATGTATTTTTTTTCAAATTCTAATATCACTAGTCTAAATCTAAATTTGGAGCAGAGCAGCAACCAGATGATCAGCTGTATAATACCACAGGTGCTGTGGCTTTAGTGTGTATCTCTTAATTCCCCTAACAAAATCCAGCATTTTTAGGAGATCTTGGTATTTTCAAAGGCATGAGAAAACTCAGCAACTGTTTCAGCCTCTGATGTAATCACTGAGGTCAGTGACACTCAGACTAGAAGTCCATTGAAGACAGTGACTAAGTTTGCAACAGCTCTGTTGTCAGTAGGAGAATGATAAGGTTTGTAAGCAAAAAATTGGAAAGTCAGGGAAATAGGAAGGCTATCTCTAAGAAGCAAAGGCTGAGTAAAAGTGGATTGATGACACATATAAATAAAAACCCCACAGATCCATGAAAAGTAGTAAATCTGAAATATGCTTTTTCAAACATAGTACTTCCAAAATTACCCCAGAAAATGGGAGCTATCTTATGGCTCTTTGGTCTTGAGTCATCTTTTGAAATGCAAAGTGCTTCATAAGCATTGCTTGAATGTGTTTATGCAAAAAGCTGCTTTCTTGTAATTCTTACCAGGACAATGGCAGTCTGTTCAAAAAATTTGTTATTCAAAGTAGGCGATATTATGGTCCATGTGTTTTGCTTTGTTTTGTTTCTCTGTTGTTTTGGATTGTTGGTTTTGATTTGTTGTTGGTTTAATTTTGAGAAAAGGCAAATGTGGTAACAACCATAAGGTATAACCAAAGAAGATATATCACATCTTTCCTTTGTACCTGAGAAGGTAGACAGAGTTCCAGACTTCTTGCTCTGCAGATTCCATGACGTGCTGTAGGTCTGCATATCACAAACATGAGGTAGAAAAACAACAAAAAGCCTTTTCTGTTGAAGCCAGGTGATATTTGTCCATTTTCTGCAATGTACTAATTGAAAAGTGACTGAAAGGAATGTGCAATGATCAGTAAGTGAACATTGAGAGATATTAATTGTTTAGCTTAAATAAATGTTACATAGAATGAATTACACAATTAAAATATTCTGTGTTTAGTATGCTGTTTGTCTTAGCATAAGTAACTTGGTTTGGTGAAGCCTTAGGCTGCAAGCTGTGAATTTACACCTACATATGCTTTTGGCTGGAATAGATTATAGGAATATATTTTCATAGTAACTTTCCTAGTAGCTAGTACAGTGATTTGCTTTGTCTTTTGTATGAGAAAAACGTGGAAAACACACTGACGGTTTGGTTGTTGATAAGTAGTGTTTAGCCCAGATCCACAGCTTTTTTAGTTTCCCACATTCTACCAGAGAGCAGGTGCAGCAGCAGTGCAAGCAAGACACTACAACCATCAGTCCAGGCTGTAACTCCACGAAATGAGAACACTGGACAGCCTGTCTGCACAGACAAATTGAAAGAATCCAACAAATTGTTAAAAGGCTCCAAAATCACCATTAGAATAAGAAAAGCACACGAGACGTGGCATGAGTGAGTGACAGGAGGGGGCAGAATTCATAAGGGTATAATTGCCTGGGGATTTCTTTGTTCTGTGTCCCTCTCTGGAGGCATGCAGCTTGAGCTGACCTGCTGCTGTAGCACTCTATTATTTATATTTATAAACCCAATGTCTAAGACTCTGCTATGGGAAAGCCCAAAGAAGGAGGAAGCATGTCCATGAGTGAGTGTGCCTGTGAGCAAGGAGTTGGCTCACTGGAGTCTCCTGCTGTGAAGGGACTCTGATCTTAGCAGTTAAAGTGCCAGGTGGTGTGTGTGTGTGACTCCTTGGATAGTGTGAGGATGCTCAGGCAGCAGCTTCTCCTTTAACAGTGAAACAGGTGCCAGGTGAATGTTTGTGTATCTATATATTTAATTGGAATGCTTCATCAAATTTTACTTCACCAGCCAAGCATACTAAGATAATTTTCACTTAATCATGCATAGCGGAATATTTCTATGCATTGTATTATTTATTATTAATGAATTCTATTTCATTTCAAAATGCAAACATGTTTAAATTCATGGTAAAAAATAACTATTGTAATTCCTGTGCAGTGACCTTCCACACAGCAATCTTAGCATGTACTAAATAATGATTTTAACCTCAGAAGAACTTCTGTCAAGTACTAAGCAGAGAGAAGACAAGTGACTTGTTCAAGTTCATACAGAAATAGAAAGCTAAGAATAGAAATACAGGAATAGAATTCATGGGACAGAGAAACAGATTTAATTGAGGCAGAAGCTTGGCCTTTACTCCTCCAAACAGGTTTAGTTCTGTGGTTGACAAGAATTGTTGATTTCATCTGTTTATTTGTTACTAGTAATAAAATATGTAATATTTGAAAACCCTTCTCTATTTAAATTGATAGAATAGTAAACTGAAGAAGGAAGTGTGACTGCATGTCATTTTTATGAAGCAAGATCTAGGTAGCCAGGGTGTGTTGTAGGGGTGGCCTCTGTGAGGACACCAGGAGCTACCCCCATGTCTGACAGAGCCAATACCAGCAGGCTCCTTGTCAGACCTGCTGCTGCCCAAAGCTGAGCCCATCAGCCACTTTGGTGGCACCTCTATGATAACCTATTTAAGAAAAGGTAAAAAAAAACTGAGCAACACCTCTGAGAGAGAGAAAACCTTGCAAACACCAAGGTCTGAGGAAAAAATGAAGGGAGGAGGTGCACCAGGCTCTGGAGCAGAGATTCCTCACTTCCATGAGCCCATGGAAAACCATGTTGTCTCAGACATCTACCATGCAGGCCATGGACAATCCCACATCAGAGCAGATGGAGGTCCCACAAAGGATGCTGTGACTCGTGACAAGCTCAAAAAGAAGCCAGCTCTGGGCAGGACCTTGCAACCTGTGGAGAGGAGCTCATGCAAAATTAGATTTTCTGGCAGGAGCTGTGTCCTGTCAGGGACTTACACTGGAGCAATCTGTTCATGAAGGACTGCATGCCACTGAGTAAGGGGCAGGGAAAAAGGATTATGAGTGAAGTTCAGTTTGAGGAAATGAGAGGGATGAAAAGAAAATTATTTCACTTTTGTTCTTATATATAACTATCCTACTCTGTTGTTAATTTGTAATATAGTAAATAAATTTCCACAAAGTCAAGCCTATTTTACCCATAGTAGTAAGTGGTGAGGGATCTCCCTGTCCTTTTCTTGCCCCATGAAGTTTTTCTGTCTTTTTCCCCTTGCTCCACTGAAGGGGTGGTTTGGAATGATAGAGAGGTTTGGAATGATAGAGAGGTTTGGTTTAATTTCCCAAACTGTTACTTCTGCTCCTGTAAGAATGCTTTAAAAATAGATATGAAATTTGTCTCTGGATCTTGCAGACTTTAACTGAGCATATTCCTTCCCAGATATCATTCCACTGAGATAAAGTGACTCATGTGAAATCAGACGGCAGCAAAATGATGGAAGATGGCAACAAAGAAAAGAAACATCTTCCTCAGCTGTAAACACTTCTTCTTAAGCTCAGTTGTTCCTTCATTACAGATTAATGTGAGCATTCATAAGCATCACTTTGGAAGGTAAATCATGGTATTATCTGTGATTTCTAGCACAGTGCATTGTCTTGAGATGATCAGGTCACAGTATTGTTGATGCTGCCTTGTGCATTTTTCTTGTGTCTGGGCTTTGGTGTGTAGGAATTTGGTGTGTAGGAATTCCAGTGTAGAAATTTGACTGATATAAGCCAGAACCATGCAATTGTTTACACTTTATGAAGGTCAGATCTCTTCATGATGACAAATTACACATTTCTTTTCAAATGAAACCCAGAACTGGAAAAAATGATTGATTGTATTCAGAGTTGAAGTGGCAAAGTTAGAGTTGAAATACTCTTCAACTTCTTGGAGCAGGAAGAAGTGTAAGGGCTTTCATTCTTTTTGGAGGTGGAATGTATCTCTGCTTTCTGAATGGAAGTCCTAAAGCTGCCTCCTCAGCTTGACTGGTCTCTGGTTTGTTCTTCACCTTTACTGCCACTGCATTACATCTGCCTCCAAAAATTTGCTACTGTCTTCACTTTTGTCTCTCTTTGCACTATCATTGTCTCTTCTTTCAAATGCATTCTTTTCCTTGGTAAATATACCTTTGCAGCCGTTCTAGAAATAATATCTATGATTTATGTACTTATGCATTGATAAAAAGTATTCTTAGAGACTCTGACACAGCTTTCCAACAAATAAAGTGGACAATCTGACAATAAAGATCTGATCTCAAAAGTTATCTCTGAAATAAAGTTGGAGACTTGTTTTTACACACTTGGATCCAAAGCACCTAACTCAGCCTTTATCAAACTGAGTAAAGATGGGCAACCAGTTTTTCTGTAGTGGGAACAGAAATAAGGCTGGGAGAATGGAACTGAGTGCCATCGGAAGAGAGCCATTATCCTGCACATCTGCAGTCAAGTGGTTTCATTAAAATTGCTCCTTATTCCTGGTGTTCTACCTCAACAGGGAAATACTTTGCAGTTTATTAGACTCCTGTTTCTCCTGAGAGACACAGGATATCACAGAGCTTGTCTTTTTAATGCAATATCAACATTTCCTCTTGGGAGAAGATACCATTTTCACTCCCTCAAGTAAACAGCACCTGAAATCAGTTCTGATTAGTGTTCTCCCTATTTCATCCAGAATCGATTAGTGAAGGATATCGAACTTGTGAATTACCTGTCATCCAAAGCATCATGGTGTGTATACAAAAGCAAATGGACTATATTATAAGAGTATTGTATATGAAAATGGAGCTACTTATTAATGGTTTTTTTTGAGAGCATCCTAATACAAACATTATCCTGGAAATAAAGTGTATGGTTGTTTCTCCTTGCAGTTTATGCTTTGATTTCCATCCCATCACCACTATCACGCCTTCAAAATGTCACTAGAATACAGAATATTTTCACTGCAGCTTCAGGAGTATTTCGCTGCAAAAAAACTACTTTGAGCTTACGGGAAAAGAGGAATTTTAAGATGTCTAGTGGATTTTTTTTTTTTTACTAGAGAGTCTTTTCCAATCTGACTCTCCACACAGTATGTATGTCTTAATGGAAGAAGGGCAATTGCATCATATTTTAAAAGGTGTCTGTAATGCAGTGAAACAGTGCCAGTTTAAGGCTAGATTTTTGTTATGGGCAAGGAGCAGGAAACTGAGGCTTCCTTTAAAACCCCATTTGCCTGGCTGCATGGAGTTCTATTTGAATGTTGTGCAGCCAAAATTTATGATAAGACAGGGCAGAAAAAAAAAAGGGTAAAAGGGTAGAGTAAGTTTAACAGGAAGAAATTGAACACTTGGGAGAGGGTATGTGCTTTGATTTTCTGTTTTTCTGTCTCAATAGAGTAAAAAGGAATATTTTTGATTTCTTGAAGCTATTTGAGACAGGTTTGTCATTAATTTAAGTTACATTTAATGCCTGAATCTGTTTTTTATGTATGTGAAGCTGACTGCTGTGCTTGTTAACATACTCTGTAATCAATGCCCCCATTACTCAGTATTACAATAAAAACCATTAACACAAATTACTACCCAGTGCAGTTCTCAGCATCTATAAGTCACACATTGGTATTTTCCATGATAAACCTGCAACACCATGTACGCCCATCTTCATTATTTTATAATAATTTTTCTGTGAGCCCATGGCCATAAAATCAAACTACTCTTCTCTACTTCAAGAGGGATTGATAATCCATCAGATTTTTTTAAACATTTTGGTACCAAAACATGTAAAATAATACCCACCAGTATTTCAAAACCATGCAGAATACTAAATGTTACTGACTCTTCTGTGGAATTAATGTTTAAATTCCTGAAAATTGTAGTAGAATCCTACCTACCTCAAGTAGCTAAATTCCTTTGAAAATCTGGCCTAAAGGTTTTTTAAACTATATTGCATTATTGGTTAATGATTTATAGTGCAGCAAATAATCCAGATGAATACAAGTTTTTAATGGCACGAATTTATTTTCTTTGCAACTATGCATCACAAATTAAACTGAAGGATAAAGAGGTGCAGCAAGATACTGTTAGGAGAAAAAATAGATTTTCTTAGAGTATTATGTATGATAAATACATCTACAGTTTCTTACTACTTTCAGTGTATTTAAGGAAATTAACCTTTAACTTTCTAAATAAAATAAATTGATTACTAATTATTTGATTTTTTTTAAACTCACTTTTTAAGTAAAGGAAGAACTATAATTTAACAATGTAGTATTAACTACAGTAATGATTTTTTTTCAGACAGTTATTGTTACCGTGATTTATTACAGCAATAATTTTTTAATTTTATTTTGGAACATGGACAGTGGAGTATCTAAATTTAAAAATCAATTATTCCCCAGTGATGAATGAAAATTCGCACCAATCAGAACACAAATGCCTATCAGGAATGCAATAATTGGACTTTTTTACCTCATCCAGTGCCTCTAAGCCTGTGGCAGATGTGGAAATTTTTAGCCTTTTCTCCTCATTAGAGATAAAAGATTGGGCCTTAAACATCACCAAAGAATTCCTCATTACCCTCTTTTGATTGTTTGACTGTGATATTAGCACACATAATAAGCTGCTGAAAAATTCTGTGCTAACATTCTAGGGAATGCATAAAGCATATTTGATCACTTTGCTACATCAGATTTGACAATTTACAAGAAACAGACACCAGACTTACAGACCAGTGCTTTGTATTTTAATGGTAATACCTTCTTTTAGTTAAAAACTTTTTTGGGGGGAGAGGGCAGGTATTAAAAATTGCTGTACAGCAAATTTGGTGAGAAATAGGTAACTTTCAAAGACATATGTTTTCTAAAATTGTATTCAAGTTTTATGTATGCATCAAAATCTCTGTAAGCTTAGCAAGGTGGGGTATTTTAATATTTTGCACACATTTTAATGAGAAAAGTATTTTCATGGGCATTTGTGTGCTTATGTGGACTCTGTAGTGGTTAATTAAATGCTTAAAGAAAAAGAAAAGTATATGATACATAGTATTTTCTTTCATGGTTTTAAATTAATGTACCTACTCCCTGTTTAGGATTCAGGTTACAGGTCAAGTTTTATGTTCCTAATCTATCAGAAGGGCAGACAGGATTTTCTCTGGCATACCTGAATCCTTCTGGTTGTTTAAATTGGTATTTGCACTGTTGCAGTGCAAAATGGAAATGTTATGTAAGTAATGTTGATACTTGCAGATGACATTGTTAGTTGTCTTTATTAATATAATTTTCATATTTTCTCCATAAATGTGTTTCAATTCTCATCAAGATTCCTGCAGTGCACTGAACAGTCATATGCTTTTTGTAAGAAATCTTGAATATGTTATGTGATTTGCTACAAATGAAAAAAGAATCTAAAAAAACAGATATTTGAGTATTTTTTCTCAGTTGAACACTTACCAATAAAAATATTTCTCTATTAAATGAAGAAGCATAACACAAAAAAATCCAAGTTCTGCCAAACACGACAAAAGGAAAACAAGTTGTTTAAAACTCCAATGAATTGTAAAGAAAGACTTTAAAAAAATAATTACTACTTTGAAGTAGCTAATTATTCTGCAGAGACATCTCCCTTTCTCATGAGTCTTCACTGATTTCTGAACTAACTTCTATTTTTCTGTCATTGAAGTTTTAATTTGAGAAAGCTACTGCAGGGCAGTTTTTGTGTTGTAGGGGTTTGTTTTGGTTTGGTTTGGTTTTGGTTGGTTTTTTTTTTGCTGTTACATATTTCACAGTTCACAGCAAATCACCTTCTGGATTTGTTGAAGCTCAAATGCAAAGTTCAGCACTCTGCTATTCGACTGTCCTACTGTAAACTATTCACAAGGTCTTGACTACAGAATCACATCAAAAATAGGATATTTGAAATAGTTAGTTTTTCTCTTTGCTCTTAAAAACTTCCAAGTTTTTCTGATAAGTTATTCCATATACAATGTCAGTGGTTGGTAATAGGGATTATGTGCATCAGCTGCTCTTGCTGCCTGTATTATTAGCATCTCATTTTATTTTGTGTTTGAGAAAGAACTCATCTTTTTTTTTCTGGAAATTCTTTGAGCTGGAGACATAGATACTACCATGCTATTACAGTAGTACTAGAGATACTAGCCAGTGCCTAAAAGAAGTCATTATATATTAACTTATTTGACATAAAGCAACTGATACCTCTTGGTTTGAGACTGATTAAACTGATAAATCATCTGTCCACATGTCTACATTTAACACTTGCAGTCACAGACTTCTTCATTTTGAAGCTAGAACATTTCAAGCTGTGGTCTCCATATGCAGTGAACATTTCCAATGTTAATAAGATCTTTAATAATAAAGGTTATTTTAAAATGTGATTACAGTTGATAATGAGGCAGTGTTCAATGAGGCAAGAACATATATGGGGAAAACAGTTTTGTCTTAAAGTTGAAGCTGTTTTGTTAAATATGTGTAGAAGAACACATGGGTTTTCACTGGTGAGTAATAACCTAACTGCTAGCACAATTATTTAGGTTACCAGCAGTATTCCTGCTTATCTGTTTCTTATCTATCACTTCTAGTGATGTGTCAGCTACCATCTCTAAGCCAAAAGAGCAGGACTAATTCACTGGATTCAGGCCATTCCAGGCCATTCATTCAGGTAGTGCACACAAATCCTTTAAAGCAATAACTGCTTGTATGCTTACCTTCTCCGTGTCAGTGAATGATTAATGTGAATCCTGCATCACATATTTACCAGATAAAGTGTGATTACAAAAAGGCACCTTGCCATGCAATAATAATAACATAGGCCACTTTTTTCCCCCTGAAATCCATGTGAAACCATATGTTGTCCTGTTGAAATATAAGATTATTAAAAATTTGTTCACAATGTTATTTACACCCTGGATTCTCTTCAAGCTCACTCTAATCACCTTCTGTTACAGATCCAGAGTATCTAGGTGTTTAGTATTTCATTGACTTTTACTTCTAAATTGTACCGACACATACTTTTCTGTTGAGGCACTGCTAATTAAATTGCAGGAATGTAAATAACCTTTTCAAGAATAGCTGAGAAAAAAAGAAGTGAAAGAAAAAAACCCACTAGTATCAATATTTTGTATTTTGATAGATGGACTGTGTTTATATTTGATAACAATCTGTATTTGGTAGAGTTATTGTGTATTCAATTTATGTCAGCATACTTCATGGATAAAAATATTTCTCAACAGAAAGGAGTAAGAAATTCTGTTTTCAGGGCTAAATGTCTTTCTGGGCTCATATATTTTTAAAATGTAAATCATATTTGTAGTAAAGCTGAAAAGCTTTCTGAGAAAATATATTTTAACACTTAATTTTCTTCTCTTTCATCCCAAACCAACAATGCTGCCTTTGGACCTACACCTTGAAGAGTAAGTTTCTTCTCTATAATCTTAACGAAGAAGGATGTTTTTGAGCTAGGTAATTATTATTTTAATTTTATCAATGTTTCCAAATCTAATATGGGTGTCTTTCTGGTGGCATGTAAAAAAGTCCAGAACCACTTGGCTTCCTTTCATTCTGTAGTCCAGCAGGAAGCTATTGAAAGTTATGATAGTATATAACCCCAGAAAGTACAGGTTAATTGTGAGATCTGGCTATAAGACCCTAAGACATTATTGTAGCTCGGCTCTTCTGAACTCCATTTTAGTGGCATATTTTTCAACATCCTTTGGGTTTTGTTTTGGCACAATATGAGAATTTAGATGGCAAAACTTATAATAGATTAATTGCACATGAACTAGAAAACAAGTTTAAAAGTTAGGTGTTACATTGTGATTTGAATAAATAAATAGCTACTGGTTATTTGCAAAGGAACAGAAATTTCTTGTAGCACCATACAAAGAGAGTTATGGAATCACAGAATCACAGAATTACTACGTTGGAAGAGACCTTCAAGGTGATACAGTCCAACCCATGCCCTAGCACCTCAACTAGATCATGGTACCAAGTGCCACATCTAATCTTCTTTCAAACACATCCAGGGATGGTGACTCCACCACCTCCCCGGACAGACAATTCCAGTACTTTATCACCCTTTTTGTACAAAACTTCTTCCTAATATCCAACCTATACTTCCCTTAGTGCAGCTTGAGACTGTGTCCTCTGGTTCTGTCAGTTGTTGCCTGGAGAAAGAGACCAACCCCCACCTGACTACAGCCACCTTTCAGGGAGCTGTAGAGAGTGATAAGGTCATCCCTGAGTCTCCTTTACTCCGGGCTAAACAACCCCANTCAATAAATCAATACCCTCATCCATGTCATCAGTAAAAATATTGAACAGAGGTGGCCCCAGCACAGAGCCCTGAGGGACACCACTGGTGACTGGCTGCCAGCTGGATGCAGCACCATTCACCACCACCCTCTGGGCCTGGCCATCCAGCCAGTTCTTAACCCAGCAAAGAGAGCTCCTGCCCAAGCCACGGGCTGCCAGCTTTTCCAGGAGTGTGCTGTGGGAGACAGTGTCAAAGGCCTTGCTGAAGTCCAGGTACACAACATCCACAGCCCTTCCTGCATCCACCAGGCAGGTCACCTGGTCATAAAAGGAGACCAGGTTGGTCAAACACGACCTACCCCTCCTAAACCCAGTCTGGCTGGGTCTGACACCCTGGCCATCCTGTAAGTGCTGCATGATGACATGATAAGGAACATTTCCTCAGGAACATCCTATATCTCAGAAGAAGCTTAGGCAATAGGTTCTGCTAGAAAAATGCCAGAATGATATTACTTTTGGAAACTTATAATACATGACCTTTCTACACTATGAAAATCAAGATTTAATGGCAGATGATAGTTTATGTCAGGGTGTGGACGATAGATCACCATTGCTTGGGAGCAGCATTAAGTTCAGGCCTTTGTCTTGATGTCACATGTAGCTGCATATGTGCATATACGTTAAGTGCCCCAGGAAAGAGTTGGTATTGTTCTAGGAACCAGTTTATGTTCTGTAGATACACCAATTGCAAAGCTCAGAGCTTCCTGGGTCCTAAATCAAAATTCAGTGACAATTCCACATTTTGTTCCTGTGTCAATTTTTTCTGCTCTTTTACTCCTCCATTCTTTTCATTACCTGCTTCGTGCTGAGAGGTCAAAGTAATTAATATCCTCATTTTTGACAGAATGGATTAGTTTATTCTTTCTCTAAAAGATACTGACTGTGGACTCAGCTCATTTCAATACCTTCAACGATTACAGCAGAGGTTGACAGTAAGCTGCATTTCATTCAGCTGTGGCTGATCTATTTTAAAAAAGGAGACTATATGAATAAACCTAATCTTTCTTGTGCCAGTAATCTAGCATGTCTCTCTGCAACATACTACATTGTTAAAATTCATAAGCCCCATTTCACAAAGGAGTTCCCTAGTCTTTTTGCACCTCAGCACAGCAGGAATATAACTAGCAAAACCACCTAATATCACTACCTGTAACAGCCAATTTTAGGTTAAATAGATATTCAAATTCCACCAAATATTTGTACCCTCACTTAACTTTCTGCTAAATTATTGTATTAAATTACAAGCCTACTAAAGATAAGAGGACATAGTTATTTAATTAACTAGGACTCTGTGAAGATTTGAAGACCAGACAACTGCAATTTCTGAAGTACAATTTTGGCTTTTATCTTTATGGTTATTAAGTTCTAAAATAAACAGAAGCAAATTGTAGCACGTTCACGTTGGTTCATTCTGACTGACTCAAATAGAACTTATCTATATGAAAAAAACTTACCTCTGTGAACTACATTCCTATTCACAGGCAGGAATAGTAATTCTACCAAATGCTGTGAATATATTAATTTTGTACATTGTGAAAAATACAAATTTTTTTCATTTCATAATTTTAAAAAAATCACATGTGAATTAAGTGTGCTGTTTTTCAGGCTTTTTTCACCCCTCTTTCTAAAAATGATACTCTTCTCTTGATGTACTGTGAAAAAGAGCTAGATGTTTCATTTACCTGCGCCTGGAAATCCAAGATATATCTTGTAAGATTCAGAATGTGTAGATGTGTAGCTTAATAAACTTTTGATCAAAATACATGAATACAATCTGTCAGGGAAAAAAGGACATATGTAATTAAATAAGTTGCTCAAATTTTCATGTTTGCTATTAAATAACTTCCATTCAGTGTCTTTTTTAAAGTATAAGGATAAATTAAATAAAGGACATGAAAGATAAACTAAGAGAAATCATGAAATATTTTGTATAAAGCTTACTTATATCATTCCTGGAAAAACTTGTTGAATATTCAGAGGGAATTGTAAATTTAAAGCTTGCAATAAACCAAAAATCTTCATGGGAAGTAAGGAAATTATGTCTAATGGTATGTGAAAACATGTTTAAACAAAAGAAGTATTGTGCTACATTGGGTAACAGTAATGTTTGCCAAGAAAAAGTTGACACAAAATTGGTTTTAAGAACACAAAGATTCCCCTATTATTATATCTTTCAAGGTTATATACTCATAAGAAACAATTATCATATCATTACCCTTGTACTGTAAAACTAATTTTCTCTTTCAAAACTGATGTGAACATACTTAGTTGATTGAAAGGGATGAAGAAAATCCATGCATAATTCTCTTTAATGGGTTGAGTCTAGAAAGAGTCTACCTGTCACAAAAAGTAATAAAGACTGAAATAAAGACACAAAAATTTCAAGTTTTAGTGTCGATCCATGCTGTGACTAACACCATACAATCACGTGGAAGAGATCATAGTTTATTGAAATGTTTTCTTATATTTCAACTATTTCAGATAATTACATATTAAAAAAAACCCTGGTTTTGTTATATGCCATTTGCATACTGCTTTGTCATCCCTGCCCCCACTGACTTTCAAGCCTCAACCCTTTTACATTTGTTTTAATAGATAATAGATTCAGAAAAGAAGCTGCTTTGAGAGGAACCCTTTTTGAGCATATATTTCAGGAATTAGGTAGATCTTAGTCATTTTAAGTGAACCACAATTAAATGAGGTAGATACATAAAAGAACTGTGAAGTTCTGGAGCATGTTGAACAAACAGAAGGAATATTTTCATGATCACCAGCACAGCTCAGAGCTGTTTCTTGGTGCCTGACTGCCTGGATGAATCTGCAGATGACACACCTTTTCAGAGATTTAAAAAAATATCACGTTAAACAGGAATTAAGTTAGAAGGCTAACAAGTGTTTCTTATGTCCCACCAAAAATGAATGACCTTAATTTCTATTCTTTTCACTAGGAAATGTTGATGTATTCACTGCCAGAACTGTTTCCCATACTCAGACACAGACATTAATAACCAATTAATCCCAGATTCTTCCATCTAAATGAAAGTGCTGATTACTGAATCAAAGAGTCATACTGTCTTTGTCACTTCTCTTTAGCCTAGCCAATCTTTAGGAATTCTATGATCAGGGGTCAATTTTTGTAGGAGGGCTCAGTGTGTCCAAAATAGTTTTTAGGTATAAGCCTGTGAGTCAGATACTCTCCAGAGAGTTAAAATAATATTTTGGTCATTTCTATAAAGCCACTGGCATCTACCTGGAATTTAGTGTAGAAAGAGGGAATAACTTTAAGGAAAAAGGAAGGTATTGCATAAGAGGAGCATATAACTTGTGATCTGTATAAAAGTACTCGGCATGAAATGGGGTTCGTGTTGCTCTTCCATGACGAAAGTTGACAGTGCCAGGCCAACAAAATATTTGAATCTGTGTGACTTTATTGCACAGAAAATGCAACAAGACAGAACACAAACTTAGGTACCAATTTGTTTATACAATAACTGAAAATTATTTTGGAGACAAATATTTTACCCAATCACTTAAGTAATTCTGGAAAATTATCATCATAGTGATTTGTCCAAAGCCACATGAAATGATTTTGAAAGCACAAGGAACAGAACATCTGTAGCTAAACCCCCTGTAAGCACCTTACACCCCTTTCCTTTGCTCCCTCCTTGTCTGGTGATGAGGTGAGCTGTAGGCTCTGCTCTGGAGCAATTCGCTGCCAGGTCTTGCCTCTCTCATGTGTCTCCTCACCCCTGTGGGTTTGCACAAACCATTATAAAGCCTGGTGAATAAATATAATTCAGTTATTTGTTTCAAGTGTACTCAAACAATTGGAATGGCATATTCTTCCAGTTTAAATAAATAAATAAATTTAATGTAGATCAAGATTTCTTCCCTGTCTCACCACCCTTACAAAAGTAATTCAGGAACATTTCAAAAGGGAACTATCAGAACACAATACTGCAAAAATTGCTCATAATACAGATTCCTTTGGAATTTTTCAAATAATCATTTTAGAATTTTTTGAGTCTCCTTATTTAGATTAATTTAAGTAATTTCTCTTGACCTGAGACTATTGTTCAGAAAATAAGCAACTCTTCAGAAACATATTGCTCAGCTATCTGCCAGCTGCATCCTCTTGAGGTTTCAAGCAGCTCCCTGTTTTCTGTCATTGTGAAGAAGGGGGAAATGAAAGGAAAAGATGACAGGTTTATCATAATTTCTTGTGTATAATTGACCATTGTCAAAAAAAAGTCTTGCCTGAAAAAAAAATGTGGTTAATCCAGTGCCTGATGAAATCTCTCTTATGTTTACTTTTGTCTTCTTTTCTCACTCTCTCCAGTGCCATTTCTGCCTTACTCACCACCACCTATAATGCAGAAGGCCATGGCAGAAGCACTGGCATGAAATGAGTCTGTAACAAGAGAAACTGCAGTGTCAAGAGGCCACAGTGAAAGGTGACAACATAAGTAGCACTTCTAAGTACCTTATGCACTGGCAAATACGGTTCAATCTAAAATAATTCTTCTTAAATTATATTACACTTATCCTTTCATTAGCATTACTTAGAGGTCTGGTTGGAGTTTTCAGTTGTTGTTTGGCTTTGTTGTTGTTGTTGTTGTTGTTTTGGCTTTTTTGTTTGTTTGTTTTGGCTTTTTTTGGGTTTTTTTGTGTTTAATTTCTTTGTTTTGGTTTGGGTTTTTGTTTGTTTTGTTGGGTTTTTTTTAATAGCAATTTTCAATATAAAATCTTTGTCTACTGGAAATATTTAATGGGAAAACACTAGGCTACACCTTTTATCTAAGTGCAGCTAGCCCACCTATCTTCTGAATGTTTTAATTCCAAACAGCTGCTATTATTTAGTCTGACAAAAGAAACACTTCAGACAGTTTCTCAATTGTTGTAATTAAAAACAGGAAACAGCAAGATAAATAAAGGAATCGTGGGATCAATAAAGCATTATTATTTTAATAACAATCTCAGAAGCCCAGATCATAAAGTGCTGGTTTATAAAGTACAGGAAATCTTAACAAGCACATGGTGGTCTCTGATGGACCTCTTGAGTAATGATCTGAACAATCTGAACAAAAGTTAGGTGTTTCACTAAAACTGAGCTCCTTGTTTCCAAAAATAACAAAACAGATTTTCTGTGGAATTGTCATAAATGAAGATCATAGAACCATAGAAAGCTTGGGTTGGACAGGACCTTAAATACAATCTCTTTCAAACCTCACTGCCATGGGTAAGGTACCTTCCATTAGACCAGGCTGCTAATAGTTGTTTAAGATGCTGCAAAAAGGTGTGAGGGGTGGAAAATGATACAGGAATCAAACTGAAAGAGAAGATAGGCAACAAAACCTGATATTAATGTAGGGAGAGGTAGCTCCAGTGACAGTGGATATCAAATACCAGCTAATTTTATATGAGGTGTGTGGAGTTAGCGCTTGTGAGGGGAAATAGAAAGCTGAAGCCACCTTGAGTCACATTGTGCTCTCCTTGAAAAACAAGGAATCTACTAGATCAGAGAGGCTCCTCTAGTGTTGAGTGCAACAAATATTTAGTAAGATGATTATGAGCTGTGACAGAGGGTAGGACAGGGACACGGAATACGCCACACAATCCAGTGCAGTATTATGGCTGAGAGACCGTTTCTTTTGATTGTTTTCTCTTTGTGGATGTTGTGGCTCATCCTCTAGCATCCACAGTTTTCTCTCCAGTCACTACCTCTTCATGCTTTACTCTTACTACCGCTGTGACTTGGCCAGAAGAACTGAAAGTGTTATGTCAGAATTGGCCTGTTCAAGAACACGATGGATAGTATGAATATTTGTATAATTCTTAAGATAGGTTTGTACTTTTCTGTCCTCCATTACTGTTCTGGCACAAACTTCTTTATTGGGTCAGCTCTTCTCTATTCTTTGGGCATAATTTTTTAAAACTCTGATTATTATAAGAGATACATATTTGGCAATATTTACAGGTTGTGACTTGAGACTGATTGCCAAAGTGTTTGCCTTGTGAGGGTCAATAATTTTTCTGTGTCTTGCAGAAGCACCTTGGCAACTTAGAGATTTATAAAAACTGTGAAGTATTTGTATTATTGATACTGATGACCTTCAGAAGAACTAACAGTATGCTTATATTTTTACAAAAAGAAGTGTTACAATAAATGCATTCTGCAGAATGTGATACTTATTTAATATTTTTCTCCAGGATTAGTATTTCCATTTAATTTCTTTAAGAACAGTCAAATGAGGTCAAATTCTTTAAAAACTATCTTGATAACTCCAGCAGGATTTTTAGTGAGAACTTTAAACATTGTGAAGGAAGTGCATCTTAAAAAAAACTAGCAGAAATACCATTGTAATCAATGCAGTTACTTCACAGCTCTCAGTTTGTGGGTTTAAAATACAAATATGCTTAATGTTGAAATTATCTTTTACAAAGCAGGCAGATCAAAGGCCTGTGCCTTTGTGGGTGTGCTGGTGAGACAAGAGCAGTTCAGAAGAGAGAACAGATGAGAAACTTGGCATAAAACCTTGTAAAAAAAAGTAATGCTGTGATAAGAGACTGAAGCTAAAACGTAGGAAAGAAGGTAGACTACAGCAGGAAATGGCAGGGAACAAGAGGATTACTTAAGAGGAAGCATCAGTCCACAGAAAGTGGAATCTTGAATGGGAGATTTGGGGTGCACAATATGAGAAGGTCCAAAGAAGCAATTATGAAGAATACCCAGAGTAAAGCTGGCTGAGGTGGAGATGCTGATTTTGTATTGTGGGTTGTGTAGATGTTCCAAAGCAGATTCTCTAGATGAGAGAGAACTTCCCAAGGAAAATACTTTTTGGCAAGACTTTGTAAAATCAAAAGGCAAAAGCTCAAGAATGCCCGTAATGATGTGTCAGAGGAGGGATTAATAAACATAAAACACATGTTAATTACTCATTTGCTGTCTGCATTATTCATGCCTGCATCATTTCATGAAGCTGACAACTTGGAATCATTCCTTTGAATCAAGATGTGTCGTACACTAGAGGTTCTGATCCACTTTGACTCTGCAAGGTTTGATCTTATGCAATTTTGTGAAAAAGGATGTTGCTCTTGCTGCTCTGACAATATCTTAAACTTTTTCACCTTCATCATTCACAGAAGCTGTTTTCTTGCAATTCCTGTTGGAAGCTGTCATATAAATATTATTGAGTCACATCAAACATCTATTGCTGTCCTCCTAGATGTGGCAGTAATGCGTGTAAGAAAAGGTCTCTGAAGAACTTTTATTTCCGTGAATGTGTTGAGAGATTTATAAAGTTATTTATCAGGCATGTGATTGAGTGAAAGCTTCATTGCAGCAATGCTTGAAACAATATTCTTGCTCATTTTTAAATGACTGCCATAAATATAAAGAAATAAATATACTAACTATTATCAAATATTTGTAAGAAAAGATTCCACAACTTTCAGAAGTACAAATCATAGGTATACATTTGGACAAAATTCTTTCCTCTATTACATGTATGCAGATCCAATGGCTTCTCTGCTGTGATATTAAAGTAGACCAGGCCATTCTTGCATGTCAAAAATGTTCTTTTAGGAGTAAGAATTTCACAGGTAATTTGGGAAGTGCAAAAAAAAGTTAACTATATACTTTCTTCAGAAGATTTTGTTACTACTGCATTATCTGTGGCAGTAAGCCAAGATTTCTCTGCTTTCTTATCCAGTAATTCATAGCACTCCAAGAGTTTTTATTGAAGTGATAAGAACACTCATAAGTATGTATGTTTCTGCTTCTGATCATCTTTATATCATCAGAGTTTTATTATTCCTTGGTATTTTGTTTTTCCTGGAGGGCCCTCTATAAGTTATTGTATTTGTTTAACAATAGTTTAGTAGGTTTGTAATTTTAAAGAATTAATTCCATAGACAGAAAGGTGCATCACTGCTGAGTAGGAAACAGGCAAACTTTACTAAAAGGAGAAACACAGATCCTGCTGTTGCTAGGAGGAAAATTAGTACCAAATATTGAGACAGGAAGAACTGATGAAACTCAATCATTTTACCTGACAGATCAGTGATCTTTCTAATACACTCTAATAATGTATTTTTTGATTTGACAGTAATCTACAGGTGATGTTTAAAAAGATCTCTTAAATCTCTCTGTGGAGCAGTTGATTGGGCAATATTACATCATAAAGAAAAGTCCTTTGGCCTTTAACTACTGAACAACTTTTTAATTTGATTAATTTTCATTCCTGTACAATTCAGTTCACAAAGTTTTAAATGTTTAATATTTAGCCACATATTTTGATGATAGAAAATTTGGTTACTCAAGAATTTAAGAGTAATTTTAAAAAGTTTATTTAGCCACTGCGCATGGGCATGAGAGTTGGCTTGAATTGGAACTACAAGCAAAAACCTCCACTCTAACAACTCTTCTTACTTGGTGTGGGAATCTGCATCTTAAACATTGTCCTGTTCCTGTCATGGAATTGTTCTCCACTCTTGACAGTCCAGAGAAGTAAGGACTGAATGAATTAATTTTGCGAGTGCAGTTAATGTATAAGTAAATTCCTCTGAGGATGGCCTCAATGAGGACAGCAAAAAAAAATCTCTTTTATATCATAACTCTTCAGGCAGGTTTATCAATCTGATGCTGTGTGTATGTTTAAATAATGTGCAAAATTAAAAAGAGGTGGTAGAGAAGAATTAGATTATTTTTATCATCGAAAATACCAAATTGGCACTCACAGTTTCATACATGCAAAAATATGAGACATGTATGTTCTAATATTTTGATCATTGTTACATGGAATGGAGGACATGGAATGGAGGACAGAAAATTATTCACCTTGATTCCTCTTGATACCTTCTAGGCTCATCCTGAGTGGCATTGCTCTTTGCAGCCTTTAAGGCTTTTGACAAAGGCACGGGGCCACGCTGAGCAGTACCACTTTGAGATTACCCCACAGCTCTCCTGTGGATTTAGCCCTTGTGTAGCTTATCTTCAACACTCAGCTCGATGCCTTGCTGTTATCCATGGGTGGCTGCTTTCAGTCTCTTGACAAGTTGCACACTCACCACTTGTCTAAACCCTGCTGTAATATTCCTTCTGCTATTTTTAAGCACGCACCACACACACACACACACACACACACACACACACACCTTCAAACTCCAGGCAAACTTGCATATAGACTATGCTGTATATTTACAGATCTTTTATGAAAGCTTCAACTTGGAGAATGGAAGGTAAGGAAGAAAAATGAACCAGTGTCAACAGCTGTCCCTGAATTATTTATCCTTAATGTTGAGATCACAAGTTAATGGAAAGAAGTTAATCAATGCCTTTACAGATGCTAGAAGAACCACTCATGTGAAATATCACTTTTAGTTTTGCTTTGCAATTGCCAGACTGAAACTCAGGGACTGTAACTTTCCCTTCATTACAGTGTACTCCATCTCTTAACCACTAAGAAAGGACTTTTTAAAACAATAAAATTTGTAAAGCTGGTCTTCTCAAACAGAGCACAAGAGGATGTCAGGTCAAAATGTCCAAGGAAAGAAGAATAAAGTAATGAAATGAAATCTATTTCTAAGGCATTAGATGGTTTAACTCAGACAGTATGTTTCAATATTAAAAATGGTTACTATATCTAATACAAGAGTATAT
Source organism: Leptocoma aspasia (assembly GCA_013399835.1). Classification (NCBI taxonomy): domain Eukaryota; kingdom Metazoa; phylum Chordata; class Aves; order Passeriformes; family Nectariniidae; genus Leptocoma; species Leptocoma aspasia. Next base: position 80,874 of record VXAX01003958.1, read on the forward strand.
GATGAGTTTGACAATCTCCAGGTGCTTTTAAAAAGATTTGTTACTCATATTAAAACTAGAAATGGCCTTGTCTTCATCAGGATACTCCTAATTCAATTTAATTCCATACCTTTTTCTGAGGGGAAGACTTTAGGTATCAAAAATTATTTGGACCCTAAACAGAAAATAGATGTTTCCTTGCTTTATTCCATACATGAGCTTAAGAAATTCAAATATGAAGAGATCCTCCAGTTTAATATTTAAAATTTATTTTTGATTGTATGAACAGTAGATCACATTCTGTTTAGATGTCTATTGTGCAGTCACCCATGACATAAAGAGGGCATAAATTTTAGGCTACAGAAATCTAAAGAATGTAAACTGAAATGCAACCAATGAAAAATAGATATTAAAATAATAATTTTGGAGATCTCTATTTGTCTTTGGACTTCTGAAATTTTCAATTGTCATAATAAACTTATCATATACTGCTATATTTAGAGAGAAATCACATGAGAACCTTGATTTTATTTTTAAATTTGAAGGTATGTTTTCACAAGGATTTTCAACTGAAAATATTCTTTTTGAATGTCAGGTATCTCTAATTGGAATAAAATCACCTTAGAAAATATACATTAAAAAACCCCAGACCTGATTTTTAGTTACTAAAATGTTTGAATTACATAAAAAAAATACAACCAAACATGATGAAGTGTAATTTATGTTTCCCCAAAGCTCTTGTAGACAGGAAAATTAATTTTCTTCCTGATATTTAAAAGCATACATTTCTCTTCAGCAGTGTGCATCATGGCAGATGCTATTATCTACTTCAAATAGAGCTGTACATGAAATGTCTTTGTTGGATTATAATGCTTGTAATGCAAAATTTTGCACACCTCATAAATTTCACAGTGCATTTAACCCAAGGAAAAAAAAATATGCATTGTATTTCTTTGTTGAAGACCTCAATAGTTTTATACCATTTTGATAGGTGGACTATTGCTACAGTTTTGAATTGGCAGGTGTTCAACCCCTGAAACAGTATCAAACAATATCTGAAACCACTTTAAAACTGAGTAATTTTTTCACTACCACTAGTTTAAACTTCCTTCTCTTCCAAGATTAAGAACCCAAAATCTATTCCTAGGTAAAGGGTTAGTGCTTCAGAAAGGGGGGACCTGGAGATTCTCATTTTAGGTGCTAGTCAGTACAGCATCTATTTTTCTCATCCCATTGCTGGCCTTTCTCTAAGATCCTACATTTTTTTTGTAGAAAATAATGCTAAGTGAAATACATGCAATGGTACAAAAATCATTAATATCGTAATTTATTTTTTCACTAAAAAAAATCTTAAAATTTTGTTAGTTATGCAAATAAGACCTAACTACTGCCAGTAAAAGATCTGAGTTGTAATCTACAATATCTTGGAGTCAAGATGTGTAATTCCAAATATTTCAGCACTTAGTACTTTCTTCTTCCTAAACATGCTGATTGTTATTGCAGACTTCTCTGAAGATTAGAATTTGAGTATTACTATATTTTGCATTTAATAGCATAAAAACCACCATTTAGGTCAGAAGAGTCAAGAGACAAAAGCAGATCACACAGGTAACCAGAATTTATCAGAGCTGATCAGCAAAAGCACAATGCAAACAATATATAGCCCTGAAATCTTTCTCACAGAATATCTGACAAATACTTTACAACAGCCAATATGTGGATGAAAAAGTCAAGCTTTGTTTATTCAGAGCCTCATACCACCTATTCAAAATTGCCTGAGACATTCACAGGGGGGAGGTGCTATGAAGTTCTGAAGAGGTTGGACATCTCTTACTCATTCCAGCAGCCCTGTGAGGGGACAGGAGACAGGAATTCTGCTCCCACCTCCCGAATTTGACCTTATCATTGTGAAAGCCTGAAATATAAGGATAAGAATAAAGCAGAACTTTACCTATGCATTCTTTCCAGTCATCAGTCAATTCTCAAAAGATTTTTGATAGGAGTGGAGTATAGAAAGAAGGCTTTTGATGAGCAAAGTACAAAAAAGTGGACAATCTTGAAAGGTTAGTCTCATCTGTTTAAAATGCTGTCTTGACCAAAGCTTTAATTTATAACTAACTTTGAAAAGAGTGTGAACAGCTTGCATCCAATCCAACCCATCAAATTTTTATTGGCCTGCAATGGGAAGGGTCAACTTTTATAACTTTTTAAAGCAAGATAAAAAATAATCTAATGTTTTGTACACTAAAGTATTTTGTTTCCAGCCAAATTGATTTTACATTAACATCTAATTAACTGAAGAATAAAGAAAGAAATTAATTAAAATAATAAAGCAATAACTGCCAATTAGTTGTAGAAAAATCTAAGAGATGGTGGAAGTACAGAGTCCTTTGGTGAATGGTTTGTGAATAACATAGTGCAGCTACTAAGATTTGGACAGCATTCATGTAATTGCGTGGTTTATCCTTATCCTGTATCATTTCCTTCTTTTCATTGAGAAAATGGAAGGCAGCTGACTAGGATATGCCTTGTCCACAGTACACATCCAGCTACAATCATCTTACAGCAATTGGGTGGGTATCACTTATTCTGAGGTGTGTCAGGTGTGAGAGATTGAAATGTTAAAGGTTAATGACTCAAAAAATTGGCCATTTGCAAAAGCAGAGGGTGCTTTGATGGGGCCAGGTTTGCACACCCCAGCCCAAGGGGAGGAGGGGAGTTTTTTTGTGTGATGGTGAGACCTCTGATCTCTGATCAGAGGTGAAGAGGGGATGCACACCCACAGCCTTTGTTTAGCAACAAGCTGGCATTTTAGCTAGATAAGGGAAACATAAGAAGAGGATCCTGCAGAGGTGGGGTAATGTTTTTGATCATGCCAATGTCTTCCCTTACACAACTGCCTCAGGTGTAAAACTTCCCCCTCCAGGGGAGGGATCAGGACATTCACATTCACCTGTAGGCCTGAAGGTGTACGTCCCTTCTGATGGGGCATAACTGGCTACACTGACATGAGAGGCAGCTGCCACGTCTTAGAAGGATTCATAACCCATCAAAGACCCCTAAGTGCCCCAGACTCATTTCTAGAGCCTTCCACCAGAGGACTGTGGATGATCCACAGTGTTACATCAGACACTGTAAAATTTCCCCCACTATTGGAGGTTGCTGGGTGTTCCCACCTGAACCCGAGTGTGTATAACCCACTGAACTTCACTTTTTTTGTCTTCCCCCAACCCTGATGGATCAAGATTGCAACCATCATCTCAACCAAGAGACACTGAAATCGCAACAATCACATCTTGTCCCTGGATCCATGGATGGTGATATCTTTCCTCTCCACTATGAGCTCTTGTCCTTTATTTCCCTTTCTTTTCCATATGTATTTTCTTAAGCAATATTTTTATACTTTTATATTGCTATATCTCTTTAGAGAATAACCAAAATGGCAACATACCTCCTTTCCCATGCAACCAAATTGTTCTGAAATAAACCTGCCATAAAGAAAAAAACACCATTCGTTTCATTCAGTGTTGTTTCACTCTAATCCATCCCAAAGGATCTATTAACAAGAACCTCAGTTACCCTCACCTTGAGAAGCAGGTCATAGCATCAGAATGTTATCCTTTCTCATAAATCACAGGGAATAAAAGTGTTCTAATCTAGCATTTACACAGTGTACATTTGATGTGGACTTTTTATATTAGGTAGAGGGGAAGGAGATTACTGAGATAAGAACTGAATTCACTGTGGGTTGAGCTGAACTACAGTAAACTCAGTAAGCACAGTCATCCTTTACATCAAAAAGAGTGCCAAAAGGTGAATTTTTTAAAGGCTTATATAAATTAAAACCCTCAGATTTAAAACTAAAAAATATTTTGTTCCTCAATTAATTTAGACCTAATCTTTCCAAATCTCATCTGCAGCTACTAATATTTTAAATTTCACTTCAAAAACAGTTTTGTGGTTCAGTTCTTGAAGTTTTGTTGAAAAGAGCAGGAGAGCCTAGAGATGTCAGAGGGTGTTATCACTTTTGTGGTCTAGACCTGCTTCACAAGGTGAACATCTACCCTTATTTTATCTTTTGGATCTGAATCCCTGTATCACTTTGCTCAGCCTGTTTCATAGATACCATCCATTGCTTCCTAATATTCTACTTCTAGATGTGTTGAGGGCAGAGTTTGTGGAAGTTGCAGATACATTTTCTTTCTTGTTCCTTTATTGTTCATTGGTCACAAGCAGGACATTGTCATTTTCATGAAAGGTTTTTTGCATCTGTATGGTTACCATAAACCAGCTTAAAGCTCCACAGTCCTTATGTGACTTTCTAGAAGAGTATGTTTACTTGGGATTTTTTAAGTTTGTTATATCCTGCTTTTAACATAAGCAGTGACATACACAGGTAGTCAGCAATATGATCTCCCTATTGAGCAGTATCTTCATAGCACATTTTAAATAACATGAAGATTGTTGCCAAATAACAGTCCAGATTTGACTCCTTGGCTAATATGGCACCTTTTTTATAGTTTAGTTGCCTTTTCTTTCCTCCTCCACAACATGGTTGGATTATAAATAACTTGACACAAAGAAATCACTTTAAAATAATGGTCTTGAAATCCAATTAAACTTGTGATTTTTATAATAGAACTCCTTATTATAGTTGATACACCAGCATTTAGTGTGTGACTACATATTTTTGGCTGCTGTATTCTCAATAAACACACTTTTTGGAAAGTGAAATTAGTATCTTTGTCCATGAGACACAAATAAATTAGTATGAACCTTGGATCATGTTTTACAGTTTTATACGGGCGAATCATACAACAACCTTTGCTGTATATTTTCACTGTCTTTTTGGAATATAGTGTCCCATTATCTTCACACCATTTGGCTCATGCTACTAATTTTCTGATACAAAAATCTTCCAGAGTGGAATTACATCTTACAGACATTATCTTTCAAGTAAAGTTACCTTGGCATTTATGAAAGAATCATATTCTTCAAAGTTTTTTTTTTATGATATTCATATTAAAATAGAATTTTGACAATATAAACTCTACAGGATGAACCCCAGGCAAGAAGTTGTCTTGAGGTCAGTAGGATTGCTGACAAAGACAAATTAATAACTTTGTTCATGAGGAATCTGTGGCTCCAGCAAAACCCCAGTGTTGGTTGTAACTCCAACACTGGTTGCAATACAGCAAAGCAAAAGAATGCCAAGCCTTGTTGAAGAGTATTCACTAGAAAAATAACTTTGTTCACTGTTTTATTAAATATTCAAGGTTTGTTGTCTGCTTGCTTCCAAAACAAAAGATGGAATTGCAAATACTAGAGTGTCTTTGTGAAAAAAAAGCAAAACATCAACTCTGTACACTAAATAGAATAGAAATGTAAAAAGAATCCTGACTGAATTTCTACTGTTTAACTAGCTTCTGAAGAGCTAGCTAAGAAGATCTGATTAGGATAGTGTCAGTAAATAGGATAAAAACATTGCTGAGGCAAATTTTTGAAGTCAAAAGTATCTTAGTTTAGAGAATTATCCAGAACACGAATAGAAACAGCAGGTTTTCGTTATTGTTGTCCACTTAGAGTCCCACATATATAAGGTCATTTTTCAGTCACAAAAGAAAATGCAACATTGTTGTGACTGTGACCCTGCCACTTTTGGTACATGATTCCTCTTGGACATTTATTATATTAAGTGTTTCTGCCATGAGTATAAGTTTTACTTGTCTGTCAGAAATCTAACAATAGCTGGAAAGAAAGTAAAAGCAGAAAGTCCCCAAAAGCCAATTTCCATGGAACCAAAATGTTGTGTACTGAATAAAACATTTTTTGTTTTATTCTTTGTTGTGCTGCCATCAAGAAAGTAATTCACCATCTCCCATGTGTCTGCAACTCTTCTACTTTTCCTGAAGATAAAGGACAAAGAGCCTTCCACAACATAGGTAACAGTAAAGATGTGCCACTTTGGGCATTATCTTTAAATCACTGTATCCCTACAGTGACATAATTTCTTTATTTTTCTTAAATTTTGCATGCAGCTCATTCTGCACATCTGCCTTGAAGTGAGAGCAGCTGAGGTAGATTTTTGAGTGAAGTGGCAATTCTCTTCCCATTGCAATCACACAGAGCTGCATGACTTCAGTAGACGTTGAACAGGGACCTACTGAATGGATCAGATTTAAGTCACATATTCCCAAGCATGGAAAGCCTGCCAGATTTCTGTGTGAGTATTTCCATTATTAACAACAAAGCAGAAACTGTACTTTTACTCTGTGTTTGCCTGTAAATGTAATGTTTTGCATATGAACCATAACAGATTACAAATTTAAAGTTTTAAATATAATTTTAACTAAATGTTTTCAGAGCTTTATTAAATCTCTACCTTTTTTTAGCATGAAAGAAAAATAAATTGTTTAATTTCCCAGGCTGTTGTACCATAATTTTGATCTGACACATTTAGTTGTACCAGTAATATTATGTTCTGCCGTGTCAACAGAGTAATGAAACATGACTAAATTAACCAGACACAGCAATGAAATAGGCCACAAAACGTAAAAAAGTGGAGTTTTCTGAACAAAAGGAGAAAAAAAAAGGCTCAATATTTTTAATTATAATAGAATTTCCTACCTGAACATCGGTTAAAATAAACTTAAAAAAATTTCTTCACTTTAAAAACATGCTAGATACTGGAGTCATGGGAATTTTCCGCACTTGACCTGGACTTGCAACTGTTATCACTATACTATATCATGCTGAAGGCACTTTATAATTTGACTATGTAGTTTTCAAAATCTTTTAGTACTTTGCAAGTAGTAAACAATACAATATTGTTCTGACTAAAGCATACACACACAGGTATATGCGTGTATACGCACACAAATTCACACACACAAAAATCCAGCAGGGTATGTAAAGCTAAAATGTATCCCTAAGGTCAAGCTTACACCGCTCCTTACAAGTAGCACAATTCAACAGAATTTTCTAGAGAAATTTCAGTCATACTGACAAAGTATATTTTCATACTCATAGCTTATTCTGCATCTGAGGAGTCATTTCATTTTACCAACTGCAACACAAGTTTGCCATGAGTAGTCTCTGACACACTACAGTAATTTCCCACATGAGGAAGTGTTCTAATTCTAATTAGAACTTCTGTGCCTGAAGTCTTGGCTTGTCTAGAACATAATACATGAAGATGGAAATCAACCGTGGCTGAACATTGTGGTTTAACCGCTACTGACTGTATAAATCATAAGTATATATAACATTTAAAAAAGTACTCTGCCCTCAAATTGAGATACCTCAAATCCCTGTGACACCATTAGCTCAGGCTTATCATTCTGCTGCCTTTTCTTCATCATCAGTGAAAAGTGCAAGATGCTTATTTATGCTTAGGATATGAATACAACATGAATAACTGTCTTCCCATATCCCATACTGTAAGCATTCTCATGAAAGGATAATTCTTCCATTTGGTTAAGTATATTGACTAACTAAGGTCCTTGAACCTTGTCAATAAAAGGCATATAGAGCACTGAAACGTCAAACTCCTGAAACAAATTATTAAACAGTCAGTTGAAATTTCTTATTGGTGGGAGGATGTTGAACAGTACTGAGAAAATCTGTATTTGAAATAGCAGGAACAAATTAGAGAGAAAATGAATAACTACCCTGCATGTATTCAATGATTTCTTATAAAATAACATGTTTACAGTCTGTGTCTTTATTTTCATCTTGAAGAGGCATCATAGCCACAGGTCCTGATCCCATATGTGGGGTATGATAGCATTCAGGTTGGGAAAAATAAATGAATCTTAGTCATTTTCAAGGGCTGACATTGAGACTGATGTTGTTTAGTGTCTTCATTGCTGGTCTGTAGAATAGGATGAAGTGCAATACCATATTCAGATGTTGTCAAACTGAGGGAAGCTGGCAGAGATTTTATGGAGTTAAAATCAAGCTAAATGCAACATCCTGCAAATTCTGGGGACATACTGGCTAGCAACCAGTTTAACAAAAAGGGTTTAAGATGTCCCAGTGGCCAAATGAAACCTTATTCAGGAGTGTGTCCTGGCAGACATGAAGAATATAAGCTCTATGAGAAAGAGTGTAGCCAATAGGCCAGGGTCTATAAAAATAAAGACACAGACTGTAAACATTCCCATTTTGGGCTCCCCAGTAGTCAAGCAATAATGGAATAAAGGAATTAGTCAGTGAAGGGCCACCAAGATGTTTAGGGGTCTGGAACACAAGATATTCAAGGAAAAGGAAGGAAAGACTAAGGGACTTGATTTTGTCAGTATGGAAAAGAGAAAATGAAAGGAAGCTGGTTTCAAACATTCAGAAGCAAAGTGCAGAAAAGGTAGAGTCAGATTCTTCTCTGAGGTGCACCATAAAGATATTACAGGGTATGAACTTGAGCTACAACAAGGCAAATTATTAATTGATTTTAGGAAAAAAAAAGAAAATGTAAGTAATCAAAGACTGCAACAAATTGCAAAAACAGTTCAGAGACATTCTATACTTCACTGTGATCTAAATTTGAAATGAAATATAGATTGGAGGTTGTCCATGGTTTGACTGGGAGGTTGTTTCCTAGGAGTTACATTAGCCGGCTCCATTATATGCTTTTGCCTTGTCTTAGATGTTCTGTTTCAAAGAAAATCTTGATTTTTAATACAAATTTTTTTTTTTTTTTGCTATTCTAGAGACTTAAACCACTTAACTCATGACAAAATTCTCTTTGTACCTTTACAGTTTTGCACAATGAGACATAAAGAACCAAAGAAACCCTTCTATCCTTTCCTTGATAGGTTGATCTGTCTTTGTGGATATTCTATTGCCAGTTACAGCTCTCTGGCTACAATTATCCACCAAAATGAGCAGGAAACATTATGGAAGACATTTGTTCTGGAAACACTTTAATTTTACCTTCATATTTGTATTTTCATGGCAAGATAAAAGAATGAAGAGAGATGCAGTCTCACTGTCTCTTTTCTCAATTCAAACATTATTTTTCCAGGGGTCCTCTACTTTTATGTTATAGCACCTTCATGCTTGACAGGATCTAAACCCAGTTGCATTGGATAAACCTTCCCCATGTTCTTTCTCTAACCTCTGAATTTTTGTATGTCACTGAAAAACTGTGAAAGTGAAAAATACACAAGGAAATTTTATTCTCTAAAATAGATTCTATCTGATGGGGAAAAAAAAAAACTAAGGGCTCCACTTTTCTAAGTACATTTAAATAGTAAATTTTTTTACACATTTTCTCTTAATTTATCATTAGGCTAGAAAATGGTTCAGTGCATTAAAATCAGAGAAAGTGACATCCAAAAGTAGAGTCAAACATCAACAGTTTTTTGCTTGTATATTAATTTGCATTTGTAGAGTTCTTCCATATATTCTGTTTGCAAAAGATGTCCTCTTTTTATTATCAAAGCTTGAAATATGAATCCTAAATCCAGAATGTTTAGTGTTATGAAATGGTTATTCCATTATTTTGTGGGGTTTTGGTTTGGATGTTTTATGTTTCTTCTTTTGGGTTTTGGGTTTGGGTGAGGATGTTTTTCTGAAGGGACATTAGGGATCATCCAGTTCCATCCACCCTGCACCCTCAAAATCCAAACAGAAAGGTGGCCAGAGACACCTTTCCCTAGGCCAGGTTGCCCAAAGCCCCACCCAACCTTACCAAAATTTCATGCAGGATACAGCGGTAGTACAGACACGTACCAGGAATTTCTGCTTAAGAAGATGGTGAAGAACAGATCAGTCTCCTGTGTTTTGAGGAAAAGAGGAGTGCATGCTGTGAACTTAATTGGGAAATCAAGACCCAAGTGAAAGCAGAGTGCAGTGGCCTCTGATATGCTCTGGCCTGAATAGCGTTGGTCATAGGCTGTTGTTATGAGTCACTGTCAGTACACAGATGGGCCACCTGCAAGTTCCTCTTTAATCATGGAATTCTGGGTGCTCTGTGATCTGTTTTTGTGGTTTCACTGACCATCAGCATTGCACAAATTGACCACGGTCTGGGAATAAATATTTTATTTTCTATTTCTCCTGCTAGGATTTTCTATCTTGCTACTTGATGAAATTGTGAATTTCTGCAACTGGAAAAAAGCAACGGGATGCTAACTTCCCTTCCTGTCTATTAACAAAAAAAAGTGGGAGAATACAATTTACTTCATAATTCACACAACTTTTCAAAGCTTTTCAGACTTTAAGTGAGGCTTAACAGTAAAGTTCCTTCCTCCTGTAAAATTCTCACATTGATCATTACTTTCTGCCTACCCAAATTTCCTATTCACTTTCAAATGTATGAGTCACTGCTGAGCTGAGTATGTATTTTATTTTGAGTGCTGGTGTTCCATCAAAATGTTATCAACAGAACTGCATCCTTCACTTTCTGCCTTATATTTTCTGTGCACTGTTGTTGTGCCCTGGTGAGTAATGTGTAGTATGGTGCAGGATGGAGCATAGCTTATGCTGTATTGAACAGTGCTTGTGTTTCACTCCAGAAATGTAAGTTTTTGATCAATGAAAACACAAAGTTCTGAAACCTGAAAGCATCTAAAAGTAGCTAATTGCTTTAGAGGGACAGGAACATAACATTTAAATTGGGTATACTTCAAAAAGCATAAGTGTACAGAGTGCTGAAAGGTATAAAAGGAGTATGTATGGTGGGTTTGTCACTGAGCTTTAATTAAAAACTGTTCTGGTAACTCATATGAAAGTGCTTATGACACAAATGGCTGAGTAGATATAACATCTACAGAGACTTTGTTACTAGGCTTTTCATCTTTATAGGTATTTGGAATTCAAAAACATGCCATTTTGAAAAAAATTCTTAGTGCTTAGTATTTTGTTGCAATTCTTTGCAACAGAAAACAGAAAAAAATGTTGCACATGATATGACTCAGAATATTTGTATGAAAAGAAAATCTACAAAGTAAATATGAAACAATGTTTTAATTTTAAATATAGAGCTGATTCCAATCTTCATAGAATTTTTTTTTAATCTTTTATGATGGACACATCTGCGTCAAAATCAATCAACCAATAAAACCCCTCAAAATCTAAACAAAAAAACACAACAAAGAAAAACAATATCCATTTTAAAGTTTAAGAGGTTTTGAGCTGCATACAGAGATTCCTTTCTGAGCCTTCATATCAGTGTCTTAGTAAGCCACAAAGTCATAGAGCATCAAAAGCCTACATACTCCTAAGCTGCTGCCATCTCTATCAGTGCATCCTACATTTCATTCTCTTGACGTGTTGTGGACACTAATGCAGTCATCTGTCATGTGTGATGCATCAAGCACCATGTTCCAGAAATGAAGTGCAGAGCTGCCGACACAGGGCAGCAGCAGGAGGAATTTAGCACCCAGTGACCTCCCTTTGAGGCTCGGATTGAATCATAAAAAAGTCCAGTTGCCTGACCTACCAAACCATTAGTGGCTGAGGGATCATCAGCTGGGAAACTCCGGCTGGTGCTCCTGCTTACCTCTTGCAGGCGGTGTCAATTACTATGAAACTCGTGGGTTGCAGCAGGTCGAGTATACACGTGAAAGGGAGCAAGAGGACATGAAAGCACCTGGCACTTTACCCCCACAGAAGGGGGGATGTGGCAGACAACCAGGCTGTACACTTGACATGATTATGATGCATTTTTTTAATAAAACAAGACTTGAGAAATTTGATACCTGAAGATTTCATTATGTCTGCTTTTGGTTTTGGCTTTTCTGTTCCTTTCCAGCTGATAATAGATAAGCAACAGCTTTTCTGTATATGTTTTTGTCTTGTAGAAGCTTTTGAAAAGAAGAGAAGCAGCTACATTGCTTTTTTACTTAAGGACTTGATTAGAAAGGATGGTATCTATGGTTTTGTACATTCTCTTACTGTAGTGACCATGTGTTCTTAACACATTTGAATGCTTTTGTTCACAATGATCCATACTGATTTTGTGGGGTAGTGGGTGATGTGAATTCTGTTCATATACAATAGATGTTTTTTATCTGTTTTGAAGGAGATATGCAAACTCTCTTTTTGTCTTGAAAGCCTTGTTTTATTTTTTTCCATAGAAGTACAAAATAAGTCATCCAAGCAGAAAATATTAATCTGTCCTTTTTTGTCTGATAAAGAAGCAAAAGACAATTAAGATAAGCACTTAAATGTGTATACTTTCAGGAGTCTGTTTATTTATTTATTGAGAAATCTGTTGTAAATAGTTTTGAAACTCATTTGTCTTTATTTTCCACCGCTTTTTTTTCTTATGAAATAGGTAATATAGACAACACACTGTTTAACACACTCTTCCTCCCTTCCATCCTACCTTGTATGTCACTGAGATTTTATACATAATATAGTAAAAAGACAAGTAGTCAGGCACTGCTGTTGATGAATGACAGTGACTTAAGACCTGGTTCCACCTCTTCACACATTTTAACACAGCATTTATTCACATAAGCAGTGACTTCAGTATCAGGAAGAAGGTGGACTCTGACAGTCTTCACTACTTTCAAAACAGGAAAGTCACTCTTTCTCAAAAGCAAAACATCACTAGTTAACTTAATTAGCAGTGCAAAACCAGCTTCATTTAAATTATTCATTGAGAAAAATCTGAAAAGGTAGAGGACCAGAAAGGGTTATCTCATACTTATGACACTGACATTAATGTTAGAATTCTTCTCGTTTGGGAGTGTTTCTATTTAACACTCCCTGGGAGCCACATGTGACATCCTCTGATGATCTCCTACATTTAATAAAAAAAAATACAAATACCCAAATTGCTACAATAGTCATGGGAAGAAAAGAGTAAAATTAACCAGAGTAAAACACATACAATATAATTATTTTTTTAAAAAAAATTTAAAAATCTCTCTTTTAAGATATTGACAAGTATTTGCCTTCTATTATCCTCACTCCTCATGAACACCTAGGAGTAAAACAACATGGAGGTGATGAGCTGTGATGGCAAATATAAAAAAGTGCACAATTTCATTAAACTCCATTTAACTCCATGTGTCACAATGTGTCAAACTCATCCCCTATCTGACATTAACTATGTAGCAAGGGGATCAAAAGCAGAGAACATCCTCTTCTGGAGATAGTCCTTCCTTTCTAAGTAGCTAGTAAGTTTTAAATACCTGATACCATGCCAAGAGTCTACATACATCCTAAGTACTTTGGAGCTCAAAATGGACAGCTTGTTCTAAATCAAAAACTCTGTAGCTCACTCCAAAGATTATTCCTCTCTTTTCCTTGCTTTCCCCACCCTAAATTACATCGACATGTATTTAAAAAGCTTGGATGCTTAAATTATTTAAAAGTGGTAGATAGATGTTACTAGCAAACTGACAAATTGATTCATTCAGATAGTGACACAAGATTATTATTTTCCCACTAGCACAAAAAAAAAAAAAAATCAAAACAAAAAAAACACCAAAATGACAATTTTTATTGCCTGACTCATCTACCTGAATTAAGAATCGGTCACCTCTAACAATCAGTGTTGAGAAACAAACACATCTGATGGGATGAAATAATCTTTTGGAGCTGACTGTGTCCCCTTAGCTTTATAGGACAATACTCAAAACCTATGTGCATGTAGTTTTATGTATAAATACAGATAAATCTTTAAATTCACTGCAAACTACACAGAGAGCATAGACATTGACCTAGGTTACTTAAAATTACCTGTTAAGCCCAGCATCTTTTCACCTCTTCTTCTACTGTCCCCAGATTAACTGTGTATTGATAATAAAAAGCATGGCTTATCCAGAATAAGGGCATCTAGAGATTACATTCAAAAATATGGGGATTTTTTTCCTTTTTTTTGTTTTCCATATTTGGCCATGAAGTGTTTTTTGTTTTGGTTTGGTTTGTGGTTTTGGGTGGGTTTTTTTTCCTGTAGGTCTAGTCTCCTCTAAAAGCTGTTGCAATTAATCTTTTTTTTTTCCCCCATTGGCTGTTTTTCTCAGTTTCATGTTGTTTTCCTTCTTGTAGAATCCTTGCTTTTTTTTCCCTGGCACCCTTCCCTTCCCTCCTCCAGGGTTACCATAGAAATATACAACCACAAATTTCAGCAGAGAAATTCAGGCTGAAGTAATAAACTGAAATGTCAGGAAGAACTATTTTGCATAAGTCACAAACCAAATTGTACATTTAGATAATTATTAATTATGTGATATTTTTAAGGAATTTGGGTATGTCTGTGGAGATTACTTTTAATGTTTTGCTTTTAGCTTTTACTCCACTATTTGCATTAATAGCATTGACAATAAATACACTGATTTGAAGCATATCAGCTTGGCAAGCCCTTTATCTTCTGCCTATGGTATTCATTTAAACAGCTATGAAAATGAAACTTGGCACTTTCCAAAACAAGACTACAAACAAAGCTAAATATACTATGCACACTATGTATGTATATATATGCATATATACATATGTACAGTACATATATATATGCACACACACACCCATATAAATGTGACAAACATCAAACAAAAAAGCCCAAATAAAAAATCAAAAAAGCCAACAACCAGCAATATATTTCTTTAAAAAAAATCCTGTTTACTGCTAGATATGAGGTCATTATGAACATAATTATATCACTATCATAATTATAGATAGTTAAACTCTTAATAGCAAAGCCATTTACAAATCTGGCCTGATTCTTCATATGCTACATAGAGAACCAACCTCATTTTACGGAAAATGTATTTCACACACAACAATACTACAATAACAGTCTGAAGTGGCAATTTTCACCCCTGTAGTTATTGATTATTCAATTTGAGAGCTCATTCTTCACTTGTTATGGTGTCTCACTGGTCACCGATTTTTTTACTTCTAGATTAGCTGTTTGGAACCACTGAAATAATGGCATTGTTTTTATGGCTCTTCAAGTAGCACTGAATAAAATATTATTATTTTATTAATAAGATATATGATTATATTAAATCTAGACAGAAAATCAGACAATTTTTTCTGTCTTTTTTTTTTCTCTCTGATTCAAAATTTTTAATGGAAAAAGTCATATAATTATTTATACAGAAAAGAAAATATTGTCCTAAAAAAAGCTTAACTTAAAATTAATTTTTAATGCTTTTAATTCAAAGTTCTGAATCTTGAAAATTTTATTCGATAAGGTTAGATACACTAGAAACAACATCTTGTCATTTTTGGAGTTCAATAAAAATATGAACTTATCCTTTCTTACAATTATTTTGGTAAAAACTTTTGGGTTAGTGTTTTCACATTTTAATATAAAAAATCTTGGAAGGAGAAGGAGAAAAGGGAAGGTGTAGTTGTTCACAACTGAAATTGGAACAAAATTTGGATTAACTTTATCTTTCCAAGCTGATAAGAAAATAACTACATATGGAATTAGAATAAAGAATAAGTTCTTCAAATTTTAAATATTAAGAAAAGTTTCAATTACTTTTGCATTATTTGTTTCACTTCTTAGCAATAAATTCTAAAAATTTTGTAAAATTCGAAACAAAATATGGCTTTCTCACAAAGTTGTCCAAAAATGCCAATAAGAATTTGAAATGTAATCCTTTAAATGTTTCAAAATTTTAAAAGATACCTTGACTTAAGAGACTGATGACCTCTAACATTATTTCTAGAAAAAAAAATCCATAAGAACAAGTTGGAGTACTTCAATGAAACATCAAAAAACTTACAGAGATTTTTTTAATAAGTCATCCAATAATTTTGAATGCTTCACTTCAGTTTTCAGTGTGCTGCAAGTCTGAATGGCTCAAAATAAGAAGTCAACAGGCAAAAAGGGCTACAGATCTCTGGTGGCTCAGGTGATATATGATAATTTGTCAGAATTATATGATTTGCTCATGAAATCACAGGGAGAAGAAGGAAAGGGTGTCCATGAGTTCACTGAGTCAAGCCCTGTCATCCTCTGCCTGTATCACATGAAGGATCAAAGCCTTGTAAGTGGCTAAGCTGTTTCTTACAGAGGTTTAATATATATGTTCTGAAAATATCTTTCAGAAATTATTCCAAGGTTTGGCTGTCCTTAATGTTAAGTCTTACTTTAATGGCTAAACTAAGGGCTGTGGTAGATTTGTCTTGGCAGACAAAATCAGGCAGATGAAGTTGTTAAAGCACTAAAGTGTTTGTCTCTTCTGCTGTCCATTAATGCAGGGATGCCTGATACCACAAGTCATCACCTGCTGACTTATCACAGCATTCAGTCCTGTATATTAAGCTAAATGAAAACAAGATGTCTGATTTTAATCTTCTGCCACAAGCCTGTCAGACTCCTAAGTATCTTTTGCAGCATTATAAGCCTATTGTTTTTTTTGCCCTATCTTCAGTGAGCACAGGGAGCATTTATTTATTTCTGTTATGCCACTTGTTCTGATGTGTTTATAGGTTAAGAAGGATGCAGAGTTTTAAACAGTAAATTTGTCTGACTGCTTTCAAGAAATTGTGTGTCAATACATAACAATAAGCTGGGAAGAAGAAAATGTGGGATTAAGTCAAGACAGTGAGCCTTCCAGAAAGGCTGGGTGTGGAGTGCTCTGTCAGCGACGAAGGGGAGGTTTCATGTCTCATGTTCTTTGTGGAGTTCACTGTTAGGAGGATGAGACAGGTAGACGGCTTTTTTTTTTTTTTTTTGTGAAAATCTGTGGGTTAGGCAATTTTGGCATAACTGGTGTTTTCCTCACACAATTATCATGAGCCGTTTTAATTGAATCATACAATCACAGAATGTGCTGAGTGGGAAGGCACCCATCAGGATCATAAAGTCAGCTCCTGGCTCTGCACAGGACACCCCAAGAGTCACACTGTGTGCCCAAGAGCATTGTCCAAATGCTTCTTGAGCTCTGTCAGGCTGGTGCTGTGACCACTGCCCTGGGGAGACTGTTCCAGTGCCCAGCCACCCTCTGGGTGAAGAACCTTTTCCTGATATCCATCCTCAACCTCCCCTGACTCAGCTTCATGCTGTTTCTTTGAGTTCTGTTTGTTTCTTAAGATCTGAGTGAAGAGATCTGTATGTGTCCCCCCTGCTTGACCTCCTGAGGATATTGAAGACCACAATTAGGTCTCCCCTCAATCTCCTCTTCTCCAGGCTGAACACACCAGGTGACCTCAGTCACTCCTCATGCAGCTTTCCCTCCAGACCCTTCAGTAGCCTCATGGCCCTCCTTTGAACACTGTCTAATTGCTTAATGTAGAAAATGACAGATTGTGTGATTTGATGTAGGGATACAGCACTCCTTGAATGAGTCATCCTGGTGCCAGATGTTTGAACGCTCTGGAGATTCAGAGATCTCTTTACTGAGTGCTTACATTTTATCCATCAAGGATACAAGAGATGATAGAATATTTCTCTAAAGCACAGAAGAGTGCACTAAAAGAAGCTAGAAAGAGACAAGACAGAATAAGTGATGCAGCAATATTTATTTAGCCATCATTCCACAGCAATGTTCATTTAGCCATCATTCCTTAAAAATTAAACCATTGAGGCAAAAAAAGAAAAACAAAACCAAAAACTATACCAATATATCAAACAGCTGAGTTAGTAAAGGTAAATCAGTACGAATGTCCATGTCATTGACATGCCCCACAGCTTCTCACCAGCACTGCTGCAGTACAAAACTGTATCATGGGAGTATCTCTTTCACCTTTAAATAGAGCTTTTGTGGCCTCATTTTAATTTCACTATATAGCCCTTGTATAATTGTTAATGAATACATATAGTTCACTCAGCTATCTCAGTTTTCTACAGCATTAAGGAAAAGTTTGTTTCAAGAACATGCAAGTTATTGAAAGGTGAACACCTGAGAATATCGGCCTGAGTGATGTGTTATTTACTTATATTTCACAGGAGGCCTGTGCAAGCAGAAGCAATGAGTGGGCAGTGTCTGGGGATTCTTAAATTCAGAAAAATCTGTCCTGTTTTGGTAACTGCACTGATATCAGTCATAAAGACATACCTTCTGCCTTTTTACTTATTGCTGTAAAGTAGGGATAGGACTAAACTTACTGTATTTGACTCACCTGCTGTTTTGTTCACCGTGCAGCCTGAGACTATGGTTTTCAGTGATACACAGTCTCATCATAAATATGTGGAAGATATTGTTTGTGGCCTTTCTGTCTCTAAGATGTGTGTGACTGCAGGGAATAGCAGAAATTCAGAGCCTCAGTCACAGGCAGATGAGTGGAAGATGTAGGAGTCCAGCCGTCCAGAGAGATGAAGGTTACAAACACATTACAACCAATCATCTGGGAAGTCAAGTACTGAGAAGATCATTGATATTAAAAGTTGTCATACAATTGTTTCCCTAAACTAAGGAGGTGATGATATGGCTTTCCCACCACCAGCCCCTTTGAAAGGATATATGCTTAACCTGGGGGCTGAAGTGGAAGAAAGGTTCTGAGGATTTCAGCAAGACACCATCCCAGCTCACCATAACTACATGCATTCTTCAAGTGATGGGAGATGGACTGGACCAGGACAGCCCACATCAGTCACTGTGGACACGTTGTCAAGATTGCAAATGAACTCTCAGGACGATGAGGAGGACCTGGCTCAGAACAAGTGATGGAGCAGGAAGTGAAAATCTGCTGGACAGGACACAAGCAGCTGCTGAACATTACAAGTACCTGTGTAGGAAGCAAGCAAAAGTTAGACTTGTGACAGGTGCCTGAATCTCACAGGTGGTTAAGTGGGAGGATGTGAAAAACTGCCAAACTTCACAGATAATTGGAGGGGAGTATTGGGAATGTTTGTGGGAGTACAGTGCTGTAAGGCAAACAGCTCTCAGGTAACCATCAGCAATACCATATAATGACAAGTTTGCTGAGCAAATGGAATGAGAAATAATGTGTTTGTTATCGAAACTAGTACCAACTGAGAAAAAATTTTGGGTTCAGGTATTTACCTGAGGGAAAACAGGAGGTGAAGGGTAGATAAAAGAATGGTAGAAAGGAAGGCCAAGAAGGGGAAATGGAGCCTTAGGAGTGGAAATACTGGGAAGGTGGTGTATGGGAAGAGACCTGGGCTAGCTGGAGGAGGACACAAAACCAAATCCTCCAGTTTGACCCTGAAGCAGGTTCACCCTGTGTCTGAGTCAGTGGGTTTGGGATGGGTGTGGGACAGGTTATCTACCTCTCCAGTAAGGGAACACACAGATAGGTGGTTTAAGCATCCCAGTGGTGCTGTGTTACAGGCCTCATAGCTTCAACAGCCACCCATCTTTTCATAATGGAAGTGGAGATTTTTCCTCATGTGACTTCAAAACCTGTCATCCCTTCATTTCAAGGCATCAGCATCACACATCTTTTGTAAGCATTTGCTTTTAGATCTCAGTTTGCTCTTTGATCAGTGCCTTTCATTAACCTGCATCATGCATTAGGATAGCAGTGAGATGCTATGGGAACCCTCTCTAAATGACAGTTTTTGTCCCCAGAGTTCTCTTAAGTGAAGGTCTTCAATTTGCTCTCATGCCCTGTTCTCAGCCCACTTGTAAGGTATCAGCTTATCAGCTCTGTCTCTGCTCTGGCATGAACCAAGTTCAGTATACTTGGAGCAGTCTTTTCAGGAGTCTGCAGAAAGCCTGTGAAAAAGAACAATTTATTAAACGAGTCCCTGTAAAAAACCCCAATCACTAACCAACTAAATCACAAAAAAAAAACCCCAAAACAACAACAACAATAACAACAAAAATCCCCAAACAACAACAACAAAAAAATCAAAAAACCCCAACCTTAAAAAAACCTTACAGAGAGGAAGAGAGAAAACAAATGGTCAAAATACTTAACATTATTTCTCCTGAGCTTCAAGGTGTACATGCAAGTTTATTCAGAAGCACTAAAGCCCGAATCTTATTTTTCAAGGAAATGGGATGGAAAAGCAACTACACATGCAAGCTAGGTTTGAATTTGTCTCATTGTAATGATCACTGAAAATTCCCTGGTGAATTTCACAGATTGTCATTTTACCAGCTTCAGAGGCACCCTAGACTCCCACAAACCCTAAACCGGTCACCTCTATCCATTTTTTTTCAGCAGATGTGTCAATATCAGTCTTCCAACGAGGTTTTCACTATACAGGGCACTAAGATTCAGTAGCAGAATTACAATGATTACCCACTTCTGTATAAGGAAGTCAGGCTCCAGAGCAATTAAAATTGTAATATTCCATTTTAAAAACTACACAACACTCTTCAAGATAACAGATTATTATATACTGCTCATAAAAATAGTATGTTCTTGGAAGACTCCACACTGAAATTCAACCAAGGAAATCCAATCTTATTTCCTCAGAAAAAGACAGCTCACTTCAGATCAGATGGATTTTATCTGTTAAGAAAGATGAAAGATTCACATAGCAAAGAAAATTATACTACCATAAGGGGAGACTGAAAGAGACCTCCCAGAACTACTGCAGTTTTAGTACAGTCCTGTTAGACCACCCTGATGCTCACTCATCTGGACACTCTGTTGGCTGCTGTATTTGCCTCTTACTACTCTGCACAGGTGTTCCTGTGATTCCTTTGGTCTGGGAGTTTCTCTGGCATATTCACAGCACATATGTTTTTGCTATTTTGCCACAGAAATATGATTATGTGAACCAGGTGGCCTCATCCCACAGAATAGGTACTGATGCCTGTCTCACCCTCCATCTTTTATATACATCACGTGTTGTGGGTACACCAAGCTTGTGAGACTGAAAAGTGAATAAGTAGAGAGGGCTGTCAATGAGTTTTAGGTACCTTTTTCTATTTTTCAAATCAGCCAATGAGACTTATAGATATATACAAAATCTAATGTTTTATAACTCAAGATACACATTTTCCCTGTCTCAGTGTACCCAGAGTGTTGCAAGGACTGTAACTTGAAGCCTCTAAGACTGTGATTTCTCCTGCAAGTAGTTTCTGTAGTTCAAGTTTCTGTCTTTCTCAGTCATGTATTTTAATTTTTTTTATTTTCACAACAATGGTTGTACGGGCCTCTATGATACCAAAATTGCATTTCTCCTCTTACCCTTGTGCTTCTTACAGGGGTCTGGGATTTTAAGTTTTGTAGTAGCAATATAAGAAAGTGTTTTGCTCTCCCTTATTGGGAACATTTCACTCACTTGCACTAGTCCTCTACAATAAAACTTAAAAATCAAAGAAATCAGATGACACCTATCCTTCCCTGCTCAGCAGCAAATGCCCCACAAGTGTTCTCCAAGCCTCCTGTTCCAGATTTATTCTGCAGTTAATAGCCTTTCTCAAATACCTTTACTAATGTAGTTTTACAGATGGTTTTCCTTTGTTTCCTGGTGTAAAAAGCATGCAGCTGGTATTAAGATACAGTAAAAAATAAACTCTAAATATCCAAGACTTCCTCATGGAGCAACAAGATTCAGCACAGATCCTAGGGAAGACCAATGCCCTTCTAAAATTGTAGTTGTAAGTCATGCAAGTCTGCCTTAAATGACAACAAATGCTTACATAAAGAAACTGTATTTAATTCCTGGCCTGTACCACCAGTGGAACCTATAGAGTACTCCAGTTCACCCTAAATGAAAGACTGAGAAATTGATTAATATTCCAAAATGTAAATATCTACCTATGGTGGATAACAAGCAGCCTCCAACTGCTTTCATTTGGGATTCAGATCTCCAAGATAATCTCCAAGATCACAATATGCCTGATGTGTTTGAATGCTTTGGACACTGTTAGGCGATTATGATTTATATACTTAGTGCCTGGTAAGCTCATTTACAAATTACCTGTAATGGCTAATCATCAATGACTGGGAGCTTAGAAAACCAGCTCACACATATGAACCACAAATAGACTTTTAAAACAGGATGATTTAATTTGAACTGAATCCCTACGGTAAGTTGGATTGGTCCAAACCCATGGAATTCGTAGCTTGTATATAGACAAATTTCTTCATTTCATCTCAGGAACCAAAGCCATTTTCTCTTTTAGCACCGACAGATATAGCAAGAAAGTTCAGAAGTTGGTATGGTTTTTGGTTCAGAACTCACTAATTGCTCTCCAGGCTTGTTCTTTCTCACATCATCAAGAACATCTCATTAAATGATTAAGGATGGACAACTAGAGAAAAGATGAACATCTAATCAACCCAGTGGAAAGAGAAAACAGAATCACACCATGTATTAAACTGAATTTTTGTTCCAATGTAGGTTTTCATTGTGCTTTTGTAAAAATAATGTAGACAAAGCTAAGAAAAGTACAGCAATCATCTGATTTTTCCACTGTCCTGCTCCTGTGGAGTCCATTGGACACTCAGGTGGGCATAGGAGAGTACTTACTTTCAGGTCAGTGCTTTCATTTAGTATTGTTTTGTTTAATCAATTTTTTATCTGGTAAGCTACAAAGTCCATAAATTAATTTTTAAAAAGGCATTTTTAACTGGAAACAAAAATTGCATACTTTTTTTTTGCTAGTATTCACTAAAAGGCACTGTCAGACAACTCAATGTTAAATCAGAGTTAAGAAAATAAAGATAGAAAAAGCAAATGAGTGTTTGGAGAGGAAGAAAGAGATGTGTTTCACTGAAGATTTCATCATACTAAAAAAGCTTTTCCAGCTTTCTCATTATTATGGCAGTGTAACAAATTTTAGAGCTTTCAAAACATGGCTAATATCATTCAAATGGCTAATATCTCCACAAAGTGCAATCTGAAATGGAGTGAATTCCTGTTATGTTTATTGGGAAATTTCAAAAGTAAAAATAAGATTTTTAGATTTTTTTTTCTTAATAATTAATACATAAAAATGCACTTTATATTCTTTTTGCCTGAGAAATCTACACAATAAGGTTTAAAAAAAGCCTGTTTCCTCTCATAACTACAAACACCTATTGAATTTAATGCTTAGACTGCAATCGATTCAGTTATTTATGTTCTTCTTTGCCAGAGGAATAACAGATGTGTAGAGACATTAAAAAATACACTATTTTTCTGCTAAAGAAAAAACTTTTTAACTCTTTGCTCACAAATCCAGACATTCATATCAATGGCATAGATAAAAAAGGTATAATGCTCCAAGGAATCTGAGTTTTATCATTAACCTGTCAGTATTAGGTTACGGGAGCCTAATCTTTAGAGAAGTCATGTGTAGTAGTTTGGGGCTTGGTTCTTTCATATAAAAGTTTCATTTACGTCTTTTGCAACTCCAGAAGGCATAAGAAAATTGTCACCTCATGCCTAAACAACAAGCTTCTATTCAGAGTTCAGCTCTGGGGTTGAGGAAATAATTTGCTTTATACAGTATCACTTAGCAGGTGCTAACAAGGGCAGCTATTAAAAAAAAAAAAAAAAGAAAAAAAATCCCTTTGGTGTTTGTGTGTTTGTTTATTTGGTTTTTTTTCTTGACTGCTCATGTTCACACCTGCCCACCAGAATTCCTTTTTTTTTCCTAAGTCATCTGCCTCACTATTTGGGAAGAATGGTAATGCTATACTTTATGCAAATGTAAATTGATCCTAATTAGCATGCACAGCACAACATTTTTATCTTGTGTTTCTAGGTGCAGTTAAACAGAGCTAGTGTTCAACAAGCTTATAAACAGATCAGCTACTATTTATTTGAAACAGTCTGTATACTGAAACCTGTCCATACATTTACATTGTGCCCTAACAAGAAAAACTAAGCAAAATGAATGTTTCTCTCTTTTTTTTATTCTGCACTTGCTAGGTATAAGTATTGATTTTCATATGGAGGGGCCAGAAGGCCAGAATGTAGACCAAGAAAAGGTTGTAGGGAAACAGTCTTGAGACACTGAAACATTCAGAAAGCAGGAGGTTAAAGAGGAGAAATCTATTTTAGGCAGCTCCTTCCTCATCTCATTCCTTATGGTGCAGGGAGCTGGAGGAAGATTCCAACAGTGCTGAGGAGAAGGGAATTTTATCTAACACAGAGACAAAAACTTTCAGAGCATACAAAACCAGCCTTGCTGCAGTTGAATGCAATCAGAAACAGCATGCTGAGAAGGCTTCTGCATTTCCCTAACCATGTGTAATATGCCATTCATAAAGTAGTATTCCCACATCTATCTTAAGGCTACTTATTGACAAGTGCTCAGCCAACTATAATTTGGAGTCTGATAGCTAGTCTCGACAGATAATCAATACATGTAGCAGAACATGTTCAATGAATTTGTTATTTACCAAATGAATGGACATAGAATAATAGAATCATAAACTTCAGAAAGTACCTTCAAGATTATTGTGTACCATTGTTAACCCAGCACTGCCAGGTCCACCAGTGAGCCACATCCCTAAGCACCATATCTACACTCCTTTTGAACAGTTGCAGGGACAGTAATTCCAACACTTCCCTGGGCAGTCTGTTCCTATGCTTGACCATATTTCAATGAATAAATTTTTCCTAATATCCAATTAAACGTCCCCTGGCACAACTTGAGGTCAATTCCTCTTGTTCTATTGTTTGTTACCTGGCAGAAAACACCAACCCCCACCTGGCTACAACCTTCTTTTAGGCAGTCATAGAGAGCAATAATGTCTTCCCTCAGTCTCCTCTTCTTCAGGCTAAACAAACTCAGTTCCCTCAGCTGCTCTTGTGCTTTAAGAAACATTATAAAACATTCTTGATTTCCAGAACTGGATGTGCAGATTGTGACACTCCCATGCATTAATATAATAATGATAATCTTAACAACATTCATCTCTCTGTTTAGGATTGCTAGCAGTGTATGACAGATTTTTTAGCAGTAAAAGTGTGTGAAGGTTTGCTATTCAGTGCTACTTCCACTGGCATTAGTGAGAACATTTATTCAAAGTGGTGACTGTCCTTATTGTTTTAATTTTTGTAGCACAATTATTTACCATTATAAATTCTTTTCAGCTTTGGTAATTGCACATACACACATTGACATAGGGAAATGCATGCATGAAGGAAGATGATGAATTAGGGAGAATAAGGCATTTTCTGACTGTCTGAAGTGATCAGGCTTCCAGATGAGGAATGAGTAAATATTTGCTCTGGCACAAACCACCTTGAGTGCTGCAGCCCTCTGGTTGTCTGACCCACATGTAAAGCCACCATCTTGTGATGTAGCCTATCACACAAGACCACTCACCCTGGGGTTGTAGGGGTAATGTCCAGTGCACTTGGCCATAGCCACACAGAAAATTGTTCTCATGTTGTTATTCATGGGTTTTAAGTTATTTTACTTTCAGCCTCCTATGTGCACGAGTCATAATTAGATGTCTTTTCAAAAAAGAAAGGTTTTCTAGCACAAAATGCTGTGCAAGAAATCTGAGGCAAAGTGAGTAAAAAGTTTTCCAAATATTGGTAGCAACTTCTGTTGATAACTTTTCAGAATGCCTCAATTGGATGTTGCCACTGCTTGTTGGGTAATTTATTGGGTTACATTCTGGTGATCTGGCGTATTGTGAAGAAGTCTTGGGGTCACTACAAGTTTCATGTGCTATGTTATCTTTACTATGACAAATACTAAATGATATGAATATTTTTTATATATATGAAAGTTACAATCACTGATGGGAATTCAATGGGAATTGCAAGCCTCATCCTGTTTATTCAAATACCAGTTTTGAATGACCCTCATTTTCAGAAATTCAGTTTTCCTGCACTGTATACATTTCTGAGCGTCTATTCAATGTCATGGCTATTCTACTAGTTATTTCAAATAGTTTACTAATTTCAGGACCAACTTGTTTTTGGAGCTTGAACTCCTAAGAGTAAGAAGAGTAAAAGTGAAAGATGTAAACCTGAAAAAATCAGAGAAAATAAATAGGTGGATTGGCTTAAATACTTTTATTTCAGCTAGATAGGTGACTGACAAAGGTAGTGTAGTCAGAATTTTAGCCTGGGTTACAGACTTCCGAGTTGCAAGTTCTGTATTCAATAATTGTTTTGCAGATACTTGTGGCCAGACTATGTTGAGGTAGATAACTTGAAACTTCATAATATCATATGTGAGTCAATTACTTCTTCTCAAACTCTGATAACACAGTGTTAAATTTTATAAATTATCTATGGCGTAATTGTGGAAGGCTTTAATAAATAACATTAGGAAGAAGAAAGCGTTTTATGTGAACAGGATATTAGCAGTAATGAGAAGTGCAAGGTGTTCATAAGGAAGCATAATATCCATGTTTAAAATGAGTTTCTGGAACAGGTCACAGCTCTGTGATTTCAGTGCCTGGCAGGTCATAAATTCAAAGACGTAAACTTACGGGTCATCTTGCATGAGAAAAATGCATCCATTTTATTCTGTCTTGCTGTCTAACACACAAATAGTTTCTTACTGGAAAAAAAAAGTTTAACATAAACATTAAACACTTTACTGTTAACAGACATCAAACAACAGTTTGCTATGCTCTGTAATTGAATATAAATATTGTATCAAATAGGGAAGCCATAAATATACAAATTATATGAAGAAACAATGAGTGAACTTGTACTTTCACTTCATCTAAAACTGAAAATCAAGTATACACAAGAGAGGGGAAGAAAAATATCTTCTTTATTGAACCTATGTGATAAGACAATTCCTTCAGACATTTTTACATACTATCCATTGCGTCCCTTAATCCCATTCTTTCTTCACCTAACCTAGCCCAGCTGCATTTATTCACAGCTAGAACATAAAAGATGTTCATATCTTTAGTCAATATCTCCTCAGACTATTATACATTCCTCTATCTGGTTGTATGGTGCTTTACCAACTTTAACTACTGTTTGTTGGCACAAAAGAGTTCTTTAAGGTGTGAGTTGAGATGGGTAACTCCATGTGGCAACATTAGGGCAGTGTAGGCATCTATCCCACATAGGGAAACAGGATGCTCAGGCTGATAAGATCCACTTGTGAAGCCCACAGGCCTTTCAGGCTCAAGGATTCACATAGCTTTAAACATGACAGTGTGTCTGTCAGCAATCTGTCTGATTTCAGATGGCTTGGTTTGGAGTTATGCAATTAGTTTTCACCCTTTACCTGTTCTAAAGAGTCAAATTACTTAAATAGACAATCCAAACTAGCCTGGAAGAGACAAGTGAGTGATGGATATCATCTGGGACCTCTGACAGAAAGTAACAGGGGTGATAGCACACCCTAGACCTCCAGGGTGACTCACCAATGCTCTTCCATTTATAAAAATGAATTTAAAAAAACATATTCAAACCAATACACAGACAAGCTCTAATCCCCAATAAAAGTTTTCAGCATGCACAGAGTGGTTCTTACCCAATAGGTGTCCCTATGGGGAGAAAAAAAGTTCAGCCCTTCAACTCACCTTAGTAGTTATGGTGGAGTCTTTCCTAACTTTTCCCCATTCTAGACTTACCTTTATAGTATTTCTTTATGTTTAGCTGGAGTTTGAGTAATTCTTGTCATGGATACCTTTGCTGCTGGCTGGTGTTAAATTCTCTCACCTCATTTTACAGATGCAGTCAAAGGAAATATAGAGTGCATTCCCAGTGTGGGGACACCTTTGGGGTGGAGGTGTGCATTAATATTACCATTAGGCTATAATGAACCAAGTCAATCTGAGGAGAGCAATTTTGCCACAGTTTCTGGCTCAGCAGCAGGACATCTTCCCGTCTGTCTTGGCTGACAGCTGCTATGCAGTTTATCAGCTGCAAAGCACCATCCCTTCCCTTCCTTGCAGGGATTCCAACAGAGCCCGGCCGTGGTGTCTGCACTCTGCTCCACCCTCCACTCCATCCCCTTCAGCAGGCACTATGGTTGCAGACTGTGCATGTAGGGAATCATCATGGAATAGGTTTTGGTATGTCAACCATATCCTATCCAGGCAGTAGCAGCTGCATTTTATCCTATAATTTCCATACTGTTATAACTTCTGTTAGGATGTGAATATAGCTTCCCAGTTTAGTCCAATTTTACCCCCAGCCATCTTTCCACAATGAGCCATAGACTTCACTTTCACATTTTATTTTTTGTACCAACTGCTACAATCTTTGCTTATATTTGTATTGAGCAAGTATTCTGCTGAAC
Source organism: Leptocoma aspasia (assembly GCA_013399835.1). Taxonomy (NCBI): domain Eukaryota; kingdom Metazoa; phylum Chordata; class Aves; order Passeriformes; family Nectariniidae; genus Leptocoma; species Leptocoma aspasia. The sequence goes on from VXAX01003958.1 coordinate 108,854, forward strand.
TCAGTAAACAATATACTTTTAATACTAGTCAGAGAGCTGAGACTTTGTACATATATATATTTTTTATAAGTATATTGATTGTTCTCTACCTCAATGACACAAATTTATGCCTACACTGAAGTCCTTAGCTTGTTTAATTCATCAGCAAAAAGTGCAATAACATGATCAAAAAAGTTCTTAAATTGTTCTTTTAAGAAAACTTTCTAGTGAAAAATGTGTAAAATGTAATATTGAAATGTTTTGGAAGTAAATGAAAAAATATCTTTTGACTGGGTCTCATTTTATGAGGAAATATTTTTATATTCCAAGTAAACTTGATGAACAAGAAAATTTGAAGATGACACTTCCTTGTAAAAGAAAATGCTATAAACATCATTACCATGGAAAAAAAATTCTGTTTACTTTAATGGGTTACAAAACATGAAGTCATTTAGCTCATCTCAGCATATAATATAAAACATGATTTATTAAGATTCATCTATGCAGTTACATGTTTCACTTTTACTAAACCGATTACTGCATTTCAAGGTTTTATGATGAATCCTATGTCAATATATTATTAATAAAATATTTTTCACTTTATTGCATGAAAGCCATAAAATAGATACATGAAAATGTTTTGCTGTTACTTCATAGCAAAGAGGAGTCTGTAAAAACTGCTAGCATTACAGTGTTTACAAATAAGTTATGATCTACAGTTAACTGAAACTGAGCATTTAATGTCCTTTTATTTCTTTATTAAGTAACTGGTTTCTAAGCTATCACTGCTTACATTAGACAAATGGATTTAAAACATTACCTATCAATACTCACAAAAAATATATATTTTCATTATATAAAAGGTGTCATTTGGCTGGGGTCTAGACTTCTTTTTTTGCTTACCAATGAAGGCCAGGAGGAAAATTGAAAGTATAAAATTTCTAGTACAGCCCTGCCCAGATGGCTAAATTTTGGTCTATTTTTTCCTGAGGATATGTGTGGTTTCCTTGGGACACTTTGAATTCTCAGGCTCTTAACTGAGGCAGTTCATGGGTGAAAGTATCAAGTCCACTTGCAACAGAGAGACCAATGTAATATCTGATGCTTTTCCATACAAAAAAAAAAAATTCTGTGTCAAAAAAAAATTGCCATCTTTTTCTAAAAAATTACACCAAAACAAAAAACAAACCAAAACAAAACAGAAAACAAAATTTTAATATAAAAAGAAATATGATTTAACAGTGTTATACAGTCACAATAACCTGGTTTGACATAGAAGATTGTAATGATGTGTTCAAAGGCATTACAAGGTTATATGTGTTAGAGAGGATTGATAATGGACATGAAGAAAAACAAAACTAACAAAAATTTCACAGTGGCAGATTAAAAGCAAAGATTTAAACTGAAAATAACTCTATTAATTAGTTCAATTAACTACCTTTGAGTGAAGTAATTTTTCAGAAAATTTGAAATGTTCCCTAATGACTACATTTGTTTTAGCTCTGTTAAAATTATTCAGCAACGAATAGGACTTTGATTACAAGCATATAGGCCACAGTTTTGATTAAAAATTGATTGTGCTGGATCTCCACTACACAGTGCATCATTTATTAACTATTCCATCTGAGACTGTCTTACACATTCTAGGTAAATCAAATTGTCCATCTTACTTTCAAATATATTTACACACTATTGTCACAGATTTTTATTATCTAGAACTTTCCTCAGTTCATTGGCAAAAGAAACCATTCACTTAACAGTGTCTGCTCCTGTGTTACACTAAAACCTGTTTATATGCAAAAACATGAGGAAGAATTCCTATTAAAACATATGACCAGAAAATTCATATCTTCTGGAAGTGAAAGTTCATTATAGCTTCCAAACTTTAAAAGAGAAGCCTTTAATATCATACCAGCTTTTAATTCTGTAAAACAGAAAAATAGGACTACTAATTCAAGTAAAGAACAAAATTAATATTTCAGAAATGACAATAAATTGTTGTTCATGACTAGCTAAAATTTGACACAATGGTATGAACTACCAGAGCAGAATGAACTTTAGAGTTCCAAATGCATTATTAATACCAACATACACTGTAACAGTTAGGTTTACCTGGGTATTTTGTACATGTAAAGAGGATCACAGAAGCTTTGGGTCAATTCGTATGGAAATGAGTAAAGTTAGCCTGACCCAATGTCTTGCCTAATTTAGTTTTCCCAAGCCTGCAACTTGGTTATCTGCAACCTCTGTTGCTCTGTGACATGAAGTCTTAACATATATTCTGAAGTCTCTACTACAAGATACTGCCCTGTAGACAACAAAAACTAGCAAGCAGTTAGTCACAAAGCCATGTACTGGCTTTAACTGTAGACAAATACTTTTTCATTGAAGTCACTGTGTGTTGGGATGGATGAAAGTTTGACAAGAAAGTCTCACAGATATGTATGCCTGGAAGAAAGATTTTTGAATGTAGAAACTGAGAAAGGAATAGAGATGGAAGCAAGTTTTGATACAGAAGAGTAACAAAGGTCTAACAGAATGCTGAGCCAGTGTTACTGAATAACTAAGAAGGCAAAGGGTATGTTAGCTGGAACAAAGGATCAGCCCACCTCAACCAGAAGATGTTTTCGCCAAGCAGAAAGGTACAAGAAGTAAATAGACCTGCCAATGTTGCAAGTAGAAAAAAGGTCTCAGAATTTTCCACTGCAAGAAAACTGAAAAACCACTTCTAGCTTAAACTGTAACATACTAACCTTTTATGAGTGAAGAATAGTAATATGAATATTGTAATGTTAGTAGTTATGACAGGGTCTAGGTAATAATAAAGGTATTGATTGGTTGCTGTGTATTAAGATGCTCAGCAAAGAAAAGTATATAATGCATTGCAACCAGAACTAAAGTGGCTTCAGGCTTCAGGCTTCAGGCATGCCTACAGCTTTGGCTGAGACCTGTAGGTGAGGCTCTGTCACCCACAACCCTGACTGCTGTAACATCCTGGATATAATAAAAAACATCTTATAGAGCCAGCCTGGAGTCCTGCATCTCTCGTCATAGGCTCTTACAAATATGCAACAAATAGTCTGGAGAAAATAGCACTCTTGTTGATAGTTTATGAAGATCAAAATTAAATTTAGTCTATTTAGCTTGGGATAGTGCACTACTCAATGTAGTATCCAAGCAAATTCTAGTGAAATATTCTGTGGCATGACTAATATCTATGTGATTAATAGAATTCTTTTCTTCAAGATCAAATAGTTAAATACAGTAGGGATACATAACTTTGTAAAAGTGGATACATTAAATGTGAACTTCAAAGGGTAAAAATTCCTTTGCTTGAGCCCTTTACTGGTTCTGTATGTTTTGTAAAGAAGACACAGTGACTTATTTATTTATGTATTCTTTGTATAAGATGGTGTTGATTCTGTGTTATTTAGTTTTAGCTACACGAGAACTCCAAGTTCTAGGCTTCTTTACTCTTTTTTTTCCTTAACAGGAAAGAAACTATACTGAAATAGGATTTTCAGTGTAAACCTTAGACAAATATAATTGTTTCCCTTGTAGTTGCCAGTACTTTTAGATGACATTTACAACAACAGAAAGATTTTTTTAAATTTATACAATAATTTGATAAATCATTTTTTCTTACTATTTACTAAATTCAGACTTCTTTAAGACTATATTCTCAGTGGTTCTCATCTAAAAACACTAGTACAAGGGGTAGGTCTAGTGCTTGACCATTAAAAGTGCAGAACATGCAGCCACTTTGCCACTTTTATCACTTATATACAACTTCAAAGTTTTTAATATCACTAAACCAAAGAGAGAAACTACATATGGAACACTCATAGTCAGTCCTCACAACTGATTTGTTTATGCAAGCCTCAAAACACTGAATGAGTTTTTCTATGAAAGTAGTGTTTTTTAATTAATTATTTCAAGGAGAATAAAAAAGAGATAAAAAATGTAGGAGAAAACCACAAACTAGCACTCTCTATTTTCACTTTCACAAAGCTTTTAGGCTATGTCCACTAGTTGTGGTTCATGGACTATCATTTTGGTGCTGCTTTGTGAATATTAAGAAGTTAAAAGTTAAACAGCAGAGTAAGAGAGAACAATTGGGTTGTTTGCATTGTTTTACTTTCAGGTGTTTTTGAGCAAAATTTGGAGACCAAAGTCTGCTGGCACATTTTCTCTGATTTGGCCAGCACTGAAATTCTTTACTTTGGGGATGGTGAGATGCTGGCAGGGGGTGCCCAGAGAAGCTGTAGTACCCAATCCCTGGACATGTTCAAGGCCAGGTTGGGTGGGGCTCTGAGCAGCCTGATCTAGTGAAAGGTGTCCCTGCCCGTGGCAGGAGGGTTGGAACAAGATGATCTTTGAGATCCCTTCCAAGCCAAGCCATTCTATGTTCTTATGGTTCTGTAATTCAAGTAACTAATCTGTGTATTGTGTAAAGTCATAAAATACAGTGGCTGGGTTGTCCTACCAGTTAACAATCTGATACTTGATGATTGTGCAGAAGGACAAAAATATCCTTTAATAGAATCTCCTCATGTTCTCTTTCAGGTACTTACTGAGCATATTTTGAAACCTCTTCTTAATAGACTCTATTTAATTAGCCTCCTATTGGCTTAATTTTTCTTTTCCCATTTAAATACTGTATTATAAGCACATTTGTAAGTCACACTGTTCTTAGGCCAAAACATTTCATTCAATGAATGATTGCTTGTATACGGTAACAATTACCCAAGCAAATTAATGCCTTTAAATAAGGATGGCACTTAGTGATGCTTTAGTTCTCTAAATTCCTGCATTTATACTCCAGTTAAACAGGATCTGTCACTGCAGAGGACTAATAACAAATTAACTCCCACGCCATGGAGAAATAATAACCTATCAATGTTATTCTCCCCCTATAAATTACTCCAAAACAAATGATCTTCTTGGGCAGATTGTTATATAACAGTTATTTTGTTAAGATCTTGAGGGAGAAAGAAAGTGTAAGGAAAAGGGAAATTATAATACTCATCCCAACAGTAAAGCATTGTCAATTTCTGAGGCAAAGATACATACGTTCAGAGCTGCATTTTTCTTCAGACTCTTCCAAACCTGCATTTCATTCATGCTTGCAAAATTATATCAGATGTGGATTATGTGAAGTAGTTCTGCTGAGCCAAAATAGGATTAACAGGGTGAGCATATAACCTTCTTTAAGTCTGATTTACTTAGGGAACTTTACATTTTCCACAAGTCATGGGTAATTTGTCATCATAGTAAATGCTGTAAGAACTACATTTGATAATGCCCCTTACTCCAGGGCACATGATGAGGCAAGTTTTGAGAAACATCACACAAATCAGTAAAAGGTGGCTAAAGAAGGAATAAATTTCTGTTGTTGTTTAAAACCAGCTGGAAATTAAGCTCCAAGCAGCCATTTCCCTTCCTCTCTCCCTCTCCAGTGAAAAAGAGACAAAAAGGCAGAGATTAGGGCTTGAGGTAACAATTCAGTGGAAAAAAAGAGAAATAAAATAAGGAAAACAAACAGTAACAGCAACAATACTAATGACAACAGTGTATGAAAGAGGGTGATTGCATTAAAAAAAAAATGCTTACAGGGATCCAACTGATCCAGTGTTACCATGGCCAGTAACACACAGCTTCCCAAGACAAAGGAGAAAATGGCAGGCACTGCCACAGTTGGCATTTTTTCCCAGGGCCTGAGCCAATGAAAAACAGTGACAGACAAACCCTTCCAAGCTGGACCATCCATGCCACCCCACCCCACCAAACTTCTTACTGCTTTTCTCCCTTGTAAAAAGGAGAAAAAACAGCCATGGTTCTGCAGCATGTTCCTTTATAATTCCATCCCCCTCAGGGATAATGTGCCTGGTACAGAATAACCTAAACACACCCAGATGGCTGCAGGCTCTGCCTCCATCAAAACAATGGAAAAAATTAACCCTATCCGAGCAGAAACTAGGATGTATCTCTGCACTTTTTGCACTCTTAAAAGGAGAAATGCTCCTATAAATGATGCAGAATTTTTAAACTGCACAGTTGGACCATTAGGAGTCTGAAATCTGGGTTTTTCCAAATTCCAAAGGTTTTCAGACTAGGGGGTTTGGTGGCAGGTCCATTAATCAAGATGCATAGTAAATTTTGCACCCCCCCAACATTTCAATGAAAGAGAATTTAACTTTTTATATAAAATATTTATTTTTAATACATTGTACAAGAATTTGGCTGGCTGAAGATTTCTATGGTTCTTATTGATTGGTTTTATTATTAATTTTTATAGAGATGTTTTTCTTTAGAGAAGTTGCATGCTAACACTCAGGTTATTTAGCACTTTATGGACCCTATCCAAAAATTTGACCCGATCCAAAAATTTCATTCTGAAAAGAATTAAAATAAAAAGGAGAAAGGAAATAATCTTTGGGAAAATCAGTCTTCACATATGCTTTTGTAACATTTTTCAAGTTGTTCATAACAGCTGTTAGTAAGCTGACAGCTAGAATTAAAAGCGGGAATGAGAAATATAGCATTAGGGATAACCCCAAATTAAAAAAAAAAAAAATATGTGGAAATATTTGTCTACCTTGTGGCAACAGCTTCTATAAATAAGAGCACCTTATGCTCTGGGCTATGCAATGCAGACTAGAGGTTTTGAAGACAGATGCTATATTATTAATTAATTAATGTGCTTATTTCATCACCATTTGATAGGATATAGGACATTACAGAATTTGGCCTCTTTGTTCTATGGAATGCAGATATTCTCTTGCTTATAATATTGAGAACACCATAACAACAGTTTTTATAACTGTATATTAGTGGATTAAATACATAAATTGCCATGCTTTTCTATAGTGCTTATAAATTTTAAAGTTATAGAATTAGGATTACATAATCCTTATTTTTGCAATGCACTAATATTTAGTTTGAAGTGATTTGCATGCTGCAATACCTCTTTATACAAAAAGTAGTGGAAACTATTTCAGTAAAATTTCTTAACTAGGTCACCCAGGATAGACAGTTTAATTATAACTCTTAGTTTCACCAATCAACATTTTTAATTAACTTTTAGATCTCTGTACCTAATTTGTGTGGTGCAAATTAAAGCATCCGTTAAAAGATTTTTTGTTCACTGTGTTTATACATTTGTGGTTTTTTCTGTGCTTGTGTCATCTGTGTTCCATAATAGCACGTGTCATTTCATCTCAAAAGTGCAAGCAAATCAAGCAAAGACCAAACAGAGGAAACAGAATAACTTACTAGGAAAAGTGCATGTTAAAGACATAGTAATGAAATTCCATTTCCGAAAAAACCCAATAAATCAACATCCAAAAATACCCCAAACAAACCAAGAAAACAAAGGCTCACTGATAGATAACATTAAATGGGTTTGATGCACTCTGTGCAGTTCTAGCGAAAGCACATTGTATCTTCAATCCTCTGCTGATGCTAGGGAATTAGATTGATCTGTGTTTGTTGAGTTTCTGACACTGTAATTTTAAAGGAGCTGGTGAGATGCTGAGCAGCACTCAGAGCATGCATCTTCACCCCTATTAAGGCACAATTTCTGGGAAAGGTTTTCCAGTGCCATCTTGACAGAAGCAGCAGAGCAATTTGCTTTTGTTGCAGACATTAAAACAATAGTTCTACAGTATGAAAACTGGTCTCACATGATGTTCAAACAATTAAATATCTTAACAATGAAGAAAAAACTATTTAGCCAAATTATGTTCCTACTCTCCATGACAATCCTGAAACTCTGTTTTAAGGGTTTGAGTATTGGCATGATAATCGTAATCCAGCTGTATCAGCACCTAAAATTAGTTTCACTAGTCTCCAGAGCATGAAAAAAAAAATACTATATTGAACCATTCACCAATTGTTTAAAAACCAGTAATAACAGTACATCAGCTTTAATGATCAGTTCAATATAGCAGTCAGTATAGACAGCAATACAGTCTTATTTCTCTATTCCCAGACAACAAGGATCCTTAATGAAAACACATACTACCAGGTGTTAAATCCATTAATTTACTATCCTGCTCTAAGATGGCTCATAATCACATCACAACCATCTATTTATTCACATCTCTGTTCATTTAAATTTTCTTACCATATTACAAGAGATAAAAGAGGTAGAAAATAACAAGTTTCACTTTTTATAAAAAACTACTCTTGCATTATCCATGAAGAGTATGATTTTCAACATTCTATGGTTATTATCTTACAATTTTTTTGTTTTTACATTTCAATTTAAGTAAAGGTTTCTTTTAAGAAGTAAAAAAGTACTCTGGCCTCTGGTAAAGGGTAATTTTGTAAATTCAGTTCTATAGACTTTTTCACACAATCTGTAAGGACAGACTTAACCTGTGCTTTGAGATGTGTATAAAAAAGTAAGTGTAACACACAGATGATATTGGATGACCGAGGATAGCCTCAGAGTTCCAAGGTGAATATAAGGGTGCACAGTCTGAATTCACTGGGGGCTGAGTTCTGCAAGTGAATTACAGTGGTTATAAGCCCCCAGAATTGCCAAGGCATGTGCAGTATAATGGATGTAATTGATGGATGTAGTTCCTTGCAGAGGTAATCATTGGATTAGAATCTAGGAGCACAAGAAAGAGTTGCTTTTCTATATGATACTGGGGAATTGAATTCTGCTCCAGTGCCCTCGTTCTGCTAACAACTGTAGAAAAGAAGCAACACTGTAGCAATTGGTCATTAGTAATACCAAACTGCTGCTTTTCACTGATAAAATCATTTGTTAACATATGCAAAACACACAGTTACTCTCTTAGGTAGCATCTTGTATGGTCAGAAGCACTTTATGAGAAGTTGTTAATGGAAATGTTAAGATCTTGTTATAAGCAACCTATTGATCAGTTAAAGAACAAAGTAATGCAGTTGTTCTTCTGAGCAGCACAAACATCATCAATAACTGGCAAACTAACAGTTTCTACTATTCAAATATTAAACAACCTGTTGCTATTCATTTGGCAAGGTCCAATTCTCCTCTAACTATCTGATTTTAAGTATCTTTTTTATTATTGACAATTTCTTGAGGTTATTTTTACTGCCTTTTCATCTAAGTATGAAAAATAGAAGTATTCCAGATTAAATAGGTAAAAATTAGGAAGAAAGCAAATGGTGTCTATGAAGCTTGTGGGGAATCCACTGGTCCTATGACATGTGTTCAAAACATTAAGCTAAGATTGAAAAGGATTAGTGTTCTGACATGGGAAATAGAAAATTAATTGCTCAGAGGGGAATAATAAGTATTACTGGCTGTGATTATTTATGTCACGATGGCTTTTCATTTGTAGATTTCTGCATGAAGGGTTCAGATTCATGGATCGCTCATATTCCCACTATCTTCTAAAGCATATTCAGTTTAGGTATAGTCACTATATTGGTATTGTCTAGAAATAGTTATGGAATGCAATCTTCTTGAAATCTTGGCTTTTCAGAATTTCATGTTTCACACTCCTTAGATCTGAGAGTTAGTCTTGGACTTATAATACTTTGAAAAGGCTAAAAAAATGATGGAGGGAAAATTCCATGGTAAGCAGTGACTATATTTGGTTTTATTTTGTTACAATTATTCTCAATGAATACTAAATGTGAAAAAGCTAGGCAGGCTTCACATGCCTCACACTGCTCTCTCTTTGTAGACCCAGAATCTAGGTTTTCTTACCAGTACTTAGAGCTTTGCCCTTAGATGTTTTTCATGACAAAATGTAATTACATGCATGGGTTATACACATGCATCATGTACAATTTCTTTTTTATGACATATGTGTTCAACATCTTCATCCTTTTTACTATTCTGCTTATTTCTAATGGAAAAAAATGCTTAACATTTCAGCTATATTTTTAATTCTAGGTGAAAGAAGAAGTCAACAGCAAGGTTTTAGAACTCTGCAGTAGGAGATCAAAAGCTCTTTAAAGAGTATCACCTAAGAAAGAATGTACTTTGAAGCCAAGATATTACTCTAAATTTCATGAAGGCTTGGCTGGGGTGTCAATCAAACATGGCAATAGTTTAGAAATTAGCTACTCCCTAAAGGGGAAACTACTTAAAAATCCAAAGATACAGAAAGGTTTAGGGGAAAAAAAATCTGTCTTGAGTGAGTGAGAGTGTCAGCAGTAACAGGGAAAATAGAGAAGTCATACAGGCTCTCCAGCTATCTGGGAGCAGAGAAGCAGAACTTCCCCACGAGAGAGGGAGAGCCAGGAGCTGTTAGTGACCCTGGCATGGGCAGTGGCCCCACTGATGGGGCACAGGTGCACAGCAGCAAAGGAAGGCTTGTGTGACAACATGTTGTGCTGGTTGTTCTGTAATTATCTATCAAAGGAAATTGGAGCTAGGAGGGACCCAGGAAAATCACTAACTGCAGCAGTGGACAAGACAAGAGATGAGGATAACTAGAGCATGGCTCAAGGCAGGTCTGCTGAGGCCTGCACTGAAATGGGGGCCCTGATCCCATGAGCAAGGGACTCAATGGCCAGGGCCATTTAGTCCTGTTAGTGCCCTCAGTGTCCCTACAGCAGCAGCTGCAAAATTTCCTGTGCTGGGGAACGTATTTGGAAAATTTTTTACGTATTTTTTCTGTAGCTGACTTGTGAGGATCCTTTTATTTTTTGCAAATAAGAGCATTTCAATGCATTGAGAAGAATTATGATGAGTATGTATCATGAAGTTCCAGAAACTTCATAGATTCCTGTACTTTATCATAGACTTACAGTTCTTCCCTATCTAGAGCTTCAGTAGAAGTGTTACTGCCATGGCACTCAAACCATATCACAGAATCAAAGAACCACAGAATGGTTGAGGTTGGAAGAGGACTTTGGAGGTCATCTTGTCCTCAACACCTATGCTCAAGCAAGACCACCTAGAGCTGGTTATTAAGTTATCTAGACTAAGTCCAGATAACTTTTGAAGGTCTCCAAGGACAGAGACTCTATACCTCTCCTTTGAACCCTCCCATAAGATATTTATAGATGTTGCTAAGATGAGCCTTCTCTTCTCCAGGCTCTCTTAGTCCTTTCCCTTAGCTATTTCCTCATTGGATAGATGTCTCCAGCTCTCGAGTACACAGTACAGGGGAGACACAGACCTTTTGGAGCAGATCCAGAGGAGATATCAAAAATGATAAGAAGAGTGGAACCTCTCCTATGAGCAAAGGCTGACAGAGCTGGGATTACTCTGCCTGGAGAAGAGAAGGCTCCAGGAACACCTTATTGAGGTTTTCCAAAATTTAAAGGGGCTTATAAGAACGGTGGAGACAGACTATTTATCAGGGTCTGTTGTGATTGGACAAGGCATAAGAATTTGGACAAGGGATAAAGGAGTGTTGATTCAGACTAGACATAAGAAAAAAATTGTTCAAGGAAGGTGGTGAAACCCTGGTAAAAGTTGTTCAGTGAGGCTGTAGATGACTCATCCTTGGATAGGTCAGGTTGGACAGGGTTTTGAGCAAATTGGTCTAGTCAAGGTTCTCTGTGATCATTGCAAAGGTGTTTAAACAGATGACTTTTAAAACTTCCTTTCACCCCAAACCATTCTGTGTTTCTGTGAACCTGCTGAGGTTTTTAGGATGATAGCATGACTTTCTGGTGTATCAGCGATTCCTCATCTTGTGCAACATGCAAATTTGCTGAAGGCACATCATCATACAAATCATTAATGAAGGTGTTAAACAGGACTGAATCTAGTATTGACTCCTGGGGTACAAGTGCACTTACTGGCCTCCAACCAGACTTTACACTGCTGACCACCACTCTCTGGGACCGGCCATTCAGGCAGCTTCCAATTCACCTCACTCTCTTCTCATCCAGCCCACATATCACATGCTTGCTTCTGATGCTCTTATAGGAGACACTGTCTCCCTTCCTGAAGACTGGGTAGGTAATATCACTGCTTCCTGCTCATCTACAAGGCCAGCAATTTATTAAAAATTTATCACAGAGGTTTAGGAGTGATGTTTGCTTTCCTCCAGTCTGCAGGCACTTGTCCCAGTCACTCTGGTCAATGAAAGTTTGTTAATAGTGGTTAGGCAATTTTTACCTGACACACCTGTCAGATCCCTCAGAACTCACGGGTGCATTGCATCATGGCCTCTGGGTTTAAGCACGTACAGTTCACTTGAACGATCTTTTTGCACCAGTGGTATATCTTCCTTGCTCCAGACTTTTCCCCTGGTCTCTGGGTCCTCAGAATTCTGGAAGCAGGTCTTACAAAACTGAGCTGAAAAAGACACCTCAGCATTTTCTGTCATTTTAAACTGGATGCATCATTCATCAGTGGATCAACATTTTCCCTAGTCTGAGCTTGTTACTTAGATCCTTACAGAAGTATTTTCTTCCTTCAACATCTTCTGTGATATTCAACTCTGTGTGGGTTATGACTTCCTTAAACAGGTCTCTACATTATCGGACAGTGTCTATATTCCGAGTTACCTCTACCTGCATCCACCTTCTAGTCTAAGTTTTGGCAGAAAATATTTTTTTGTCTTTGTCAGTCTTCTGCAGTTCTTGTCTGACTTCTTGGTTGTTGGGATGGATTGTTCATTAGCTGGAGGAGGTGATCCTTGAATGTCAAAAGCTTCCTTGTATTCCTTTTCCCTCCAGAGCCTTATGCCATAAAACTTTTTCAAGTAGATCTCTGAAGGGAACAAAGTCAGTTCTTCTGAAGTCTAATTCTGAGATCTTGCTTTTTGCCCTTCTTTGTCCTCTCAGGTTTCTGAACTCCACCGTCTCAAGGTCGCTATAACCAGGGACAGAAAGGCCTATGATCACAATGAGGGTCGAGAGACCAGGGAGGGTATTTCATCTGACCAAAGCACATGGCTAGAATAACAGCAGACAAGTTTTGAAGAAATACTGGAAAAGTTCTGTATGGAGCAGAATTTAAAATTAGTTCACCCATTTGGCCTACAATTAACAAGGGAAGAAACTCATTATGTTCTGACCCCAATCTGTGGTATGTGTCTTATATACAAAAGCTTGAGGCTTTTTCCATTGTATTTTTTGGTTTTGGTTTGGTTGTTTGGGTTTTGTATTTTGGTTTTTGGTGAATGGTTTAGGTTGGGGATTTTTTTTTGCTTGGTTGTTTTTTTGTTTGTTTGTTTTTGCTTTATGGTTGGGTTTTTTTTTGTTGTTGTTTTTAGGGTTTTTTTTCATGGGGTTGGTTGATTGGTTGGTTTGCGGGTGGGTTTTTGGTTATTTTAGGTGGCAAATTACATTTTTTTTGTTTTGAAAAGGTACTTCATAGATGAACTCTGCAGCATTTCTAAAGTTCTTTGTTCATCTGAGATCAAAGATCACCTTTAAATGCAAGTATCAATCATTGAAAAGAAATTTAGGAACTGATAGATATTGAGGGGCCTTTTGGTTTTAATTCGGCTGAAATGTAAGGAACCTTCTGATACCTAACAGAGTACATTTTCTTCTCAAAATTCATTCAGAGTTTAAAGAACACATCAGGGTAGACCTGCTACAGATGAAAACTGCAACTTTAGCTTTATTTCACACCCTGTGAGCTTTTCCATGTTATCCAACACATGTTCTTACAAGGCAGATCCATTCTATGGTTTAAACAATGATTAACTGTAAACAAAATAAATTATTGTAGTGAGTGTAGTCGTTAGTCTTGAAATTGGTCCTGATAAATGTGAGAGAGCTGTGCAGTGAATGGTAAGATTAGTTTGTAGCTATCCTTTGTTAGTTGAGCTTTGCCTCAGGGTTACCTAAAGAGAAATAAGGAAATGCACCAACTATGGTACAAAAGAATTTTTTTGTCACTCATAGCCCTTCTCCCTCACCTGTTCACTTTTTTCCACAGAATCTTTAAGGGTATATTATTTCCGCTTTTCTCTTTTTTGTTTTTTCCTTTTCCCTTTTTTCCCTCTTCCCTTTCCCCAGAGGGCTATTGCTCTGAGCAATGTGGACATGTGCCAGCTGGGACATTTAGAGCATTTCTTTGCTGCTGTGTCTGAAAACTGCTTGTGGCCTTTTCACACACAGTTTGTCCATCAAAAGGAAACTTAGAGGTGCAGAGAAGGAGGAAATGGCAGAGAGCCAGAACAAGCCCCTGGTCCGTGTGAACAAGAAACTTCAGCAGCAGTTGCAAAGTAGCTGCTTGTGTACAAGTCAATTTATACTCCAAACTGACTTTTTAGTCAGAACTGTTTCCAATTATCTCTGTTAATTGCCAGCAACTTAGGTAACAGAACAAATGTTGCTCTTCTCATCTTTTCATCTTTCAGCACTTCTAGGGCAGTTTTGGAGCCAAAAGGCTGCACAAAGTTATCTTCTTAAGCTGCCAGTTTACCTTTGCCATTTAGCCTCGTTGAGGGCTAATGGCTTCCAAACATAGGGTAATTTAGCCTTCCTTGGTGGAAGTCATTCATAATCTCTCACAGGTTTAAAGTTATTAGTAATGGCACATGGATTAAAAAAACTACTGTGAAAGATTAATTGAAAAGAATACACAAAAGAATACAATTAATTTAAAAGAATTGCAGCTAGAATTCTGAAGCCTTATTGTTGCCAGAAATCCTAAGAATACTAAGAACTTCTGCACTTTTTATGGAATTTTATGTAGATATGTGTATCTGTGTGTGCATAAGCATATCTGTGTGTGCCTATAGACATAGATAAACAACATTTTCCTAAACCCCTACTCACTCTGACACACGTATCCGAAATAATTTATTTTACCAAAATGTCACATGTATTTATCAAAGGTCATTCAAATATCAAACTTAGTTTGATTTGCATTTCCCAGGTTTTGACTTAGGTAAGTACCAAGCTATTAATATGCCTGGTACTTCCAAAATATAGTGGAACACACATATTTCAGAGTCATCATGATTACTCTGTGATTTATGCAGAATGTAAAGTGATGAAAATTTTGAATCAGACAATGAAATATCATAAATTAGAAGAGAAAATTTAATTGTTATCTTAGATGAAGTAGATATTTAGATCCTAACTAGGATTTCACATTTTATTTTCTGAAAGTATCTCTAGGAAATCAGTGCATTTATCTTTGTAACAGTGAGAAATAACTTTTTTGGCAATCAAAGCAATCAAAGTGAAAGAGAATTGTACAGTGGAATAAGGATATGTTTTATGTCCTGTGCAATTTCACTTGTCATATAAAAGTGATGCAGCATTGCAAGCTCAGAGCATAAGAAACTTTTTGAAGACAACATGGATGTTGTGTTGGATATTGGAAAAATTACTTCAGCAACAGTTTCTCATTCCATTTTCTATTTCAGTCCCCCAAGACACTGTGAAGCCTGTATATCTGTGTTGTGGCATTCATCAGAATGAAATCCCAAACATTCAGAGATTATTAGCCCTACATGAACAAATCAATAAACATGTAGCAAAGTTCTGACCATGGAAAAGAAACCCTTGACCTAAACCTCTGCTCTGCACAATTTAAAAGTAGAACTCCATTTTCACAGCTCCATTTTGTTGAAAAGAGTATCTGGACCTGAACACTTTAATAAAAAATAACTATTAGTTGTACTTTTTAAAAACACATCAGCTTGACAAACTGTTTTTCTGATGGATAAAATTTTGTACTGTAAAAAAACCTAGACCAGATGGACAACATTTGAACTTCTAAAGTAACACAAAGATGCCCAGTTCTATCAACTCATAAAAGAGAAGACTTTCCATTATTCATGATCATCAATTTATTCTACCTACAAAAAGGATTGACTATAAAATCCAGATATTTTTCAAAAGGCAATCCATTTTTATGTTTTTAGAGGAGGTTATATTTGGCATTATCTTCTTTGCAAGTACACGGATGAGAAAATTCTTCTTCTTGTATATCTCTTTTTAATGACTCTTCAGATTCCATAATAATTATGGAATTCTAAGTCATTTAAGAAAAAACAAAACAAGTAGGGAAAACACAGTGCTAAAAGAGCAATCTTCACAGAGTTCTCCCCCTTCCTTTTGTTTCCTACAGAAACAGAATGTCACAATCTCATTTTTTATGCATCTGTCTACTTTTATCACTACTTCATTTTACATCTCAGCAGGCCTGACTACCCTGAAAAATACACCTGCATAAAACCTTCGAGGAACAGGGAAAATACATAAGTAGGGGTGAAAAACGAAAAGACAGCTCTGCACTCTTATCACACCTTTTAGCATCTATCCATTTGAGGTCTCCTGTGATTCATTCACCCTTTCACTATGTAAAAGGCCAAAGCAAAGCTGCAGTGATAGTAGCATCCAAGATGAATATCAAAGAGTCTGGGACTAAGGGGAGAGCAACATTAAGAACACCCATGGGAATAAAGGTCACAGAAAAGGAAGAGTTTAAATAGAGCAGTATGGAGCAATCAGTCAGACAAGTTCCTGCATCAGAGTGGTCTTTGAAAGGCAAATTATAAGAAGGAACATATAAAGAACACAAAGAAAGCATTTTGAAAAGATGTTGCTCATTACTCTTGTGTTTTCAAACCTGGCCAAATCAAAATATTGTTTTGCAATGAAGTCAAACAGCTTTTTCTTCTGAATGAGATTAAAAAAAATGTAGAAGAAGCTGGTTTGTGTTTTCCTACAGGGCAATGCATATATTCTTGAGCCCATTACCAGGTTCACATACTTAGAGAATTTCCAATGTGTCTTCAACCAGAAGCTACATGGCAGGAATAGAGTAGTTTCCCTCTGAGAGCAAATTATTATGTCCTGACCCTCCACAAAATTATCCTTCTGTCTACTGCCATGCGTTTTCCATTTCTTTATTGTACTAAAAATATTATTGCTGTCACTATCCTCCATCATTGATCCTCCTTCATTAATCGTCCAGTTAATGAAGAGACATAAGACTGAGGCATCTGATCCCATGTTGTGCTTCTGCAGACAAACTCTCTAGGTAAGGAAAATTGGGGGCTAGCGGTAGAAAAGAAGGGTTCCCAAAGAAGTGGTCTTAGAAGCAGGAAGGGGACCAGAAAAGAAAAGAAGTGAACCCCCTGACTAGAGGAAATATCCTAGAAGTGGCAGGATCCTGGAGATGTCGGAGATGCATGGAGATGAACCCTAGGGGCTGCCCATGATGACAAATATTCCTGGGACTGAACTATGAGTGTGGACTGACATGATTTCTGACTGAACTTCCCAGACCAGCAGTGACAACCTTGATGAGAAGGGAAGTTAGATCTAGTGAACATAGCACCAAGGATAGTAAGCCAGGGACTATATGAGGTAGACAAATAGGATAAAAGCTCTCTTCTCATTGATTTTTAAACAAATCCCAATATCTAGAACCACTGTGGGTTGTCTCTTATTTTGTCCTGCCTCTGACGACTAACCAGATCTGATTGGTTTAGAGTTTGAACAGTTATCTGTACATTCCTTAGCAGCTGCTTCTATGACTGCAATTTAATTTCTCCCAAAAATACCAAATTATCTGAAATCTCATATTTTTAATACAGCAAACTAAAAATATTTATATTTTGTAAAGTAAAATTATTATACTTTTAAATATTGTTTGATATTTTTGTACAGATTTTTTTCCATAGATATATGTAATTTTTCATAATTTTTTTAATATTATCTCCTTTTTTAAACCTTACATCCTTTCCACCAGTCTGAAACCCTGCAGACTACTTTTGGAAGCTGCCTTTTTATACGTTTCCCAGCAGGCAGGCAACTCCTGAAATCTGCAAGTGAGAGATCTCCTTCTCAGCTAACGGCGGCATGCTGACTACCAGTAGCTTTCTGACCCTGTTTCCACAGAAACCACCAGAACTTGTTAACTTTAAGCAATCTTATTTGAATAATGGAATGTTTTTAACTTAAACAATATCACTTTTAGGGTCGAAAATGCTGATATTTTTTCTTTAGTTTTGCATTATGTGCCTCCAAGTCATTTTGTGTTTCTTTGTCATCCTATTTTCTTCTCCTTTTTTTCTTTTTTTTGTTTGTTTGTTTTTAATGGTAGGACTTGCATAAAGATTATTGAATTATTTAGATCATGTGATATGTGGTCTGCCCCTAGTAACACAGAAGTCTGAAGTTTCAAAAGAGCAAGTAATTTTAAACCCAAATTCACCTATTATGGTTTTGGCATGAACAGAAAAATGAATAATGACCTGTAGAATTATAAAAGAGAACAATGGAATAGACACCCAAGCCTCAGTAACATCATGTGTTATTGAGGATAAACATGTCACACCTTCAATAAACTGAAACATCTCTATGTGAAAGTACATTTCCCCCCAGGCATCTCTGCATGGATATTTGAGATTTCACTTCTAGAAAGGCCAGATACTTTCTTTCAATTTTTAGCTTAAATTTATGTGCCTATTTGTTCTTTTGGATATTGCATGTTCTAGGTTTTATAAGCTAATATTTCTTGGTTTTTTGGTTTGTGGAGTTTTTTTTGTTGTTGTTGTTGTTGGTTTTTTTTGGTTGGTTTCTTTCTTATCTTTTTTTTTCCCAGTGGAAGCCACAAAGTTTAATTACAGATGTGTTTGAAGTATGATCACACTTCACATGCAACAACATACACTTACCTCTAGCAAAAGACCTGTCCTGTGCTCTCTGTGACCCTGTCTCATTTCTCAACAGGTTCTTCTTGTACCTGCATTTCCCATTCCCACCTTTCTCCTTTCTCTCCCACATCTAAATATTTTATAAAGACTTGCCTAAGATGTCAAAGCAACTTACGCAACTCAAGTATTTCCTTTACTGTCATCACAGAAGACTTGTCCAGTCAAAGAATAGATAGTGCTCCAGTAATGTTGCAAGAAGATGGAAAAATTGGAAATACTAGTGGTTTATTTATTTCTCTTGGCACATAGTTGCCTTCTTATGTGGACACTTGTCAATACCCTCTCCAAATTTGTCATTCATTTTAGCAAAACAACTAAATTACTTGGATTCTGTTGCATAATGGAGACAACCTGCTTGTCTTGTCCTAATAACCTTGTCTGTTCTAGTTAGATTTGTCTTCTGCGTAGTGAACGGAATCGGAACTACACAGAAGATCCTATCCTAAAAATGACATTTTGGTGATGGTGCTTCATGCACAGACAATTTTAGTAATCTTGACCTTTACTGGGTGTCACAAGTGAGGTCTTTTATCTTGTGTGCACCATTTTCATGCATACAATGTATGGTTAACTCCAACATGTGATTTTCTTGTCTTCTAATTTCCGGTTAAGATATCACCTCTTGTAGAAGAAATTCTTATTATTACAACCCAAGTAGATAATCTTACATTCTGCACTGTAGCACACCATAAAGTTTTTAGAATTTCAATGATTCAGTTCTTCTAATACACTCTTATGATTTCCCTCTGGATCAATGATGTATCTTCAAGATACATCAATACAATACAATTTTTGCATCACTAATTTTTTTGGGTTTTTTACAATGTGCGTAATTACAATATTACCAGGATTGGCCAAAAGAAAATAACAGATATTATTCTCAGACAAGGTAACCCTACCTCAATTCACTAGAAAATATTGAATCCGAATCAAATAAAAGCATTTGAGAGTTATTAACATATAAATGAGAAGCAGAGAAATGTAAGCATACCACACTGTGTCTTGCTGAAAGGCATGACTACCACGACTTATAAAATGTAGAGAGTCGTGACATTTAACAGTGTCTGTTGGGGCTCTTACCCTTTGGTGATTACTAAGGAGAATTTGGAGCACCTTTAACACAGCCTATGAGTCTATATTAAAACAAACAGGTTAATAATTAGAATTAAAGAGCTGTAACAGAAGATCTATGTGTTTTAAGCTACAACTGCCTTAATAGTGATATAAGAGGTAACTAGTAAATTCTGAAGTTCATACTTCAAGCCACAACAGGATTCAAGATAGGGCAAAAATCAATACAAAGTATAATATCTTATTTTTTGATAATGGCAAATAATTCATATTGAATTAGTTCAGTAAAATATTATGTTAGACATCTCCACTGCTGCCTTATGGTAGGATAGCCAGTGCTTTCATCATATTCTAGACAGCTTCACAGAGATTGCATTTCCCTTGATATAATGCACATTTCCGAGTTCTACTGATCCAGTGGGGGCTTCTAGAGCAGACATAAGTTTCAGGGACTACATCCATGCCAGTTAAATAAACTACAACAAAGAACGTTCCTGGGCATCGAGGACACCCAATAAGGAAAGGTCCATGTGGCTGTAATAGCAAATTCTTTCACTCCCCAAGCAGGCTGCATGTTGGGGGTGATCCCTGAGGCATTTTACTTGTCACAGGTGACTGGAAATTGCTTGAAAAAGTGATGAATTGAATAGACCAAATACATGCTGGAGTATGGCCTAGCAAACCACCAGGAGGGACAGTCATTTTCTTAACTTGCAAGGATGTTCCCACATTAATTTCCGAGGTGAGATGGAGCACAAGTCTGCTGTAGCCCACGGTGAACATGTGTGAGGTTCTCCACGTGCTTTGGGGAGACGACGGCCACGGAGATGGCACGTAGGAGAGACCACATCATTTCTAAGTCCCCATCATGATGCAGCCATGCCTGGGCTCATGATGGTTCTGCTGTTCCTGGTGCCAGCCCGGGGGCTGATGTCCTGTCCCCACGGAGGTGCCTGAGGACTGTGGCTGGGGTCATCATCACGGTGTGCAGGGAGCTGTTCCAGCCCTTATGATGATGATGATGCCCTAAGTGTGACTCAGAGAAGTAAAATAAATGTTTCAAATTTGGGGAAAATTTATTTAGCTCTGAAATGGCGACACAAAATCAGTATATTTCTGAGTCGATTTCTAAATTTATGTGAAAGAGTCAGCACAGTCAGCACTTAAAATTTCCACCTTGATTTGCGGTTCAGACGAGAAGCTTCCTACAAGGAGAAAAATGCCTTCTTTCTCAGTTCTATCTATAACTAAGGTTCAAAAGGCTAGAGAATAAAAGGAAAATGTCTATCTATGATAAGAAAGGAAATTCAGTTAAAAAAAAAAATTAAAAAATATGGCTAAAAAGATCCCTAAAGGATAACCGTTGAATAATTTCCAAACTACATTTTTTTTCTGAACCAAGTCCCTATAACTGGTATATAACCCCAGCCTTTTCTCAGCCACTTCTCCACACAGACTCTTAGGAATCTTTATGAGTTTGCTTAGTTTCTGCACAGCTACAATCCTGCAGGTAACTTTCTAGTAAAATACATTGAAAATGAATACTAATGAAATGCAAATATGCTGTCTACTGCTAGCAAATTTAATTGGTCTTACACATATGCAGTGAAAAGTAAAAAGGAAAAATGTATATATTCTTAAATTAGTTCATATCGATTAAAACAAAATATACACGCAGAGAATCCAAAATTTCCCTCTGAATACCAAATTAAGAAATGTATTTTGAATGACAGAGTGTAAAAGTCTTGCTACCTGAAAAGATCTTTTGATGTCATTTCCATGTACTTTGACTGCAAAAATGTTCTCTTTCCAGGAAGGCTTGTACCCCTCTTTTTTCTTTTCCTCAAAGGGCTTCCAAGGTGGAATTTGGAGTATTGCAAAAGAATTGCTCTCAGGTTTCTGCCAAGGAGATGCAAATGAGCCTTCAAGGCCCCCCATTGCTAGGTTCTGCATACACATGTAGTAAAGATTCAAACTACAGGGGCTTGACCCTGCAAATACTTCCACAGCTGCTGCTTAACTTTGTGAATTTAAATAGATTCTTTGAATTAGCTGGTAAAGTCAGGCAGGTAGGATTGAAGCCTGGTTTAGACCACTCAGGGAAGCAAAAAAGGAATATGTAGACAAAGATGTGCAACTTGATATGCTGTTGTTATGTAATTTAGTTACTAAGCTACTATTTTGATGTTACATTCTTTGGAAAAGAGATTGTGTTCTTATGTCTGCCACTTTCTGATCTCTAACAGGAATTATTCGTACAAAGAAACCATTTATACAAAGAAGCCTTTATATTTCCTCTTTAAAGAAAGGAATATTTTTGAATCAAACTGTGTCTTGGCCTTCTCAAACATAACATTTTGTTCTCTTGACAGACAATATAAAATCTACACCGTTTAAAATTGTGTTTGCCCATTTAAAAATTATACCTATAAATGCATATAGCATGCACTGTACCTTATGAGAGTAAAGACTTGTTTTATGGAGGACAATTAAAAATAGCAAATAAGACTCATTTTGTGAAAATTAAATTGCTAAAATTCAAGTGAGGGTCAAGGTTGGAAACGTTACCATTAGGAAATAACATATTATTGCAATGGAGCATTGTTTAACTATGCATACCAAAAACTTTTTTTTCAGAACAAATTATTTTAGACATGAACTAAGTACAATTCTGTCTTACATACAAAAATTAATTTTCCAAGTAAAAATGCTCAGAGTTCTGTCTTGATACAATTAAGTTTCTGACCCATATAATATTCTGATTTGGATGAAATATTGTCTTTCCAAAGAAACATATTTAATTTTTTACATAACTCTATTTCTAAAGATTCTCTTCCTTCAATTTTCCTGCTCAATAAAATTGTTTTCTGCAGGGAAGAAAGGCAAAATTCTATTTATATCTTCAAACAAAGGAAATTGTTATAGATCTTATTATATGTAATTCTTATATTATCTTCAGAGAATATAACTTTTGTTTTTCAGGTACTAGAAAGTAACTTAATTGACATAATCTGGCACAATGTTGAGAAGATTTTTATATTGGTGGTAATAAGGCCATTGATGACTTATAATCCTATATTTTCTTTTATTTATACTTTTGGTGTGTCAAAAACTTTCTCTTGGCTTACGTTAATTACACATTGCACCATCTACTAATGAAAAGCCATATAAAATAAATTTTATCAGTCCAATTCATACACATGCACTTTTGAAAATTACCAGGATAACATAAATCAGCTTACCTTAGATGACAATCCAGTACCTATTATTTATACCATGTTTATATTTTTTTAGGCAGAAATCTTCCTCAAAGGAAAGAAAAATTATTTCCTTCTAAAGAGTTATTCTGTATTGAACATCATAAAAATGGCAGCTGCTGGTACATATGTGTCAGTTGCCTGTTTTGAAAGTTATTCACCTGATGTTACTGAAATAGATGAAACATTTAAAGAATGACACAGCCTCAGAATCTACAGTTTAGGTGTGTAAAAGCATGCATAGTAAAGGGAAATACAAGAAATTTTGTGAAAAAGTTTTGTGTGTACAGTTTTGGTTCTCCTAGAGAAAGAACCTCTATCAGTATGGCAGTAATATTTTATTTCCACATAGTCAATCAGCAGCTAGTTTTCAATATACACTGCAGATGTCACAGACCTGATAAAACCAGAAATTCCTTCCTTGTTTTACAGTACTTTGAGATTTATTAATGTTTTTTGGGGCATTAAGATAGTACAAATCAGTTTAGAAAAACTCGTGTTGAATAAGTAACTTCAGTCCCAGATACATTTTTTTTTCTAAATAGAAAAAGGTATCTTTTCGAAAAGTAGAGCTATTTCAAGAATTGAGGCTTTCTCTTAGCATTAAAAGGATAAGATTTAAATTCTTGTTGTTTTGACTTTCTTGTGGGATTTGAACCTGGAGGTTTTATGAGCTATGTGATGCTCAGTCCTCCTGTGTGAAAAGACAGTTCCTTACTAGCAAAACAAATTTTGAGCTATTTTTCTATTTTTGTCATTTGAATACATTCAAAGAGTTCCTGTGATTAGGAACTAGCAAGAACTTGAAAATGAACCTTTCAAGGTCCATAGAAATCCCAACTACTGATTATATCTGTTAACTAGTTGTAGACAAAATATTCTAATTTACTTATTTTAAAGAATCCCACAGCCTCCCCAAAAAATTAAATTTGTTTTCTTTCCACAAACAAAAGTGAGCAACAACAAACCCCCTGAAGTTTTGCTGAAAGTATTTTTTTCCTGGCCTCTCATACAGCCAGTGGTCAGCTGCTTCAAATGAAGGAGTGCAAGCGCTTTTATTTATTTGTTTGTTTGTGTGGGTTTTTTAATTTATTTTTTTTTTTCTGGGAGGTACTGTTTTAGATCATTAGCATTTCATTTGTCCATCCTTGTACTGGGTATCAAGTCACAGTTCTAGATTTGGCCAGTGTCATATATTACTTATGTAGACTTATTTTACATTCGGGACATGAAGAAATACTGATTGTTATGTATCATACATAAAGATGAAAGGCATAAATATTTAACACATGAGGCTGAAAAAAATAAGAATAAGACAAAGGTCTAAGGGTTGCAGTCAGAATGTATCTGAAAATAGGATGAATTTTGGAAAGAGGATGTAGAACAAAATAACATATACACAGGTCAAACTAACATTAAATTGGGTTGGCAATAAAAAAGAATGCAACAATGGAAGCCTTGGCCATTATGAAAATGTTATGCTGGATTCTGTACATGTCATAATGAGGATCATGCTCTGCCCAGACTACCTGAACCGCTAACAGGAACAAACTCCAAGAACTACAAAGAAGAGGAATTAAGATGCAGAGAAATCAGGTCCTGAGGGTGCAATAATTTTTCTGATTTTGAAGGAAAATAAGGAATAAAGGTGTCAGGCCCTTCCCAAGGAGAGATATAGGACAACATGAGGTGTGCTCTCAGATCATTGCCCTGTGGCTTCTGTCTTGCAAAATGCCCAGAGCTGAGGAGACCTGATTTTGTTCTAAGCTGACTGTACCTTCATTGTAGTCGAGGAGAAATCTGCATAGCAATACCACAGCTCAGAAAAAGCCAGGTATTGAAGGATGAAACCCCTTCAGCAGTTGCATCATCTCACATTGGTTCTCTTCCTCCTCCCTTTCCTGTATGTAAAAACTTCAAATATTGTGTTTTCCTTTGCAAAGAACAAGTAAAAACTTTGTGCACAATTGAGCTGTTTTTTGGCAACCAAAGTATCCAGAATAAAACTAGGCAGATCAACCACCTAAGTGAATATTAAGATAGAAAAGCACACACACTGCTGAGGCTGAGGCAGAAAGAGAAAGTAAAACTGTCACAAGCCTTCACCCAAAAATTGGGAAGGGGTGAGTCGCTGGAAGGGAAGGTCATTGTGTTGACATCTGGTGGAGTAAAGGAGAAAGAGATAAAAAGTCTTCCTCAATCAAAACACAAAGGCTAAAGGCTGGAAAAGAAAGTAAGAAAGAGGGGACTGTATGCTACCTTTATGAAGAAACTGATTAGGCTTTTCTGGTGGGCTGTGGTTATTTCACAGCTCTGCACCAACTCTGCTGAGGACTGAAAACAGAAAGAAAACCTCCAAAGCTACCTTAATCAGTCTGTGAAGTACAGGTGGGCACAAGGCACAGTTTTTGGAAATGAGTAGAAAAACAAAAAGTGGCATTAGGTCTAGCACAAAGTGTAACATTTTCTTTAGAGAAGACGCTTTAAAATATTCTTCAAGAATTCTATAGAATGATCATGTTCATCTGTGTTGTAAGAGTTTTCTTTACATCTTTAATTGAAATTGTTTTTTAAACAACTTTATTCCCATTCGTGAGTATGAAAAATTATCTCCCACAACACCAGGAATTTCAGTATAACTCTCCCAAGAGTTTTTGTAATAATCTCTTCAAATATGAATCAACTTCTTGTTGTCAAGCAAGACCTGTCAGAAAGGTTGCAGTGGGAAAACCTGGCATACAGAATAAGAGACTTTAGTACAACAGAAACCAAGCCAAGATCTCTTGAGTCCCAATCTTACTTTAAGTTCACTCCCAGGTGCCTCATATTTAGCAGATGTTTACCTAATTAGCAGGAACTAGCTAATACAATATATGTTAAATCTAGCATCTGATGAAATTTAGCTCGTGAATATCTACACCATTGTATGTTTGCATTTCTGGAATACTCACTTCACCAGAACTGGTGCACAATGGCAAAAAGACATCAAGGCTAAAAGTCCATTAATTCAAGTGAGACCAACTCCTTTTTCTATAAACAGATCCATAAATGAGGAAAACTTGACAAAAGTACAACTGAGGCTTAATTACTTTTCTGGAAGCTACAGTATGCAAAGAACATTGACCACTTTTCATTTTTAATGAAAAATAGCCAGGTTTTCTGCCAGGGTCATTGAATTCAATAGACTTGATTAATTAATATATCCTGTAATGCAGATCTTTCATCCATGAAATGTTGTTTCTATGAGTTGCTCCATCACACCTATAAAAAAGTGCAGAGAAAAAGGGTGCAAGAATGACCTTAGGTAACACTTCAATTCCTGAAGTCTGGGATTATACTTGTCTTTTTTCCTTGCTGAATTTACAAGCAGCCCTCTCCTGTAACAACTGGTATCAAAATGTAATCCCTAAAGTGAAGAAATGAGAGTTTTGCTTGGCAAATATAGTTAATTGAAAAGAACTTAAGTTCAGCTAGCTTCTGCCTAGCTGATGGCTGTTTTTCACTGGAATTCATTTATATTTTTTGCAGGTCTGGGACTTTGAAAAATTACAGGACCCTGGGTCAAGGCAGACATTCCTGAGAACTCCAGTATTTGAAATATCACAAAACAATGTATTGATTGTCCTTAAAATGATATCCAGTTTATATATCATTTTGAGAGGGGGAATGTAGTTTATTTGTAAAATTATTAGATAAAATAAACTGCTGCTGTATCAGTCTGCAGTTGATTAATTTGTCTTTAAAATACTGAAATATTTTCCTTCAATTTAAAAACTTAAAAACCACATTTCAAAACAAACTTAAAATATTACATTAGATCTATCAAAATGATATGTTCGGATCCATATTTTTTTAAAAATTAAGCATATTTTAAAAAATTTGAAAATCTTTATTTTCTTATAAATGTCCTAATAATTTCTATCGCTATAAAATTAATTTTGGGGACCAAATTGCCAATAATTGAAAAATACGTTTAGCTCTGTGGACAGGGCACAAGGAGCCTTCATAGAAGCAGGATTCTATATTCTTTTTTTCTTTTTAGGCTACTCTTAGTATAAATATCTATTAATTTTAAAAAATCTTCTTTTTTTCCCTATCTTTGTTCCAGTGAGCTTTTCCAGATGATACTCCCTTGTTAGGAAACTGAGAGCTTAGCTTTTTGTTTCATATAACTCTTTATTTTATTCTTGGCAGCAGTGTTCTAGATCAATGGCATCCTTACAAAGAAACCAACAGACCAACAACCCCTTAATCTGTGGTTACACTGTCACCCAGTGCCTGCCATCATCTATAGACGTTTAATACAGAGCACATAAACACTGTGCCCACTGCTGTGAGGAGCCCAAAAGCTGATTCCAAGTAAGGACAAATCTTGCCCAATGTACAGATTTTCTTGGAAGTGTCCTAATGTGGCAGAGCACCCAGTTCCTACCCTGTTTTACCAAGATTGAGATTGTGACTATAAACTTCTCTGCACATAGATTTACCTTTAACTCTAAGCATTCTCAATAATCTCCTGCAGTGCCAACAAATCTGTTTTTTCCATCATTTCTGCCTTGCAAAAACATCACTAAATCACCGTACGGAAATTTAACTGCTTGTGTACTCTCCCCTGCTCCTCTGACACCAAGTATTTAAAAATAATTATAATAGCCATGGACTGCCCTAGTTTGTGGTATTGTCTCTGTCTTCAGTCAGTCTGAATTATTTTCACCATTATAATTTCCAACATGGAAACAATATATTTTTTTGCAGCCTTACAGTTCTATCCAGACTTCATATCAATGAAAGGAGGAAATAGTCATTAAGAAAAGGATTAATTCTGAGAAATGGTAAATTGAATTATTGATTGCAAGGTTTCCTGATACTTTTCCTGATCCCAGAAAAGCATAGTTTGCCCACTCTTGAAAAGCTTAGGAGTCCCTTTCCATTGCATAAAGGAAATGTTGTGTAAATAGCCTGAAAGAATATTTCATTTTATCATGTGTAATTATGTGATTGTGTGCCATCCATATTTCTGTGGAACTGTCTATTATTGGCAAGCAATGTAACCCTCCATAATGAACCCTTAAACAAAATAAAGAGCTTTTTTCTATTATACCTTAAATACTTTTTCATAGAACCTAAAATGAAGACAAAAGGGATCCTTATCATACATTGCTTAATTCTTGGTGATATTCAGATTCCCAGGCCATGAAATTTGCTGAAGAATGTGTTCCTTTGAAGGAAATTATGTTGAAATAGAACTCCAAGTAAAAAAGTAAATATTACTAATACCTTGATATGAAAGGGAAGCTATTGAACAAATGTACTCATTTTCATAATTCACTTGCTATAACTCTATCTAACTTTGAATCTCATTGATGTCAACAGGAAACTGCAGTCTATCACAGAAACCCTCCTTTAAATCTCCTGTAAGAGCACATGTACTGCTTGGAACTTCGCAGAGCTTTGCTTGTGAATTGCCATAATTGATACAAGATGCAGAGAGGTGATAGTGCAGGAAACAACAGAAAAATTAATGAAATACCTTCAAAAGGCAAACTCATACACCATGAACGTTGTCTTTCCAGCTGTGTGTTCAGCAGAAAATTCTACAGGAATTCTTTTCAGCCCTGGATAGAGTAATAACATACCAACACAGCAGTCCACACATCAGAGCTTAGCAGGAGCAGGGTTCTCCACATGGGTCCCCTCTGCTCAGCACTGTTCACTGCTTTGCTTCTTGACTATCCAATGAACTCATGCATATTCCATGAGAGATTAAGTTTTAAAACAAAGAGAACAAGGCTGTTCTTAAGGATAAGCATAAGATTTTTAGAAGAATAATTGGCTACAGCCAGCCTGTAGATGGACCCTAGAAAAGAAGTCTATACTTCATCTGCCTCATTATTTTAAATAGCTGCAGTTAGATAATATTAAACTTTAAAAAAAGGGTAGGTAATAGATTGGTTTTGGAGAATAAAACCCCTCTAGGTTTAGTATAGCACAACTGAGTTGATTTAACCTGATCTGTTTCTATACTAATCAACCTCAGCACAATACTCATGCAACAGACAAAGCCAGACAAAGGCTGAGCTGTGCCTGTAACTTGTGTTTGACAGAAGCATTATACCTTTGTGAAGTATATTTCTAGGAGTGCTAGATGAAGTCTGAGATGTAAGAATACTTATTACCCTACAGAAAATGTGTGACAAGTGCAGCTGACAGGAAAACCACTTGCTTTATTTTTCTTTTCTAGGGAATTCAAACCTTTTCTTATTCTGTTGAAGAATACAGTTGGAGATGAAAAACTAGATGTGGTATTAAAGAGACGTGAGTGTGAGGGGGTGTCATGGTTTAACCATATCCATCAGCTCAGTCCCAGACACCTGCTTACTCACTGTCTCACCATGGGATGGCAGAGGGAATCCAAAGACTAAAAGTAAGAAAAGTCCTGGGTTGAGATAAATAGAGGTTAATGGGTAAAGCAAAAGCTGCATGTGCAAGCAAAGAAAAAAAAAAAAAAAAAAAAACCAAACCAAACAAAACACCAAAAAACCCAAAATAAAAACAAAACAAAACAAAACAAAAAAATCAATTCACCATTTTCCAGTGGTGTTCAGCCATCCCCAGGAAAGCAGGGCTCCATCACATGTTACTCAGGAAGACAAATTACTTATCTCACAATATATCTCTCTCCCCCCACTTCTGCCAGCTTTTTAGTGCTGATCATGCTGGAATACTCTTTGAGTGACTTGGGGTCAGCTGTCTTATGCTTATGTGTTCCTTTCCAGCTCATTGTGCACCCATAGGTTCCTCACTGGTACAGGGGGGTGAGGAGCAGAAGAGGCCTTGACACTGTGTTAGAGCTGCTCAGCAGTCAGAAAACATTTCTGCATTAGCAACACAGTATCCAGTACGAGTCCAAAACACAGCCACATGCAAGATCCTGAGAGGAAAATTAACTCTATCTCATCCAAAACCAGCGCAGGGGAATATCTGCACGGATCTCCAGAGATGCCTGCCCTCTTTCTCTCAGAACTGTTACATGGGATGCACTCACTCTGCCAAAGTTAACACCTAAGTCCTAAATACCGAGCCCATGGGGACTGTGCTTCAGATTGCTGTTGCTTCATTAGTCTTTCCAGGGCTTCCCTTCCACAGGCCCAGAAATGAGATCTGGGTGGAGCTGCAAGTCCCAGAGGTTCTGTCTTTTGCCGAGGCTGGCTGTCCTGAAAACCATCCTCTCCAGCCTGTGCTTCCAGGCTTCCTGTACATTATGCAGGGTACAGAGATACTCTTCTTGCCCACAATTTGAAAGAAAACCTGCAAGCAGACTGACTCAAAACTGTGAATTAGACATTTATATGTTCCATGACAAGAACTGGGTTTATTGTCAGAATCGGGTTTATTCTCCCAAATGTATCAGGTAGAGACACGAATGTTGAGAATGCAGGCAAGTGTGCTTAGCATTAGCACATTCGGTGTCCCAGAGCTGCTGCACGAGGAATAATATGCCAGGAATCTGGACAGAGTGATGTGGAGCTTTTCTGAGCTTTCAGTGTAGGTTTGCTTGCTGAAAGCTCAGGAAGTTTTCAGTGAAATATTTTATATTCCAC
Organism: Leptocoma aspasia; assembly: GCA_013399835.1. Classification (NCBI taxonomy): domain Eukaryota; kingdom Metazoa; phylum Chordata; class Aves; order Passeriformes; family Nectariniidae; genus Leptocoma; species Leptocoma aspasia. The sequence goes on from VXAX01003958.1 coordinate 139,364, forward strand.
CAATTCATATTTGACAATGAAATGCTATTTCATCACAAAATATCTCTGTGGTTCTTGTAGTATATGATCTCCTTATACTGCTGTCTCAGCTTTAACTGGTGAATAGATAGAGAGGTAAAACAATCTCCTATATCAGGATGAAGTTTTAATTTTTATTTTTTTGGTGACATTGAGAGTTATTTTATGCTAGGCTGTGTCCTTGGGCTTGGCATTACCAACCCCAACGACTGCTGCTCCCTGAGTGCTAGTGCTGTTACTTTGAAAATAAGTAAGGCTCCATTTCATTTTTTGTTGAATTCACACCTGGCCACAGTAGCTTAATGCCTACCACAGAAGTCAGTACCACTGCAATAACAATAAAATGTATCTACCTAAATGGATGTGCTTAAGAGTACAGACAAGAGTAGCATTTTTTGTTCTTAACTGTGTGCGGTTTTTTTGTTTTCTGATGTTGACTAGTCTTTTGAAATGTAATATCTGCAGAATGAGTGCTTTCTCTCAGTTTGAATTTTGTTGTCTTCAGCACAAAGTTGCACAGTCTGATATTTGTGGGCTGTTCACACCACATACTGTTTTCAATTGCTTATGTTGCCATCCTTTCAGGCTTCTGTGCTTTTTGGTTTTTAGGACTTCAGGGACTCTTCTAATAGCATCCTTATTATCTTCCATTATTGTCAGGAAAAGGCAGTTGCAGAACTTGGCTCATCATCCCACAGGAAAGGCAGAACTCTTAGTAGCATAGAGAATTTAAAAATTTTAAAACAGATGTGCATATCAGACCTGGAATTCAGGTATAAATTTTCTTATGATGTTTTGGTACCTCTGTTTGTGTCCTAGTAAAAACCTGAAAAGATAATGTACTAAGAAAACAAGTGGAACTTGAAGGTCTAGAGTAGTTTTTTGTCGAGTTTCAGGTGGAACCGACAAGAGTGGGAACCCTCCTCCTGGGCCCTTTGGAGGGGGTTCCCCTGTGAGTTCTGTGCCAGGGATGAGAAAGGAGCAGGACTCTTGATTTCTCCGTGTTCAGGCTGTTGTTTATTTTTCGCTTACCATAAGTTCAGTACACTGTCCACACACCAGACTTAGCGTACGAGAAGCCAGGCACAAAATGGAGCGATGGCACCCAGATTCAAGGTCTTTTAAAGCTGATTAGTCCAATTACCTTCTAAAACATACTTTGTTTCTACTTTTCTACCAATAACTCCTATTAATCTACTAATGTAACACCCATGCTACTGCTTTCTCTAACCAATAATTTTATGCCACCCATACTACAGAAAATGGAGCCGAAGAAGAAGAAGAAGGAGATGAGACAACGCCCAAAATCCTCCATCTTGCCTCCTATACACTCCTGCATTAAAATCCTAAAACCCTAAATTTCTCACTCTGTGATAAGCTACTACTACATACTACTATCTAGTTCACACACCTGTGGGCTCCAACTCATCCCAAAGCCTTGGTAACTTTCTCCGGGGATGAAGGTTAAAAGCAGAGTTCTGCTGAGGATCAGGGCTTCCAAAAACAGGCAGAGAAACATTCTCTGTGCCCTGGACTCCAACATTTTTTTCTGAACACTTCCTCATGGATATGTGTGCCTTTCCCAGCTAATATGGGTAGATCTGCATTTTGCTATTCTAAAGCTTGAATTTAGAATTAAATCCATCCAAGCTTTTCACATTACAGAGCAGGTCTAACACTGTGCATACTCCCAGTCCATGGCAAAGAAAGGTCATTCTAGTTAGGCAACTGTCAATGAAAAGGGTGAAGGTGAGATGCATTACTGTGCACTTGCCATAGTGCATAAAGGGACAGGTACTTGTAACCTGGTATATGAAAAATTGCTAAACTGTAGTAATTTGAAAATGTATTAAAATCCCCAGAGTTGAACACATTTCAGTACCCCTGGTTTATGGTTGAGGCACTTCAGGCTCCTTCTCCTAGAAGAAAAAGTGGGCAATTTAACATTATGGTACTATACCAGCTCCTAGTTCCCGTTTAAAACAATGCTTACAGTCTACAATATTAAGTTCCACTGGTAAATAGAAAAGGAAAGTTTATTTTTATTAATAATTTATTTGTAACAGAAAATGTTTCATTTTTCTAGAAATATTGTGCTGCACAATATTTTTAGACTTCACTTTTGATTGAAATACATCCTAGCATCATGATTTTGTGTTTCTAATAGAAGAGGTTGACTTCTAGGATTTTCCTTAATCTTTAATTGGAATCATAGTGATCAAGCACCATGTTGAAGGCATAAAGTAATTTAAAAACTAGTCAGAACAGTTTAAAATCAAAATACGGTTCAGGATTGTCTGTATCTAAATAATAAAATGAATAAATGTGGTACATCCACCCCTTCTCTACCCCGGTCAATTAAAATGAGAATATAGAGAAGTGAATGTTCTGGCAGATGCAAAAGCCATTCAGAATTTCTGGGTTTAAAATGCTAAGAATTAGTCCCCATCTCAGGATCCTTATTGCTCTCTATACAGACTTATTTGGATGTGGTTTTATTTTTCTTCCTTTTCACCATCAGGTGGTATAAAAGCCAGGCACTGTATAAGGATTTTTAGGACTTAAACAGGTGAGAATGTGCATGAAATCAGATTCAACACTCATAAAGCACCTTGCTTCTGAAACTTAAATCATAAAATCTAGATTTTAATAAATATGTTGAGTGAAAATTCAAGGGAGAGAGCTGCTCTTGCTTTTATCACCTTTGTAACAGTGTAACTTCGTTGACCTAAGATTTACAGTGGGAGAAAGTAGACAAAAGCTACTCCCCTTGTCTTTATTATGAAGAAAATGTATTTTTATAACCAAAAAACTATGTGAATGCCCAGAAGTTGCTTAGGATTCTACATTCCTTTGACTCTCAATTTACTTTGCAATTTTACTAACTCTCAATGAGTACTTAGCAAGCCAAGAGTTTATATTTTAATAAACATAGATTTGTTAATCAGTCGGATACCTTTAATATTTTTATCCTGTGTATACTTTGCCCCTCATGACCACACATTAAGAGGTTCATTCTTCACTATCTCTCAGTCACTACAGAGGATACTCCATACGAGCCACTGAAATTGCCTTTGAATCACACAGCTCTCAGCTTGATTACTTGGGCAAAACAGTTCACTTCCTATAAAAAAAGAACTCAGTGTGTTTCTTTTTTCCCTTCTGTTCAGAGAAGGAGTTCAAACCTCCAATCACAATAGACTTAATCACATTTTTTGCCTTTTCCAAAACTTGGACACAGAGCATGAGTTCAGTGTACGCAGCAGAGCTACTCTTCAGGGCAGCTCTGAAATGGTGCACACATCTTTTCCTCTGGCTGTCCCCCTGAATATTTGTTTCATGGTGTATGTTTGCATGAGTGCAGTTCCTCTCTTAGAAATATTGTCCTCTCCAATGGAAGATCTTGATCTTTGTGCTGATTTGGATGCAGTGTCTCTATGTTATGCATGATAAATTTCCAAGCAAGCCAAAACATTTCCTGAGTATCTAGAGAGGCAAAAATTAAAGGAAGGAAAAGTGAAGGTCTGCAATAAGTCTTAGGAAGAGCCTGACAGAGTCCAAGACTGCAACATAAAACTGAAACTCCCCAGAGAAAAAGAAAAAAAATAAAAGAAAAAGAGAGAAGAAGAAAAGGAAGGAAGACATAAGTAAGGGAAAACATTATGAAAACTGTAAATCAAATTTAAGTTAAGATACCAGTGATCCATTTATATTATAGGGCCAGTTCTCATTATGACCAGAGTTGTCAAGTGAAGTGTAATTTTTCCTCCTTGTTTCCAGTTAGTACCAGAAAGCAGAGGAAAGAGGGGTAATTTCCTCGCTTGATCTAAAACTACTCTTTATTATCATATTTATAAAGCAATTATAGCAATGAGAAAGCAGTCACATGATATTCTTCATCTATAAAAATAACTCTAATATGTTTACAGCATGTATATGAAAAAACAACTTCCTTCCATTTGCCGACAACAGCGTGATGCAGCAGCCTCTTGTCTTGCTGAACAAAAAACAAAACCTAAAAATACAGCTTATTATTTATACAAGAAAGAAGACCTAGATCAAAAAGTGTCATCCTCAATGTCAGTAGCTGGGTTGCAATCTCAGCTCCTCTAACACTGGTGCAGTAAGGATTGCTATTCTTGTCACAATTGTAGTTGTGCAGAAATTCTAGAAGACTTACTAGGATGCACCACAACCACCCTCACACAGCCTACCGCAACATGTTCTTGAAAAAAGCTGTAGAACTACTAGTCATATTTTTAAGGAAAGTTTTTTCTGGATGAAAAATGTCATTTCATTGAATGCAATATTTTTTAAGGAAATAGATTTGATAAATTTCTAGCTAAAGAAAACAAAACTAAACAAAACTTCCAAACTTAACAGCAAAAACTTCAAATATCTTGTTTAAAGGTTTTGAAAATGAAAAAACATTAGTTTCACAATACATAGCATAATTAAAAAAAATATATATATTTTGGTGGCATGACCACAGCTGAGCTAGGATCTTCTTGTTGTTTACCAGTTGGTAAATATGCATATATATTTGTATTTAGCTTCTTGAAAGAATTAAAGACACAAAGATATAAAGAGAGGCAGAGACAGTAACAGAAGCAGAGGTAGAAAGGCAGAATTAGAGGGAAAATATTACACACTGAATATTTTTCCAAGACAGAACCATCATCTCCCTTTCTGGACAGCTCTTGAAGTGATAAATGCTTCTGTGCCCCAAACATAAGGACATTTCTTGATCTTGAAGGAAATATATTTGAACTGAACTGCTGAGAAGAAATGTTTCCACAAATATAAAGGAAGTTGACATTGCTTACAACATCCATTTAACATTTATTCTGTGTTTGTCCCTGAACGTGAAACAGAGCTGGGTAAGTTTGGTGGGTGGCCACAGCAGGCTGAAGGAAGGAGGCTGCCCACGAGATAACATAATACAGTAATACAGAAACTACTGCTGGGAATCTGATGAGAGCAGGAATATATAGCCACATGGCTTCTTTCCTGAATACATTTCTGTACACCATAATGACAGTGAAGAATTTGTCTGGTTTGTATTTGCTGCAAGCAGAAATGAAGACTTTGTTCCAAAACTCATATTTTTTGGGGAAATCCAGTCTACCAAGCCTGGATGTTGATTTTAGGACTATAAAGAGTGCTGGATCAACAGCCTAAACTGTTAAAATGGCCTTGAATAGATGTGACAAGGACTGGAGCATTAACATAAATGTTAGTGTGTGTGTGTGTGTGTGTGTGTGTGTGTGTGTAAGGATGGAGAGAATTAGGGTCTGGCTTCTCATTGTAAACACACAAGTCTCGGAGTAGTTTCCCAAGAGAGATATTTGTTAAGTAGCTGACTTCTGAGGTAATTGCATCCAGTTGTATCCAATTGTATGTATGTTCCAATTGCACTTCAAAAATACTCTGTGACAAAGACAATTTATGTGAAGAACAGCAATTTCTAGCAGTGGCAAAGAAGTCATAGTCCTCCTCACTTAGCTCTGTGCTGTATTTTAATTTTTGACTGTGGTCAGGGTTACTGTTCCGGATGTCACTCCCAGGTTTTTGTAGTTAGAGAAATTCTGACCCCTCTCCTTGAACCTCTGTTATTGGCATTGGTAAATTTGTGGAGTCTTTGGCAGAGAGGCTTTAGGAAAGCATAGCATTCAAAACAGCACAAACCCAAAACGTTTGCCCGGTTAGCTGGTTCAGAATAAATAAAGGAATGTTGTATTAAAAGTCCAAATGAAGATAAAACTCACACATGATCAAATTTGATCACATCAACTAAATTAAAGAAAATAAAATGTAGTTGCCTGTCTTCAGAGGCCAGTCCCCTCTGGCTCCTTTTGTCCTTCAGTAGAGGAAGGTTGACACATCCAGAGGGAGAGAACCTGCTGAAGGCAGATCTTAGCTCTCACTCTGTCTGTTCAAAAGATAAAAAACCCAGCAATTAACCTGCCCTAGTTACATGGAATTAATCCAGGATGAGCCATCTACTTTTTTTCCATGAATAATAAAGGGTGTTCAGAGAAGGCATTTTCCTAACTGGACATCTAAATTAGATACTGAAAAGAAAACAGAATGAATATCCAAAACAGGAAGCAATTCAAGCACAACCGCTAACTTCTGGGAAAAAAATAAACAAACAAACAAAACAAAACAAAAAAACCAACAACCAACCCTTGTTCACATTAATTAAACGTGTTAGCCATCCTCAAAATAATCTAAAAACAACATGGGGTCATAAAGAATGACAGATGATAGTCACTCTTAGTCTTGCTTATATTTGTGAACATCTGAATCACTGCAGTTATTTCAGCAAGTATACTTTGCAATAACACCATGAAATATTAGTAGGACCTTTCTTAATGTTAAGTGAATAGTCACTGTCAGGATGGGCATGGGCTCTGAGGCTCCAGCCTCACACTGTGACATAAAGCAGCTCTGAAGTTGTAGAAAAAGCCATAAAAGCATCACACAGCTGATGCACAGCCTTTCTGTGACGCTGGTAGAAAAGTTTCCAACCCATCACTCTTATCTGCTAGGTAATTATCTGCACCCAACTGTTGAGGGGCTGTGGTCCATCAGGTAGAGCCTGAGTCATTTAACGTGTGTTTCCACAGGGAATGATGAGGACAAGTTGTTTCTAAAACTGCACACCTTTACTTAATTGCATATAGCCTTTAGACTCAACTGTAACTCAAAAGAGGGCAAGAAGGCATCCCAAACAGGACATTTGGTTAAGCCCTTTCTCAAAAAAAGAATGGGTTGTTTTGTTTTAAAAAGAGCTTGAAGTCCTGTCACATCCAGAAAAATATCTTTATGTGTCACTTGTCCAGAAGGCTAGAGAACTAAATTCAACTCCTCTGTAGGCTCAAAATGAGTCAAATCTACATATTTCATTTTCTGAATGATTAGATCACTAATCAGAAGATTTCAGGATTTTCTGGAGGTCAAGATTTTCCTATGTCAAGTAAGCCATTAATTGCTTTGCATATGATTTATGGAAATAGTTTTCTTCCTTTTCTTCTTTTTTTTTTCATTGCTTTTTCTTTATTTTTTCTCTTTTCTACAGAAAGTCTATGAAGCATAACTAAGAGGTAAATATTTTCTTATTATTTTTCAGATGGCAAAAGTTTTTAAAAATTTAAGAAACACAATTTTGCTCAGCTTCATCTGAAAAGAAGAAAAATCATCCTCTTAATGTTTATTTCCCAGGGAGAAATTAGTGACTTGCAATTCCAGCAAGAAAAATTTTTCCTGTCTTTCTTTTCCTTTATTTAGTTCTACTAAGTATAGCATTGCCAGCCCTCAGTATATTTGTCAGTAGCTTGAAAGTGAAAGAAAGCTTGTCCAGACAATGTTGAATTGGCAGAAATTGAAGAAGAAATTAACTATAGGACATAATATTAATTTAAGTGTCTGGTCTAATAAATTGAAAATATAGCCCAGACAGGTGAAACTGAAAGAAATATGTTTTGAAGCAATAGTTAAACAATATGTTTTGAAGCAATAGTTAAACAAAGTTTATGTATTGTAAAAGAAATGCTCCTGACAACGAAATAGGATTTCACAGTTTCAGAAAACTCTCCAAAACCTTTATCTTCAGAAGGAAGTAAATATTGTTAGGGAGGAAATTACAAGAGGAATATGAGAAATCAGCAGAGCATATCACCACCATGCAAAGTTACATTCCTGACTTCTAATAATAAAATCTCTTTGCAGAACCACTGGCACTGATAAGCAGACCTCACCAGGGTTTTCATCAAATTTATCCTTAATGCACAGAGAGACAGCACTAAATTTTTGAGCATAGGGCTTGGACAGGACTCAAGTGTTCTTGATGTCCCATGAACATAGTAAGTAAATAGCCTGAACTGTAATAAGAATCAAACATATTTTTTTTCCCTGATAAGGATGCCTGGGGGCTGGAGATAATTGTATTCCATAGCAGTATTCATTTGTTGACTTGAAGGAACTAAATAACCAGCAAGTATCTTCAAAAACTAAATGACTTGATGACAATCACCATTTCAATCATTGTACAATCTGCTTTTACCCAATGCAGGTGAAGTGATATGAGCTTACAAAAAGACTACACCTTGACTTTTGTAGAACCAAGATATGTCAGAGAAATAAAGAATTCACCCATCTCTCAACTCAGTCACCTGTAAATTACAGACAAGAGGTGAGCAGTGGACAGTGATAAACAACAGCTACCAAATCCTATCAGATTAATGGGTATAAGGTGCACAGTGCCACATATCCCGAACTTTCATGGGAAGGACTACTCCAGAAGAGTATGAGGCATTGAGGGTAGAGGGGCCTGTCCCCAGATAGAGCCAGCCAAGCTACTGTTGAGCTGTGATCCAGCTCTGGTCCTCACCCAGGCTAAATAACATCAGTATTCCACTAATTTGCTTCTAGTGATTCCGGTTCTGCAAGCAGCTTTCTCTGAGCTGTGTTCCATCATCTGCTATTCTTATGCCCAAAGATTATTTAGATATTTAGTGACTGGTGAAAAATCAAATTTAAGTGAAAGTAGACAACGGAGAAGTTCTAGGTCCAGTGCCTGCCCAAAGACAGCCCTAAAGTTCAGTACATCCATGGAGCATATTTGCTTTGGTTTAAAAATTTCACAAATTTTATTATGAGTGGCCATGGCCTCATCTTCAGCTGTATGCAGCTGCTTCAACTCTTCTTCTATTTATTGAGCAGCTAACACAATTACCTTGCTCGCTGCTATTTAAAGCAGATATCAATTTACCCTGAAGTCTCTAAGAATTTTATATGTGTTTAAAGTCTTTAAGATGCTTGACAAAAAGTTTCAGTAATGCTGGTAATCAGTGCCCCATGTCATAAACGACTGTCTATCTGACTAAGGAAGGGCTAGCAATCTTTCACGAGCACCAGCTTCAACCATACACCTTGTAAGGACTTATGTGCTTCTGTTTGACCTCTCAAAACAAAAGCTTTGGCTCTGTAGAGATGACACCAGGTCACATCAAAGTCACTAAACAGCAATTATGTCTCATCACACAATCATGTTAGGCACACGGGCACCTGAGCATCTGCCACCCCACTGTAAAATGGGAAATAAATACATGGAAAGGCAAGCAAGGGCAGTAACCCCCTAAATACTTTATAGTCCCCCTATTTATTATTGCCTTATCCATAATGCATGGGAAATTTGTGGTCAGAGCCTGGATGCGCCCAATCTTACTGGGAAGGCAGCAATTCAGAAATGAAAAGCTAGAACAATAAAATTAATCACATTCATTGATATGAGTAAAATTCCAGGACAAATAATAATGTTACAGGCTGGGCTGTGTTGATGAGGCATTCTTAGAAAGAAACAAAGTTATTCCCAGTATGTCTTACCTCAACAATAAGAACTGTGCCACAGACCAGCAAAGGCACAACTACTAAGTACATCCGTTCAAAACTCAGAATTGCAGGTTTGGCTGCAATTCAGTGTGCAAAAATTTTCAAATTTCCAAGAAATTTAAAGGCAGAAACATTTTGAAATGTAGAAAATAATCTTATTTGCAAAAGTCAAAATCTTTTCTGGCTTTGTCTTGAGAAAAATGTGTTATGATTTCAGGGAAAATGAAGGAGAAGGAAGCGATTTTACAGTGTATCCCACAATACTCCTATTTCCAATTTGTGCTTTTTCACACATTTCTAATTTGGTGGACAACTAGATTGGCTAAAAATATTTTATAATCATGCTTGAAGGGTGGTATTAAGGGGCCATTCTCTACATGGAGTTTGGTAACAATGCTGGAACTGGCTTATTCAATACCTTTGTGAAGGATCAGTGTATTCCCATCAAGTTTCAGATGGCATTCCCCTAGGGGGAGTAGTAGGTGGGCTCTAGGGCTCCTCTGCCATTCAAAAGCATCCAAGATTTCCTGGAGCAGTGAGACAGCAAGGACATAAAGATCAATAAGGATAAATTTAAATATTTTTGCCTGGGTAGGAAAAACTCCTTCCACAGCACAGGCTGGGCACTGACTGCCTAGGAAAATCTTTGAGGGTCCTGCTGGGCTGGACCAGAGTTGATCATGGGCCTATAGGTTTCCCTGGAAGCAAAGGGGTTAACAGCAACCTGGACTGCAGGCACAGGGCAGAGTCTGGAGATCCAGGGAAGGAACTATTCTCCTGTACCCCGCATTTGTTAGGTCATAAACACAGTGCCCAATATGGGGCTGCTCACTACCTTTTTAAACTGGAGATAGTTCAGTGGAGGACACCAAGATGATAAGAACAGGAACATTTCTCAGGAGAAACTGGGAAAGGTGGATTTGGTCAGCCTGAAGCAGGGGCAGTTTTGGGAGAACCCCACAGCAGCCCCCACTGACCAAGGGGAAGCTCTCTAGGAGCTGTAGCTGAGCTCTTCCCTGCAGTGCGTTGAGGGACAAGAGACAATATGTAGGAATAGAAGCAGTAGAGGTACAGACTGGAGAAACATTTTGCCCATGACGACAGATGAGCATTGGTGTCAGTAACCCAGGGGTGTTTTGTAGCCTCCACCCCTGGAGGTTTTAAGGTCTTGACTATATATGAAGCCATGAGAAATCTGGTCAGATCTCTTGGGAACCCCGGTCACAGCAAAAGGTTGTTCTAGAAACCTCCTGAGGTCTCTTTCAACAGACATTATATTGTGATTCTATTATTCTCTAATTTATAATGTGAAAGAAAATGGCATGGCTTTTGTCACAAAAAATAAAAGGTCAAAATGCTCCATTTCAATTAAGAAATGAAACTTCGTTGGTTTTGAAAAAAACCATTTTTTTTTAAAATTTCAATCCATATTTCAGCAAAACCAAACTCCCTGAGGAAGTTTTGATGCCCATGGAGCAGCAATCTTGGATGAAGGATGGTCCTTTAGGAAATCTTTGAATGGTTCCTGAAGGAGTTATTTACATCAGGAGAAAGGATCTTAATTTGCTGTGTTTTATTGACATAGATTGAAAGTGATCACTGCATGAGAAAGCTACTAATCTTAGAGACACACAGGAGACAAAACAGGGAGAGAGAAGTCTGACAGTGGGCAGCAACACATTTAAGTTGTCTTTGCATAACTTGGTGCATGGGGGTTTTTTTGGTTGTTTTTTTTTTTTTTTTCTGAACCAAATCTGTTAGTTCTTTATGAAATCTGTAGGAAAACAAATAGGAAATTCACAGTCCAGTGGCTGGAACTTATTTTTCTTCATACGGCCAGAGGCAGGAAAAAGAAGACTTTGAGGTCTCCCTGCTTCATTTGCAGTAATGAGGGCCCCACAGAACAACTGCATTCACAAGGTAAAAAATAATATTTGTTTTTGGTGAAATGAGTAAAGCAGCTCTGTGACAGAAAATATTAAAAGATTCCTTCTAAAGCAGTTCAGCAATGCTTCAAGAAAGCTAGCTGGAATAGCCTTACTCTTAGTCCTTTTTCTTCAGACTTGGCCTTCTCCACAATGGCTTGCTTTCCCCTGTTGCTCCTATTGGAGCTGAGTGGTAAGAAAAGCATTTGGATGACTGTATGGGAGCAAGTTAGAAGAGTCACATTCAAAGCATTACTCAAACTGACTGTTCAAAGAAAGCCATTAGAAACCTCTGTTATAACTGTAAGGTTTTCGAACAATCAAAGTTGAGAGGTAGGTTTCTAAGCTGTGGTCTGTCTACCTGCTGGAGGAACTTTCCTCCTTTGACAGTCTCTTCTGTAGTCACAAAAGAGGAATATGTACATTTTTAGAGGGCTCTCTAATCCACTTATTCTACATGGTCATTTTGAGATGAGATTAATTGCTGTCTGGAGAAAGACAACTTTAGAAAGGAAAAATACCATGCTTTAAATACCTTAGTAGTGTTCTCATGTATTTTGGATTTATTTATGTCATCAAACAGATAAATGAAAAAATCTCTTTCAGAATATATTTGTTTAGCTAATCCAAGTATGTGACCAGTGGATTTGGCTGTACACAGGTGGTAATCATTTATGAGTCTGAAATAGTAGGAGATAAATACAAACAAAGAGCCCTGCATCTGACAGACATGTGCAAATATATCGGTCACTTTTCTTCAGAGGTATCTGACTTGTCTTTGTGCCTTAATCAATAAAGTTCTCAAATAATTAAACAACTTGATTTGTCCATTGTTTTTAGAACGTGTCCTTGCTCATAACTCTTCAAAGTCAAATAGAATTTACATGTGATATTATATTATCTTCTAGAAGGCTTTTTCTTTCCTGCAGGAAAAGTTACCAGTCGCCTAATATAATCTTATTTTCAGTAATAGCTTATGTGCCATTACCAGTGATTTTGACAGGGTTTTCTTATGCAGACCTGAGGGGTTTTGGTTTTGCTTTGTTTTTTTCTAGTTCACATGCAGTTAACATTGAATATATACACGCCTTAGTTCATTATTATTGAGTACTATTTTAATTAATCACTGTGGTGTGCTCATCCTGGCCAGAAGCTAAGCACCCACCAAGCTGCTTGCTCTTTTCCTCATTAGTGGGGTGGTAAAGAGAACAAAACCTGAAAACTTATGGGTCAAGATGAAGTTTATTAAACAAAGCAAAGAAGCACAGTCAATGAAAAGTTTTGAATCCATTCCTCTTTTTATCATGTTCTACTGATTATTTAGCTATAAATACCACTTCTATCACCTTTTCCTTGGATATATTTATTTTCAGCCTTTGATTTTATTTTAAGTTAGCTTAAATAAAGTCTGTAATCATCATACTGAGTAAATCCCATTCCTTGGATTCTCTCTGTGTAATATGCACAATATAAAAAAACTTAATTGCTTAATTTAGGCATTTGAAGTACACCCTGCGGAGCACTTGCCTGAAGGTATGTTAAAATTCGTACATTCCTTATGAGATCCAGGCGTAATATTTGGGGTTAAGAGAACCTTTAAGCAACAGGACATCTAAAACTCAAGCTTTGGAATTTTAAAACTTAATTCCCACTGTGGATCTAGCCTCAAGGTATTAGATAACTTTTTGGAAGCCAGATCTTCCAAGATGTGGTGTAGGAAGCATGTTCTCAGCACAAATTGTGACAAAATTTAGATTAGAATAGATTTATTTAAATTAATTAAACTATCAGTTTAAGAGGAACACTGGAATTCTGTTGCTATAATACATATAGCATTTGAGCAGTTTCCTGGTCTTATTACAAGACATTATGGGGACACGATAACCAATTTTGGCAATCATGATATAATTACAAAGAGATAACATCTCCAAAAAGATACTCTTTTTTAGATAGAAGAAATCACATCCTTAGGAAAGAAATTAAACCCAAAAGGAATAACCGAAATCTCATGAATGCAGGGAATGAAGAAATTTGAATTTTGAGCCTTTAAAAGCATGCATAGGTCTGGGGAACCCATCCTATTGGTCTAACACAAGCAAGTGACCTGTGACCAGATAGCTCTCAAGGACAAAAGTGCTCAACACCAGGGCATGAAGTTTCTCAAAAATGACTGAGAAAGCCAGTTTGGGCTACAATCATCAGGAAAGATAACTAACTTCTGATATTTTTGCAAGTATATTTCATCTTTCTCTTTCTGACAAATGTCTCTTTCCATTACTCTTTGGGGGCAGGGGGGGCGTGGGGAGGTTGGAAGAGGAGGTGGGAGTGGGAGGGAGTAATTTTGCCAACATTTCTGGTTATGGGGCAAAACCCCAAAAATTTGAAACACAAGGAAGGTTCTACATTTTGCAAAATCCTTGTTTTAAGGCTCAGCTTCACAATGAAATTACCACAGCAGTGTGGTAAAGAAACTGCATTGTTGCATAGCTGTCTTTGCGTATGCTTCAGACATAAGGCAAGCAAAGGCAAAGGCAAGCTTACAACACTTCTTTTTGTTATGTTTCCTTGTGTTTGTCAAGGATTAAATGCTCAGCCATAGATAACACAGATAGTGCAAATATCGAGTTATGACGTTATTGCTGGATGACAGGTCTCTATCTTGCATATTAGGGCTTCACCTGCATTAATTTTAATGAAAACTTTATTAAGCAATTATCTCTTTTATGCGCTATGCACTTTCCTGGATATTACAGAGGGTGTAATTTCTTAACAGTGGACTATTTTCCAAAGGAGCAATTTTAATTATTTTTGCTATGTCTTTTTTTTTTCCCCAGCACCTGGGTTACAAAGGGCAGTTTCATTTTCCTCTTATAGGATTAACATAAGGACCTGAGTGCTACCCAGTTTGTAGAAGTTTTGTATGCTTTCTATGCTGCCATCCCTTCTGTTCTGAAGCCCCTTCTGCTCTTCTTTCTTTTTTCCACACCCTGTGCCCACATCTCTCTCAATTTCAACATACACAAAAACCTATTTCATAAATGAAAACCAGTCCCAATCATCACAGGCATTTAAAGCATGACCATAATTTTTCACATATCCTAAAATACTTCCCCTGGCATCCTTGTTCAATCCATTCTTGAAAAACATGATAAGCATGTTTTGATTTTAATTTTTTTCTTTATGCCTCTTGAAGTACAGTTTGATATTTACGTCTACTGAGCATGTGACAATGTAAAAAGGGTTTTTTCCTCCCTCTTTTTAAGATGACTTCCCATGACAATATGGTTGAAACATCAACAATGCTACATCTTTTGTTACAGTGATTAAAAGCATGTCTCTTTTCATCTGTTTTAATCATTCATGGGGAATGCTATCTGAATTCCGAGCAGTGGTCTAAGAGATGATAATTGAATTCTAAGAATTTGTGTTTATAGCTATGTCAGTTCCATGTAACTACTGCAATGAGGTGTATGTAGAGGAACTAAATAATATTAACTACACTCTGGAAAGACAGAAGGAGTAGTAATTAAAAAAAATAAAAACACTGAAGGGGAGACTGTTGTGCCCTGTAGAAAGGAGACTTGGATTTGTTAAAAACTGCCCTAGAAGGCAAGAGCAAGCCCAGATTTCATTAATAGATCCCTTAGGGTGTAGCCAGGTAGGGGTCAGCCTCTTCTCCCAGGTAGCAAGTGACAGAACCAGACAAAATTATCTTTAATTGTGCTAGGGGAGGTTAGATTGGATATTTGGAAAAAAATTCTTCACTGAAAAATGGTGGTTGAGCATTGGAACAGTCTGCCCAACAAAGAGGTGGAGTCATCATCCCTGGAATTTAAAAAATAACTCGTGAATGTGGCAGTTAGGGATGTGGTCTAGTGGTGAACATGGTGCTGAGTTAACAGTTGTACTCAGTGATCTTAGGGGTCTTTTCCAAACTAGATTAATCCATGATTTCATGTTCAGAATTCATTGTACAATCCACTTTACTTTTCCATTCAATTAAACCCTGCTTATAAAGAGCTGTTTCCAGAGGCCTTACATCTTATTATGGCCACCACAATTCCTCCTCCTCCAAACTTTTCTAACACAACTAATAGATTGCTATTTCCTCACAGGTTTCTCAACTTTTCTACTTGTGTTTTTTTTATTTTATAGTACACTTTTATATCTCATTTGGGCCTCAGTCTAAGTCTTTGCCATATTTTTACTTTGGCTGCAATCTGTTGCTACCTCTACCAAAGTCTTGATAAGACGCATTATGGAAGTTAACAATTTGGATGAAATTATTCCATTACCAAACACCCCACCCATCTTGCTGCCAGTGCTGTGTAGGTTTATATTTGAATTGGTCAGCTTTTCAGAGCTTTTCAGAAAAATGTAGTATTTATATTTGTAATTTTCATCTTCCTTGGTGATTGTTGCTGCTTAAAACATCAATATATTTTACCAAATATAATTTTACGTCCACAATTTCTCACCAAGGCTTTTTATAAACACATTGATGTTTCAGTCCTTAACCTATATTACCAGAAATTTACTGCATTAACAAGAGAAAAATGTTTGAAAAATTATTTTAACTTTTTTTTAGTTTTTACCTACCTATGAAAGTGAATAATTAACCACAATTACAAATTAACAAATGCAACTTTTTAGAGATTATTTAGGAATGAGAGATTGAAATACAAACCAATATAAATGATTTGGCATTAATTGTATTCTTAGTTTGAAATATAATCCATGAGTTACAATGCAATTTGATTACATTTTCATTGTATTAATGTTGACAATATAAATTCCCAAAATAATAAAGCTATCTTTTTACTACAAACAGAAGTTTGTGATAAAGTATATTTATTTAAAAGCACTTCTAAGAGTAGAATTTCCTTGACTTTTTGATTTATGTTAGTATACAGAATATGTGTACAATCTAAATAACGATTACAATCTAAATTTCAACTCATGGAGTTGAAATTTTGCCAAAGTAATTTGAATTCTGGGGTTTTCAGAATGTCAGCTGTTGTAGTAGTATCCAATTAAGGAGCTACATTAAATTGCAGACTAGTGTAGTACTATCTGTTACTAATTCAGCTTTTATGGGCATCATCAGAAAGTTTTATTTCTAACAGGTTGCATGTATAAATTACTTACAAATAAAAATTATCTAAGTACTGCTTCTTACAATGGCTTTAACCAGTCTGAAATAAAGAACTGTGCTAAAAGAAATAACCTTTTTCAGTAACTGTCTTTTATAGCTATTTATGTAGATTGTAGACCAATGTGGATTTGATTTAGTCACATGCAGATTATATTTGTACAAAAGGTGACCAGGAGTGAAGCAGTACACATATATCATAAGCTATTTTTAATTTCCCTTGTATTTTGGATCTGGTTCCTTTAGCCATTGAAATATGAATGTTTCAACTTGCTTGTAATGCATTATCCTATTTTTAAGGTAAGGTCACTTGTGTTCAGTAACAAAACCCTACAGCTGCTCTTTTTAAAGCTATTGAAATGAACACACTCATGTGCTAGCAAAGGACTTAAAGTGAACGGTTTTTTAAGGAATAGTTTTTAGACACTATAAATTTGAAGACATTCTAGCAGAATAACAAAGATAAAATATTGGATAGACAAAGTTTGCAACTTCTATAGCAAAATCACACTCCTCTAATGAATGTATCAATACTACAGGAGAGATTTCAATGACTAAAAAAATAAAAGTGTAGGGTATTTACAGGTTGAGATCCACTAATTGTACCAAGTATGTGTGGTCAGTTCTAGAATGGGAAGAGTATGAGAAGAAACCTGTGTACTCAAAGAGTTTTTATGTCTGAATACATAGCCTACTAAAATGATTAATGTTTTCTCCTGTTTCTTTATCTTAGAAAATCTACTGTTCATTGTTGTATGGTGATTCTGTCTGGTTGTGTCTGAGGGTGAGACAGAGCAATTAGGACCTTTTTTTTTAATTACTCAGCTTGTTAGTTGCACTTCACTCCCAGATGGGGTTGAAGTATTGAAAGGGAGGCTATTGTCACAGTGGTTGAAAGGCATCAATGCCTCATGGCCCAGGAGGTTTAAGGAGACACTGACTTTGCTAGTCAGATTCAGTGTTTATGTACCCATGACAGTGGCCCTCAGCAACATTTCAGAATTACATGTGCACTCTTGGAAAACAGCTTGATGTTTGTCTGAATGCTCACATGCTCTCAAGCTTTAGTGGTGTTGAATGACAGAACTATTATGGCCTGGATGATCAACGCTCTACTGCTACGTGCTTGTTTGAGTCCCATGACATCTACTATAACATCTGTCCTGAGCAGGGGAGAATCAGTGGTGAGCTGCTGTTGAAGCTCTTGGTTTGAGACACAGTTTGGGCTGAAATGCTGTTCAATTTCGTTGACTTGGAGAGCTTGGAACAAAGACGTTCCGTGAGTAGGCACTGAAAGAAGAAGGCGTAAGTAGTTGTGTACAAATTAATCTAAGAACATACCTTTTTAGGCAATATGGTTGGAAAATAGTCTTCAAGCTGTGTGCAAAAGCGAAAAGATCATAAATAGAGAATTTAAAGATAGCCACACGAATTGTTTGCCAAGAATCTTTTCTCCTGTTAATTGTGAGTTTTTTCATCTCTTTCCAACCTTTTTTGCTGCTACATGATATTTTGGTTAGGTAGAGGTGAACACATTTTGAATTTATTTAGTAGGAGATACTTTTAGTCATTAATTCAGTAGTTAATCAGAGCGAGTCTGGGGACCTGCAAAGGTTATTGGAAATGGAATGGCTCCAGCCTCTGCACAACCCAGACTACTGTAAACTATTATTCTGTTATATTTTAAAGGAGGACAGGCAGACAGCTGAGTCCTGAAGGCCTTATAAATGTTCTGAATTTAATAGAGATTTGAAGCTGCTTAGCACTTACCAGAAAGTGGCAACCAAATAAAAACCCAAATAGGGTAGGGATATGTTTTTGGTTTTGGTTTTGGTTTTTTTTTTTCCCTTTTTTAAGCTGTCCTTAAAATCCTTGGAATTGTTGTATGTTAGAAAGAGGACTTTATCTTGAAGACCAGTGAAAATCTAGCCCAGTGGCTGGAATTATATGAGTTGACTCTCAGTTTGTGTGTTGTCACAGCCTGGAAAGTTTGCAAATTAACTGAGACAAAGTGTCAGGTTTATTATTGATCTGTTTTACTAATTTTGATCCCAGCATCATGATTCAAAGACAACTTGTAGAACTGAAGCATATTTACAGAAAATAATCTCTGAAAGAATATCAGAGAAAGGATTTATTTATATTATTCAATTGGAATAGATGAGATATGTCTTAAATTCTTAATTTGAATTAAAATATGCTCCAGGAACTATAGTAATATGTAACAGGAAAATTTGTAAAAATCACACCATCACTTTTTTACATTGGATTCATAATATTTATCTCTTCAAGTATCCAGCTATCAGGTATTCTAACTACAAATATTCTGCCTCCTTACTTGTAACTATATTATGCATGGAGATTTCTTTCTGCAGCTGGGTAGAAAGAGTTAGCAACTTAAACTAAGAATGACAAGAGAAGGCAAGAACCACTAGCAACACTGCAAGAGACCTATGGACAGGGTCAATGGGTGTAGGGCATGGGGTGACATGACAAGAAAGCAAGGAAGTGACTAAAAGGCACCATTCTGAGGAGATTTCCCAACCCTTTGCAGGAGTTCAGGGTGGGCTGGTTCACTGAAGTGCCTGTATACTAATGTAGGCAGCATGGGGAATAAACAAAGCAGGGCTTTGATCATGTTGGGATCTTGGAGGCTTTGCAGGATGGTTCCCATGACTGGAGTGGGATATAGGATCATTAAGGACAGAAAAGGAATACAAAGAAGGATATTTGCCCTTTATGTGAGAGGGCAGCTGGACTGCATGGAAGCTCTGTCTAGGATTAGTGGGGTTGAATCCAGAGATAAAGTTAGAAATGTTAAAGTCCAAATGGAACCGAACCTATTAAGGGGTGTCAAATATAAAAAGAAGAATAGAGGTGACAAAAAGAAGCCCAAATAAACATGGGCTCATTTCTCAAGAAAATGGGGGGCCTGGTTATAGAGGATGGATCCAGGCTTGTTTTAGTGGTTCCCTGTGACAGGACCAGAGGCAATGGGCACCACCTAAAACACAGGAGATTCTCTATGATCATCTGAAAACACCTTTTTTTACTGTGAGGGTGACCGAGCACTGGCACAGGTGTTACAGAGAAGTTGTGGAGACGTTCAAAAGCTTCTGGATATGCTCCTGGACAACCAGCTCTAGGTGACCCTGCTGTAGCTGGAGAGTTGGACCAGATGACTTCTGGAGATCCTTCAAAATTTCAGCTTTTCTGTGATTCTGGGATTGTGTGACTCTCTGAAATCAATATTCTATATACTACGATTTTCTGATTATATGCAGTATTTCAGATAAATTGTACATAATCACTGTGCATTTATTTCTTGTACTTCTTATTCACTGACTCTTCTACTTAATGATAAGAAACAAATGTCTGTTCTCTGGTCCCTACAGAAAGTTACTAGTCATTCATCTGAACTTTGGGAAAATATGGAATTAATTTCTAACATAGTCAACTTGATCCATGTGTGTTTTCCAGCACTTCAAATTTGCCTTCATATCAACAGGATGAAATACCTGTATACAGTCTTAGTCCCTCTGCACAGGCAACAGTTTCCTATTTTTTTTTGTTCTTCACTGAAGAGGATGGACCACTTGGGTTTGTACATTGCCTCTACCACATGTTAATAAGCCTCTGAGACCACTCACTCTGCTTTTAATTGCTTTGAAAAATATTGCAACATTATATTCTTACAAATTTTAAATGCTCGGACTAGTTTTTGATATCACATAGTTTAGATATACATATTTGTTAGACAAGAAGAATCTTTATGAACTAACATTATTATTTTTGGTCTTGGTTTTTTAATGAATACTCTCATGATTTTCTGGTTACAGCCACTGCTTACCTGCTAACCAGAACTACTCTTTAGGCTACCCTTGTCATTTCAGAATGTTTAAACAACTTCTGGCAATAACTTCAGAGCTGAAATGTTTAAATAAATTATTTTCCATATCCCTAGTTACCAGAAATAAATTCACAATGGAAAGTTAAGGCATAGACTAAGTCAATAAAAAACCCAAAGAAGATATTGATGGAATGTAACTTGATATTTAGAAATGGCACCTCAATAATGATTCAACAGCACTTGTCAGTAGATGTTAATAATATTTTTTCCTTCTCCTAGCAGATCTTCTCTGCAGTCACTGGTGGGTTTCACAGGGTTGTCAGCTCTGGGTCATTGTTTCTCAGTTTGTATTAGTATTGACTGATCAACAGTCATTCGCTGAAAGTCCTTGGCTAGCCATGGACCTTGTTCCAGGATTGAATTTGTCATTAGGTAACTATATTTGACTTTTTCAGGTGAGATTCTTGTCCTTTCTGATAATATCAAATGTCTCTATATTTCCTATAAATGGTGAACTGTATCCCCTTATCTCTGAAAATCCAACAACCAAAATGCAAAAAGAAAACCTACTATTATAAAAATTATAAACTGCTATTTTTATATGTTGAATTTGCCTTTTGCATACTTTATAATGAATTTTCTGCCTGGTTACTTTAATTGGCTAGTTTCTCAGTGTGTATCCTAATCACATAATCAGGTTAAAGTTATTAGCAGTGCTTTGCATTCAGCAAAATCTATGCATTTCTGAATATATAATAGGACTTGATTTTTTAGCACTATTAGCTAGCACCTAATGTCTTCAGTTGCACAGTTGTAATAAATTAGACCTAATGTCTGCATGGTACTGATTTACCATATTCTACAAGGATAGAAAACTAAAATTCTGCCTGTTCTGTAATCATTTGTAGAAGAAGAAGGGAACAAGTGTATTCTTGAGGTATTAACCTTTCACTGTTTTCTGTTTCATGGTCATATGAAGGTTCTGTTATTGTATCAGGCAGTCATAATCTTTTCACATTAATGCTTTTGCTCTGGTCTGATTAGCACTTCTCCTTTAGTTCTGACAACTCTATGACAACTGTCTACATTTTTGAAATAATCAGGAATTTAGCCCTATTTTTGAAATAGCCAGAACTCCTCTTGTATCACAGCATGCAGAAAGCAGTCTATCAAACAGTCATTTTAAAGTTTCTATGATAAACTTCTGTGATGATCAGTAAAATAATTAGGTCTTTTTTCCTATAATTGAATCAATTTGATTGTCTCACCTGTGGAATAATCATAACACAGAGTCAAATACATGCAATTTCATCACTGTTTCAGGCAAAGCCAGCAGTGTAGTACAGGTACTCCTACAGCCATTTTTAAAATACTATTCTCTAAACAGAAAGAGCTTAATTTTTGGCTTAATCAATTCCATGGCACCAGCATACACTGGTTCTGGTTTCTTCCTGAAGCCTTTATTCCTGCACTGAAATAATTTCTATGTAGCTCTAGTATGATAAATATGTGCAAGACATGCACCTTTCACTATGACACAAATGATTGAAGTATTAGAAGTGTATTCACCATAGATGAAAAAAAAAACCCAAATCTCTACCAGGGAGCTATAGCCAAGGAAACCACATAGAATCACAGAATTACAGAATGGATGATGTTATAAGGGATCTCTAAGGTGGTTTATTTCACCACCCCTGTGCAAAAGTGTGTCAGTTGGAACAGATTGCTGAGGCCCTTGCTGTTCAGGGGAGATAGAGACTCCACAGCCTCCCTGATAAACCTGTTCTACTGTTCTGGAAACCTGTCAGAGAGAGACCTTGAGTGATCCTTGTTTTGTCATAGCCACAGTTCTTTGACATACAAAACTAGTGATCCATTGCTTATTGTCAGAGCATGCATCCATACTCGGCTGCAGAAAGCCACTGCGTCCTCTCTACAAACATCAGGAGTCAATGGCCATCTCTCTTGTACAGAGAAACACAGCTCTGAGCCAGGCAGACTTCTGGTCCTTTACCTTACAGCTAGAGCTCCATCTGTCTCTGCAGGCACGGCTGGACTGCCTACCCCTGACACAGGCAGGCCTCCTTCCTAACACCAAGGAAGTTTCTGCATGGGCAGAGCTGTGGGATGTCTAGAAAGAAAGGAAAACACATTTCTGTTGCTGGCACAGTTTGCATGAAAATCACATTCATGTCATGCTGTGAGTCACTGTTTGTCACCAGAACAGTATGGCTGATGGCCACCTTATAAACAGCTGTCTGGCCAATACCATACCTGCCTTGTCATACACTTATCCAGTCCATATCTCACCAATCTGGCCTTGCTAAACGACTTTGACTCCTCTTATCAAGGCAATGACCAACAAATCTAGTACAGAGGACTGCCAAGATTGTTGGGAGAGTGTGAAATGTAAGAAGCGGTTGACAGAAATTATTTTCTTCAGCCTTAAGAAGAAAAGTAAAGGAAAGAGGTTACTCCTGTCTTAAACCCTGATGAGAGGATGGAGAGAAGGATTCTTCTGAGTTGTGCTCAATGATAGGAGGAGAGGCAATGAACCTAAGTTGAAAATTTGGAAGCTGATTTGATATATGGAAAAATGGTTTTATTGTGAGTATAGTTTGTCACTGACAGAGTTTCACAGGAACATGTTATAAAATATTTCCTGACTCTGAGAATTTTTACCTAATGCCTCCTCCCAGCCCTTCCATTTTCCAGATTTCACTGTTTGAAATCTAATGATAAATTCACAGATTTCAAATAAGATTAGAAGATTACCATTTTCTTCAGAACTGAAATGCAGAGCTTAATCAAAGTGCATTTATTCTAAATATTTCCCCGGCTGATCATTTAAAATAGTCCTCAAGCTTTTCACCATAACAAAATTAAATTTATTTATTTATATGTTACCAATGTGTACCTGCAGTTTCTTTTAAACTGACATAGTCATTATTACTCAGTTCTCAAAACTGTTTAAATATAGCTAGAAATACAGAACTATGTTTTTTAGAATTTAGACGCAGGTATGTGGCTTTGATATTTTCTATATGTTTAACTAAGCCTACCTTTTTGAAAATAAAAAAACAAACCAAAACCAAAACAAACAACCAAAAAAAAAAAAAAACCCAACCAAACAAAAAACCAACAAGAAATCAATCAACCAATCAAACCCAAATAACCCAAACCACTCAGTTCTTGAATTCATGTTCCTATGCAGCATATTCATTATTTTCTTCCCTAGAGATTTTCTATACAAATCTAAAAATTTTACACGGACATGCAATTATTTTACATAAGGACCTTTTTTGATTTTGTTGTTTGGGTTTTTTTAATATGGTAATTAATTTCCATGGAACAGGTGTTGCCTGTATCTGTGCATTCCTTTACTGCTAGCTGAAATTTCCAGAGTTATTTCCTCACTCAGATGAGTGTATTTAAACTATGACCTATTTATCTTTCTTTCTTCAAGGTCTGAACATTTTCTCTCCCATCTTCATTCATGACATGTTTTTATGTTTATGGAACGCACTGATGGGGGTGCAGATGGTGTTTTTAATTCCTCCTACCTTTGCTAAGCCCAGCAGGCGCCCCTGTGCTATGTTTAAGCAACACCTTTGAAAGCAGAGACACAAAAGCATGCTTTTTCAGTGCTGATTTCGTATCAAGTAAGCAGCTGAACCAGATGACTGGCTGCATATAGATGTATGGAAAAATAATGAAGGCTTCAGAAGCTGTTAAAATGCGATAGTGGTAACAATAACATGATTATACTTGCCAGTGGGTTTACAATGCTGTCAGGTACCATGCAGTGTGAGACATTCTCTCCCCTAAGTAAAGAGACCTGGAAATTTGTAGGGAGGCATTCCACATCCTGCAGAACAGGTCAATACAGTGAGATGTAGTCTCTAGCTGTTAACGCTCACGTGTTAAAATGCTGTTCTTTATCCTGAGAACAAAAGAAACATGGGAAAGGCAAGTTTCTTCCACATCTGATACTGCAACACGTTAGAGATGTTTGAGACCTAGTTCTGGCAATCAGACTAAACCATGCTTCCTATGAGACATAATTAAATTGGCCTGGAGCTATAGCTAGGGAAAGTGGGTTTCTTTTGAGGATAAAAATATACATTAGTAGTTCTGTTTACATCACTTAAAATACGTTCTATCACTGGACTTAAGTATATAAAGCAATAAGTCCTTGAATATTCACACATGGTTGAGGTTCTTCATATGCCTAAGATCCTGGCTAATTTGTGGCCCTAAACATGTTTCTGGATCATGGCCCAAATAGTTTAATTAACTCTTCTAAAAATACTTATAATTGAAAAATTTTGAAATAAAATCAAAGCACTAACAGTCAGAAAAAAATTATACAGCATCATCAGCTTCCACCCATTTCCTCCCAATTTTTCCTTACTGCCCACAGTTACTCTCTCACAACTGTCCCTAACCCTTCCAGCCTTTGAAACTGCCGCTGAGTTTTTCAGATCCCTCAGCTTCCTTTACCCTTGTAGTTTCTCAAACTCCATTGCTCTTTTCAGACATGATATTTTTCCTCGGCCAAACAAATTCCCTCCTCTTCCTCTCTTTCAGAACGTGCTCTGTCACCACTCAAAAACTGAATTAAGTCCATGTTTCATATGAGCACTGAACCCGTTCAGTGGCAATGTTTCTGGCTGATAAAGAAAGACCAGTGAAAAGAAAACAGAAAACCACAAGGGACACAGAAAAATAAGAGAGAGTAATAGTATTTTTATTTTTTTCAAACAGATACTGAATAAGAGACTATACATCACTCTTCAACCTTTTGGTTTATGAAGCTATATGTATTGCATTTTTGTATATTAATGAAGAAGTAAAAAACTCTGGCTTTTGGGGGGATTAATCTATTAAAAAAAAACTTTCCTAGCACAGATAAGTATTACTTTTCTAGGTTTCCTCCCAGTCCTGACTGTAACAGTCTTTTTAGTAAGAGTCTTTTATCATCAGAATTCATCTAATCCTATAAAACTTTTACTTTTTTTTTTTTATTGAGGAGTTGCCTGATTTGTGGAGAATGATGTTGCTGTCTCATGCTACATCAAGTTTGGTGATACTAATATGGCTCTTATGGTGTAAGTAATTAAGTTTGATTCATTTTCTCAGACTTAATCCTTCTTTTTAACTGTTTCCTTTTTAGCCATTCTTGCATACTTTTTCAATTGCTGAAAAAAATCTGGATTTTTGACTTCCTAGTCTAATCTAAGTTACTGTATATTTAGACAGTAAATCATTTAAAGGAAGTGTCAATACTTGATGTACAAAAATATGAAGAAAATGTGAAGAATTTCTTCTCTAAGTAGCTTAAAAGTAGAAGCGTGTGAAAAATGAAAAGACAAAATCTTTACTTAACTAGAGTGGAAGCAGTGACATTTCTTAACTGAAGAAGAGCCTGCCAAGTGAAAACGAGCTTTCTCCAACTCTTGTGACAATTACAATTGCAATTTTACACGTCCTGGGAAATGTGATCAATCCTCATTAGAGACATTAACCCTGTTATCAATCTGGAGGGAAAGAAAAGTCTACTTGTGGCTGCTCCAATACTACTTTGCACCTCTGCTTTGCAAAGCACTTAAGCTGGAAAATGCATTCTGGTTGGCATCACAAAATAATATCCACACCTTCAAAACAGACCATCTGCCTGTGTTCTCCTCTAGCTTTAGCTCTAGGCACAGTCCCACACATTTCTCATCTTGTCCCCATGAAATGAAGTTCAGCTGTTTCATTCTGACCTAGCGTCATTTGTGTTCTCTATTGCCTTGGACTTCCAGACTTTCCACGTTTTGCTAATTAACTCTCCATGAGTCTTAAAATCTGAGCCTGTGGCTTCCGCAATTTGTTTTCTCACATCCAGTGAGTCTAGAATATGTAGTAGCAGTTATTTATTTAACATAATGAAATGTCTTTTAAAATAAACCAGATTTGGCACTTGAGTGCAAGACAATATCCATGACACTTCAATGGGTTTTGTTTGGTTGGGAATGTTTTTAGATTATATTTACATTTTTTTATATTGTTTACTCAAATTTCATCATTAGTCTTTTTTTTAAATGTTAAATCACTGAGGTACCCAGTTCCCAACCTGATATTCCATGAGATTTGTCTCATATCAAGCCCAATACTTTACTTGACAAATACTCTTCTTACCAGAATCCAGAAAAATTAAATTCTTTAGTAATAATAGGTACAGTTAAACATTAAGTCTAGCTGAGTCAAAGATATTTTTCCCAAAAGTACAGATTTTGTTTTTCTAGGTTCTGTGCAGTAGGTCACTTGGGTCAAATACTGGCTTGTAATTTGGTAGATTCAAGGATTCCATGAACTAAAACAAGATCACACCTGTCTGACATTCATATGGCCAAATGCAAAGTCCATAACGTGAATTTCTATGTCTGAGTGAGGTATGTCCTTCATAGTCTAATTAGAAATAAACTTTTGTAGTTTAATTGGGGAAAATAATGCGTCAAAGGACACATTCTTTTCAAAGGAGGGATTTATCTCTTTGCAAAGTACTTGCCAAAAATAGGTCAGATGAATAAATGCTTTGTAGGTGTCTAAAGTCAGACGAGGTGAATCATGCCTGGATTCATTAGAGACTTGAGTAAGTTGTGGACTTCTCATTATCTCGATTGTAATTTAGCCAAGTGCTCGACTGACTGAAAGAGAGAAAAATTGGGTGTTTCTGTAAATTAAGTCTTATTCTGGACAGATGAAATATCATTTAACAATGATATTTCATTGTGGCAAGTGGAAAAGATGGATGGACATACAGATGAGATAAATTGATATTAGATTTCCTATTAGTTTAGAAAAAGTTATTTTTTAGTTCAGTTGGGTCTTATAGTTTAGGCAGCTGTCCAGACTTCTCTTCTCTTTGTCTATACTATTTTATCTGTCTTTTATTCAAACTCTGTCAGCAGTCAGCATGCACCTCTTCTTTTTTGCTACTGGAATGCATCAGTTTATAACTTGGTCGCAAGAATGACAATCTCCATTCAGCCCAGTGTTTGCATTGTACAGAGTCTTCTGATTATCTTTAATTACTATGTACTAAGATTATAACAGCAACGTTGTATATTTATGGCAGCAAACATGTTTTCTGCTCTTCTAGTGTGTTATACAAAGAGGAGAAAGCCTTTGGATTTGCACTTGTTCTGTTTCTCTTCATTCTTCAGATTAGTATTCAGCAGCTCTTCAATTTTCAGCGTTGTTTGCTGCACGTAGAAACAAAGGCAGATTATCTGCTGATTTATGTATAGCCCTTCTGGTAGATTTTTCAACAGGAATTATAATCCATAAAATGGACACTGGTCCCAGTTTCACTTATAAGGAAACAAATGAAAAATAGGTTTAGTTCAAACACAGCAACAGTTACAGTTAGCAACACGGGAAAAAATGAATACAAAATCTTAGTTATGCTTCACAGACACTCACATATCAGTTTTGGAACCCAAAACAAAATATAACTGTGTGTAGGTGGAAAACAAAATTCAAATTATTTCAGTGTAGAGTATTAATGTTGGGATCAGTCCAGGAGTCCTTTGTCAACATTAAAAAAATATATTTTTCGTATGTTGTTTATCAGCTTAATGATACTAAAAGGTCCGTCAAGTGAAAATGCCAAGTAGAATTGAAAAATAAGATACTAGTGCTTTGCAATAAAAAAAAAAAAAACATCTACTGTTGTTCTTTAATCCTTCCTTTAATCTTAGTAAGGTTCTCTCTCTCTCTCTCCTTAAAAAAAAAAAAGGAAATGTCTTTTGTGAATTAGTCACTGGTAGCTAGGAAGTGGGCTGTAACCACCTAACCTCCTAGGAAATACAATGGCAACCAGAAAGATCTATATACATTATGTAATACTAATGTGATTGTGCAATGTATAACCCCAACTGATGGCTGGGCAGAACTTAAGCAAATTTTAAAAATCCAATCAGCCAAAACAATGAAACATTCTTCTGCATAGTAGATCTCAATGAGAACAGATAAACTATTTTTAGATTAATTTGTAAAAGAAGTAGATTAGCTCTACTGCTTCCTGAATAATTGGTATTATTTCTGTAATTATTTAAATAATATTACATCCTGAAAGAGAACCATGTGTTAATATTTCATGAAGCTAAACATGTATGCAATTTTCAGTAACAGATCATTATATCAATATAAATGACTCAATGACCTTAGAGGTCTTTTCCAACCTAAATGATTCTGTGATTCTATAGCAATCCCTCACCATTTCATTCATCATAGATTACAGAACAACATTATGATGAGATATTACAGTTTAGTTTTACTTTTCCCACATGAACTGAATTATATTATTAGCAGTTTACAATCACTAACAGTGCCCTTTAAGTTTGAACACTCAAAAGCTGAAATGAGGGTTTCTTATGAAATTTTAGCATTTTAAATTTGGTTTTAAACTTAGCAAACCATCCATAAATCATTATGCCAGAAACAATCACTTAGAATAAATCTAAAATGAAAGATAGTCCATAAGACTCAAGAAGCAGGTAAATAAAACTGATGTTAGATCTGTATTTTTCTTGCTTCTAACCTTTGCATTGAATCCATCTTTGTCTACTTCTTTTAATACTTAGTCACTCTGAATTGTGGTTTAATTGTCATTTGAGTTTGTCTGACTTAAACATGAAGAACAGTGACACTGTACAATCTATTTATTACATAAAAGCATTTTTTTCAATTTTCTTCTTTACAGTTTGAGAATGAATAATTAGACTTGATACATTACATAATGATCCCTGCTTTAAAACTTGCAATTTGCTTTCTGTTTCTCATATTAGTTAATGTGCTCAATTTTCAAAAAGGCACATGTTATTTAAAACATTTATTTCTGTTGCATTACTTGTGATTGTTTAGTATTTATTAGGATTCAATTAAATTAGGGCTTGAACAATAGGAAAAGATGGGACAAGTTCATGGTAAATTATGTACTTTCAAGTTTTAACCGGAGTCAAAATATATGTACATATCTGTAAAATAAAATATGTTACTGTGTGTTTGTGATAATCTGCTGCATCAGTTTGATATTTCAGGAGTTAAAATACTGTTTTCCTTGCCTCAGTAGTCTGTTGGTCCAAAAAAATGATGTCCCATTCTTAAAAAAACCTTCCATCTTCTGAAATTATATATAAAATATGTTCAGGTTAAATCGCTCAACATAATTTTATTTCTTCTTCACAGAAAAAACTACACTTGACCTGGAAAAAAAAAGAAATTGAATATTTCATCCAAAGAACATTGTCATTGTCTCAAATGAGTCTTATTAAATCTAGAGAAAAAATGGCAAAATATCTGAGAAGAAAATGGCCACGGAGGGGGAAAAAATATCAGCAAAAGCAAAACATAAAGGTCTCAACAATAAAATAAGGTTAATAAAAAACTGAGGAAAACATATGGGCTGGTAGAATGCAAAACACTTCTGACATTAATATTTGCAAGATGAAATGTACAGATTTAGATTTGGTGCAAGATCATATTACACTACTTCTAGTTATGCAAAATATGTTGACAGATCCCAGGTGTCTTTACTTCTAGGAATTTCCTTGAAAATGAAAAGCAGAAGAAAGACTTGCATTACTAGAAGCCATATTGCAAGAATGATTATAAATAAAGTTATCGAATAGGTTCTTAAATCAATCTCTACTATTAGTTGCAATAGTGCATTATAGAGTAACAGTTTTAATTCTGCTCACAGGGTTTTTTTATAATATGAATTGGGGAAAAAAAAGATAAAAAATAGAAAATAGGAAAGAAAAAAATCCAAAATAAATCTGATATCACCGAGAATTAGTCTGAAGCATCCCACTATGTTTGTTTTTAAGTAATTGCTGAGGACATATGCTGCTCTGTGCTTTTGTTCTTCATAAGCCTTGGATAGAAAATCTGTGAAAAAGTAGCTCAAATCAGCAGCATAGTTTTGGTGCAGGCAGCCACAGGATTGTCATTTATCTCTGATGGTTTGTTCTGAAGAGTAGTTTCAGTGTGTACAAACTACACTATTTTCTGAGGAAATTAAAACACTAATTTGGTGTACAGTGAACACACTCACATCTCTAATAAAGGCAGAGTTAATTTTCTTCTCAGTAGCTGGTAAGGTGCTGTTTTTTAAATTTGTGCTGGAAACAATATTGAAAGCACAGGGATGCTTTAGTTACTGCTGAGCTGCTCTTGAACAGAGCCTTCCTGCTCCACATGTCACCCCAAGAAAAAGGAAGCTGAAAGTGCACGAGAGGTTGGGAAGGGACACAGCTGGGACTGCTGGTCCAAAGTGATACTCCAGACCACATGGCGTCATGGTCAGCATATGAATCTGGGAGAGAAAGGAGAAAGGGGAGGATGTTCAGAGGGGTGGTAGTTGTCTTCCCCAGCCACCATTATGCATGATGGAGCCTTGCTTTCTTAGGGATGGCTGAACACCTCTCTGTCCATGGTAAGTGGTGAATGAATTCCTTTTTCCTTTGCTTGTGCATACAGCTTTTGCATTACCTATGAAACTGTCTTTGTCTCAGTCCACAAGTTTAATCACTTTTACACTTCCAAATGTCTCCCACATCCCACCCCAGGAGTGAATGAGCACCTGCATGGCTTATTTGCAAGCTGGGGTTAAACCACATAACCTAAAGACCTGGGCTTTGATCCTTTGTTTGTTTTCCTCCATTGTCTTTATATCTTTTCATTAGGCATTTACTTGCTTTTCTGTTTCACAGTTACATCTCACATATCAAGATTTCTGTGGGAGACTTGTGCTGTACGTTTTTGTTGTTTTCAACCAGATCCTCTCCACAGTCATGTAACATTTACTGTTCCTGACATCTGTTCCTCACTGTTCATCCTAGAAAAGCCACGGTCTTGAATTCATGCTGCTGTCCTTAAAGGCCTAGAATGTGCTGTCTAGCACTAGTATTTGGATGAGTGCTTCTAAATCTGTCTTGCTAATGATTTGTATTGAAACCAATCATGACTAAATACATTCAGTGGGAATGAGTTTGCAGATGATGCAACCCAGCTTGGCAAAAGAAGAGTGTATATTTAAAAGAGTTTTATTTTCTCACTGTTCTGTTCTTTTTTTTTTTTTTCTTTTGATAGATGCTTTTATCTATCAGAAAGGAGGAAGTTATGAGATGTGTTCCTATCAGTCTCTTCTTACTGCACTAGATAAATATGAATATTACACCAGTAGAAGTTCTCTGTTCCTGCAATTTCTCATTTCATCTCCTAATTATTCTATACACAAAGGTTCTCAGGCAATCTTTTTTTTTTCTCTACTGACCTGCTAATTATGAAGTCTTTTTTTATCATCCAATTTAAAGACTTCGTGAAAGAGGGGAATATTTCTAGAAAATATTTCTTTCATACTCAATATATATACACAGAATAAAAACTGTCTGAATGACCAGGCCCAGAGAGTGGCTAAAGACTTCAAAAAGTCTAGTTAGAGGTGAGAAACTGGCAGTGTAGCTCCAGAAGCCTCTACTGAGTTCAGTCCTGTTCAATACCTTTATTAATGATTTGTATGATGGCGCAGACTGTGCCCTCAGCAACTTTGCATATGACACACAACCAGGAGGAGTGGTTGATACCTCAGAGGGACCTCAACAGGCTGGAGAAATGGGCTGACAGGATCCACCTGAAGTTCAACAAGGAGAAATGCAAGAAGAGGAACACTCCCAGGCACCAGCATATGCTGGCTGCCACCCAGCTGGGAAGAAGTTTGGCAGAAAATGTCTGAGTTTCCTGGTCGAGTTGAATGTGAGCTGACAGCAAGCCCCTGCTGCAAAGGTCAGCGATGCCCTGGGCAGCACCAGGCAAAGCTCAGCCAGCAGAGGGAAGTGATCCTTCCCCTCTGCTAAGCACTAGGCAGGCCACAGCTGAAGGACTGTGTCCAGTGCCAGAGACATGGATAGACTGAGAATAAAAGGGACATGAAGATTATGAAGGGGTTTCCTTCTGTAAGGAAGGACTGGAAGGACTGGGACTGTTTGGCCTAGAGAAAAGAAGGCTCATGGAGGACCTTGTCAGTGTACATAACCACTTGAAAGAGGGGTTCAAAATGCTTAGAGACACGCTCTTTTCCCTGATGCCCAGTGACAGGACTAGAGGCAATGGACATAAACTGAAACACAAGAGGTTCTATCTGACCATTAGGAAACACTGTTTTACTGTAAGTGTGGTGGAGCAATAGAACAGGTTACTCAGTGAGGTGATGGAACCTCCAACTTTGGACATATTCAAAAGTCACTTGGACATGGCCTCCCCCCAGAGGGGCTGGACTAGATGGTCAAGAACCCCTGGTCTGGCTAGTTCAGAAAGGCAGTATCTTTATTGATTAGCCCAAGGAAGTCTATTTGAACAACCACTTGATCCACTTAAATGATGTAGTCCCCTGATCCACTGATGCAGATGACTTCAAGCTGTGTCACAAACTCTGTCATGTTTGAAAATTAGGGTTTAAGATTGAAATGAGTTCCCCATTAAAAACTGGTAAGTAGCAACTTTATTTATGGGGTCCATTTTTATAACCATATACAACCCTACTGAAATTTCCACAGCATTTCACAGAATCATAATAGCCAATACATATAACTTCATTTGCAATTTTGATATTTAATTTTGAAAAAAACAAAATATGCTTAATGAACTACAGCTTTGGAATGTATATGAATACACAGAGCATTCCATATGACAGGGGAACACAGGAAAATCATTCATCTTCTGTTTATGTGCTAGATTGGCAAGAAAAATGACTAATTTAATCTCTTTTTGGGTTTCTGAAATCTGTCTGTTTTCAACATTCTTCACCTCCTTCTGCTAGATAGAAATACTTAAGCAGTCATAAAATATACCATTTTTAAGTCAATAGAACACAGGGAATACGAAAAATCAATTAGTTGCTTTAGAAATTCCCAGGTGTAGCCCATATCTTCACTATAGTTTGGGTCTGTGTTTGAGATAGAGTGGGATACTTGTCCCTAAGAAGTCCCACCGCCTTTTTATATGTTAGACTTTTTGATCCTCAAGTCTTTATAAACTGCTTTCATTATCCACTATGTATATTTGATAAACATCAAGTCAGTAGTCTTTAGAGATTTCAAATCACTATTACTCTCCTGTTAGTCATGTCATGTTATCCATAATGCTTACAGAGCAGAAAAGACTTTGATTTAATGTTTTATTTAAAGGACAAATCCTTCAGTGGTATAACAGCTCCTAATGCAGGACAGATATTAGTTGATGTAAAACAGACAGTTTATTGCAGCCTGGGATCTAGAATTACTTTGACCCTTTCAACCTGGAGGTGAAAGAGTTTTCTATTGGTGGCCAGTTACAAAACTATTAGTACTAATAGTGTTTTTGACATCCTTTCTTACTCTGAATGGTGATTACATATCCATGCAACTGCTTTTTCATCTACACTCTGTTGGAATTCTACAAATACATTATTCTCTTTTGCTCTCTCACTGATATATACATAAATAAATATACTTAATTTATTTTTTTTCCTAATATATTTAATAATTGTATCATGATTACCCTACTTCATCACATTTGTTTTCTAAATGGGGGAAGAGTACAAGCTACAGAACCAGCAGATATAGAACTCACTAATATAAGGAGAGAAATGAAGCAGCCTTAGATGTAGTTGTCATTATTATGGCTGCAACTGTGGGATTTCTAAACTCTGAGACATTTCTAAACTCTGTCCACTTCAATGGGAGCAGTGCTGACTCTAAGTAAAAGAATTTATTAATATTATCCCAAATACTCTGTTCTATTCCATGAAATTATTCAGCAATATGCTGTTGCTGCTAGTAATGTTTTGAGCCTTTGTATTGGTTTCAGATCTGACTACCAAAGCACATGTTTAACTTTGGGAAGACAATTCATAACCCTGATTTTGGTGAAATGATTTACGTTGTGAAAGAGGAGCAAACAATTTCCACATTGGATTCACAGTTCTTGATAGCTTGAAACATTCTCATGCCAGAACTGATCAAATGGAGAATTGGAAATTTGTGAAAAGTCGAAGTACAATTTTATTACATGAGTGGCAAAATGTCCCATTTCTTTGAGTAGAAGAAAAGCTAGTGTGATTACTAATTTGGTCCATCCCATGAGTAACACAGCAACAACTAAGAACAAGTGCTTGGAATTCCAATTTGAACAGTGAGAAACTATCCAACATCTACTATGTTCTTATCCACAGGATAAATTACCTTAAATAAATGTCACTTTCAACAAAGCACACAGCTACTACTGTCAAGATAGTGCAAGTAAGTAGTTCATAATATGTGTACAGTTTCATTAGCTATTTAAAGGAGCTGAATCTAAACAACTATATTTTAGTGTAGCTAACATACATAGATGACAAGAGTAACATCTGTGTTCACCTTGACTTACCAATTTTTATCACAAATTCTGCATCTACTAGCTCTCCATCTTCCAGTTCTGACATGTCCCTGCATCAACCCCAGATGCAGCTTCCTTGTTATTAATTCAGACACCAGAGGCAGCATGAAATGATAAACTACAAGTTGCTGCTACAAACTGCTACATATCTCACAGATCAGAAAAGTCAGTAAAAATCTGAAAAACACATAAAAAAGTCTGTGATATACAGCCAAGCCATTAAGGATTTGCTTGATATACCCAGGTCATCTGAGTAAAAAAAAAACTGCACCACCAAATTATTTTCCAGATTGTATCTTTGAATGACCTCCAAAAGGAATATATGGAAAACTAATACAAAAAGCAAAATACATCAGTGATAATAAGCTGCTAGTAATCACATATCACCATAAGCTAAAACAAAGGCTAAAATTAGTAAAGAAATGCTATTCATGTCTCGAAATACATTTTCAAGTTTCCTCTACTGTTTTTCAAATGGCAGCCCCCCAGAGTAAAATTGAGTCCCTTCAGGGACACCTACATATGTGAAGCTGACCAACTACAATACACTGAAGTGAGCTCAAACAGACCCCTGATAAAGCATAAACTGAACAGCCCCAAGTGGGCAATTTTTTCACAAGACAACTTCTTACCAAGTTCTCACAATCCAGATTCTTAACGGACAGCTTCAAAGCTCCTTTCCAACTGCACAAATCTGTTGAGTACCCTCAATCATGGACTCAGGATATAGGAACTTCTCTTTGTTTTACTTGTCTCAACCCAGCAGCACTGCAAGCAGAGATGCTTTATGCCAGTTTCTCTCTTATATATAAACTTAACATGTTTTTCAACTGTTTTACTGTCATCCCCTGCTTTACAACTGCCCATTATCCCTTCTACACAAATGTTCTGTAGAAAAGCAGCATATTACACTTGGAGTAACTATCCTAAATGTTTGTGTCCACAATGCTTCTATTTCAAAGCAGACTACAAGCATGTGAACCTAAGAGATTACCTGGGGTTTTTTTCCAGTTGTATAAATTGATCTAATACAGGATCTGTTTAACCTGTCTCATACCCTCATAAATATGAATCACATTGAACACCGACTCTGAATGGTATAATATGTTTTAAAGGCAATTATTGCCTGTATGGATTTTGGCCCATAAATATAATTGTCTTTTTGTCATACCATTGACTATATTGCTAATGAAGCTACAAGTCAGCTTATTGGGAATTTCATACCTCCTCAAAATAGTCTTAATCAATAAATTTTAACAGAGAAGTATGACAAGAATAAACCTCAATGTCCAAGTGCTTCAATCTGGGTCATCTGTCCCTTTGCTATGCTTCTGCTGATATGTGTCTTCCCTTAAATTTAAAAAATATCTTTTTCTTTATTATAAATACTTCTGTGGTAATTCTTAGGCTGGGAGTTGGATAAAACCATAATAAAGCTGTGAAGTAAAACACTGGCCACATTAATGACAAATATAGATTAAAAACCAAACAAACAAAACCAAAAAAACAACATCAAATTACTTTTGTGATGGAGAAAATAGAACAGCCGGCATTAATGCACAAAACTAAGTGACAGAACAAGATGAGCTTCACTATACAAATAATTTCATAGACCTTCACAGCAATTAAGGTTAGAATTTGATTGGTTTTGTAGTATCTGTGTATGCATTGGTTTTCAGAAAACAGGAACAAACAGACATGGATTTGGGTTTGTTCTCAAAGGGAAGTTTAGAGACAGAATAATTCTGGCCAAACTGGTGATTGGAAGAAATCTTGTATCTCATTCCTAAAACACAGTGTAGTGTGCTGTTGAACTTAAAAACCTCTGGGAATGTGGAATTGTAGTGGGTTGACACTGTCTGGATGCCAGACACCTGTCAAAGCCAATCTCTCTTTCCTCTCCACAACTGGACAAAGGAGAGCAAACACACCTCAGGGTTCATGAGTTGAGGTAAGGACAGAGAGAGATCCCTGACCAAATATTATCATGGGCAAAACAGGCTTGAATTAGAAATAATAATTGAATTTATTACTAACAAGGTCAGAGCAGGATACTGAGAAGAAAAATAAGACCTTAAAAACCTCTTCCCATCATCTCTCCCCCCTTCCCAGCTCTGCCTTCTCCCCCAGAGGTTCCAGGAGACAAGGAATGGGGGTTATGGTCAGTTCATCACTCATTGTTTCTCCCACTGCTCAGGGAGAGGAGTCCTTCCCCTGCTGCACCATAAGATCCCTCCCACGGTAGACAGTTCTCCATGAACATCTACAATGTGAATCCATGTAACAGGCAACAGATCTCTGAGAAGTGCTGCTGTTCAGAACAGGCAACAGTTCTCCCCAAACTGCTGCAGTGCAGGCCACTCTTCCAAGGGGTGCAGTTCTTCAAGAACAGGCTGCTCTGT
Source organism: Leptocoma aspasia (assembly GCA_013399835.1). Classification (NCBI taxonomy): domain Eukaryota; kingdom Metazoa; phylum Chordata; class Aves; order Passeriformes; family Nectariniidae; genus Leptocoma; species Leptocoma aspasia. The sequence continues at coordinate 176,570 of VXAX01003958.1, forward strand.
TGTGGGCTTCCCTCTCCATGGAGCTCCCATGAGTTCACAGCCTCCTCTCAGGCATTTTCCCACTCTGGTGTGTGGAGCCCCTGCAGCCTCCAGGGGCTGCAGGGGCACAGCTGCTTCACCATCATCTGGACCTTTGGCTGCAGAGATATCTCAGCTCCAGCACTTGGAGCACCTCCTTCCACTCCTCCACTGACCTTGGTGTCTGCAAAGTTGCTCCTCTCACATATTCTCACCCTGTTCTTCTCTGGCTCCAATTATAGCTGCACAGTAACTTATTTTATTTCTTTCTTCTTAAACACATTATCACAGAGGCATTACCACAATTTCTAATTGGCCCAGCCTTGACTGGAGTCACATCTGTCTTTGGAGCCACCAGAGATTGGCTCTGCTAGACATCACGGCAGCTTCTGGCAGCTTCTCACAGAAATCACCCTTGTAGCCCTCTGCTACCAAAACTTGGCAATGCAAACCCAAAACAGGACCATCACCACATTTCAGCCCTGAATCAGCATTTTCACAAAATTTCTCTGAAGTGAAGTATTTAATTTCCTTCTGCCCGGAGTAATATAAATTGTTATTTGGGCCCAATAACAGTCATAGTTGGGATGAAGTATTGTCAGGAGTGGCTAGCTAGATAGGTAGGATTAATTTTTTCTGTTTTGGAGACATAGTATGAAAATTACATTGGCATTATATATGAATGAATTAGTCAGGACAGTAAAAACTCATGTCCCAAACCCAGTTTGTTTTTTTAATCTATCACAGAAATGAATATCAAAATAAGATGATATCATATTTCCCTAACAATGTCAGCTATCCTTTAACAGTTTAGAGAAGTATTGCAATAAGTGTTCAATGCAGGTGTACAAAATCTGTTCTTCTGATGTCTCTTCAAATCCATTTTTTTCTGTGGCTTATGCTTCCGGTTGTCCATGAATTTTATTATGTGAACCATCTGCAAGTCTGTGATGGGCATTGGTACTTTGGTATCATGCAGACAGAGGTATAAAGACAGTTTGAATTGCAACCACCTCTGTGAAAAAATAAAAGGAGCAAACCCTAAAACAACAAGGAGAGAATTAATAGCTTGACCGTGGAGACTGTAAAAATTTTTGTTACAGCATGAACCCCATCATCAATTTCTCTCTCTACTGGAGAGAGAACATTAGTAAGTTCCAATTTTTCAATTAATTGTTTAGTTGAAATATATTACACTCACACATTTTTAATACAGTGTTTAGCCTCCATATCATTTGGAATATCATATGTCAGGGTAAAACTTGAGATAAACTACTGTTTATGTTTAATAATGTGGGAGTAATTACCTCCACGTGTAATCACCACATACCACGTGTATGATTTACATAGTACATGTTGTGTTACAAGGTACAGTCTGTGTCTCACATTCTTCCTTCCTTAAAATTTTAATTTTTCAATAGTTATCCTTATTGGAAGTGTTTGCATCAAGTAATTTTAGTACAATTCATATAGTAAGCATAGTTTCTCCCAATGTTAACTATTTTGAATAATTCTTTCTTTTTTTTAATTTTCCTTCTATATCTTTATACCTAAAATAATTATGAAATAAGCACTGGGTTTTGAAAAGTTCTCACAAAGGTTCCCAAATACTGTGTTGATGAACTGGTACACACATAGTGAAATACGGAAGGAAAAGGGAAGGGAAAGAGAGCAGGAGTGGAAGGGAGGGAAAGGAAGAAGAAACAGTCTTGGATTTCCCTGTAGATACAAGTTACTAAAGGGGTTTTTAAATTGCTTTTGAAAACCTCACAATTATTGCATTGAAAGTAAATAAGTCTTTTTTTTCTTGTCTCGGAATTTTTTGAGTTAATTTTTTGTTGTTGTTGTTTTTTGCTAGTTTGTTTGTTTTCTTTGGTTTGACTTTTATTCCAGTACCCATTTTTCACACTTTGGTCAAGTTGATTGTTTTTAAATTTTAGTATGAATTTTTTATTTATTTATACTTGTCACTATAACAGAAAATGTCTTTCTACTACTTGTTATGGTTCTATATAATTTCCTGCAATTCCAGATGTGACTTGAAGCAAAGCTTATAAAAAGAAAGAGACATATTTTTTTTATGAACACAAGAATTATTTGTTGAATTTTTTGCTGAATTTTTTGCACAGAGAATTTATCTATATGTTTGAAAAAAATGTTGGTTCATATTTTTACATGGCAATCCATATATGCCTGTGAGAATTGATATACTATTCAAAAATATTTGAAATATTTTCTCAGAGCACAAAGAGGGGGAAATGTAGAAATTATATATGTGCATATGAACTGCTTTTGAAATTCACAACTTCTGCTAGATGCTAAAATGAACCTTGAGAGATGAGTCCACAAGAGTCCACAAGACAATTCTATTTCATGAATTCAATTCTATTTCATGAAAACTACAGGTGTTTCAGACTACAAACCAATATTAAAAGGTTCACTTCAGGAGAGTACTTAATGCACTTCAGCTGTTAAAGGGTGGTCAGTTCAATTCAGCCAAGCACAGTTAAAGCCAATCCAAACTAACTCTTATGCAAGGCACACAGTGTAGACATCACATCTTCATTGAGAATGTTTGTCCCTACAAACACCACCCTGTTGGGCCAAACAACTTGCTGAAGCAAAGAGAGCCACAAGTTGGCCTATTAAGAAGTTTTGGCCCAGTATTTTTCAGACCCATGTTAACAAAAAAAAGACATTTGATCTGGTTTTACAGGAAAGGGTCAGACACAACAAAGCACGGGTATAACCACAGGGAACTTCAGTCATTCAGATCATGTGATTCTTGTATTACCCATTAAGCATCCTTTTGATTTACCTGATGAACACATCCACTGATGCTTGTTACAATGTGTAACATTTTCCTTTTCCACAGGACACGTGAAGTTGTTTAGAGCTATCACTACAATATTGAAAGATAATTATTTCACAGGAATAACAACTGGCATCTTTAAATATGCTCCTTACCATTACCTTTCCTTTTCCTTGTGATTGTCCTTCCTTTTTCTAAGCCACAATAAGTTTAGTGCTCTTCTTAAAGTGATAGTTCATGTGTTTACTTTTAGGCCAATCATTTATGTTCTCCATATTGTTGCAGATGTGAACAAGTATGCTATCATTTCATGCGTCTGAAGGAGTTTATGACTACACGTATCTATGGCTCAATGTATTATCTGAACACATAAACATAGATACACATACACAGGGAAAGCAAGGAAAGATTAGAAATAATATTTCATTTAATAATTTCCAAAGGGGGTATAGAATCTTAGACTTAATTGCAACTTTTAATAGAATTTGCTATTTTCTGACTGAAAAATCTTACAAGACTGGATGTCACAAATGTGATATACAATTTGTGTTTGTATATCACACAAATGTGATATACAATATTGAAATACAATAATGCATTTTTAAACTTCATTTTGGTAAAGAGTTTATCACACAATTAAACCAAATAATAAACAGAAATAAGTAATCAAATGATACTATGGCTTGATTTTTAATATTAGGTTGTGGAATCTCTTCAAATGTTATTTTTTTCTCAGTTCCACATGTTTGAAAAATGCCTGAAAAAATAAAATTATTTATAGTAAATTATGTACAGAATGGTGATTGACACACTAATAAAACTATTAAAGGTTTACATATTCCTTTAGCATTGTTTGTTTTATTAAGCCTGAAATGAATCTAAGACTTGAAAGAGAAATAAATATTGCAGATTTAAAATTAACAACCATCAGGAGAAAAACTCTAGAGGTTCATTCACCCTTAAAATATAACTTAATGATGTCTAAAATTTTTTTTATTGACAGTAAAAAATCCAGTAGGGTTCCTATAAAAAGGATGTCCCCTGAGTAGAGAAGCTATTGGAAATGACAGCAATTAAATCAAGCTTATGAAAGATTTAGACTCATTCCAAGGTGAATTTGTTTCAGTGAATACCATCTATTCAACCAGGTAATGGGAAAAGACTGAAATAAATGTATATATATAGAATAAATAAATTTGGAATTTTCATAAAAAGGGATGGACTTTATTAAAATATATGTTAAACATTTTATGACAATCCTGACTAACTGGATGCAGAAAAATAAGGAAGAAGAGAATTATTGCAAAGAGTGTTACAGATATGTGAGTAGTACATTGATATTGCAGACTCATAGTTACCAACCAGAAAACAGTGCATTTTAATGGAAAAAAAAATCACAAACCACTTTAATTACTAGCAAATGCTGTTGATGTCTTTTCTTCTTCATGTGCTTTGCAAAAATGGATGATTTGTAGATAGTAATTTTTATGTATTGCCTTTAACAACTCCATTATATTCTGGAAAAAAGATAGCATATTTATCCAGCTTAACAGGCCATTCTGGGAGCAGTGATAACAGAAAAATCCACCTGAAGCAAGCAAGGATTTTGATGTTCTGTATATGTGAAGCTGATGTTTTGGAGTCATAAGAAGAGCTCCTAAACAGCTAGTATGGAAATGAATATTACAGCTAAAAAAGGGTGGTTTATGGATAAAACCTTCTCATAGCAAATTACATGATTTTATCCCTACTTAATTACAATTCCATTTTAGCAAAACAAAGACTAATCTAAGGTATTGATAATTGCTCTGTCTGATAGAAATTCAAGGATACTGCTCTTCAGTACATTGCAGAGCTTTTCTTTATGCCTAAAGTATGTCAAGATGTACACAGCCATGAGAATTGAAAATTAAAATATTGAATAATTCTCTCTACAAATGAAATAAAAACTAAAAAAAAAAAAAATCCCAAAGGCCAAACAAGAAAAAATTGGAACCTAGGAGCTAAACCACAGCCTTTTGTACTTCTGCTTGAGAAAGCTTCTAGCTGTGATTGCAGCTTCTAGAACATTTTCTGTGTAAACTTAAGTTTTACTTTCAAAGAATCCTCTTCACCTAAATGTTGTTTAGAGACATAATCTTGTAGCATCTTTTTGGGTTGATTTACCAGCATTATTATTAGCTGCGGGAGACTTTTTGCTGTTTCCCCACACACTGCTGGGAACCTACCCCCTGGGCCCTTGAAGGAGGTTCCCTCCCGTGAGTTCTTTGCCNAAAGACAGCTTATACCAGTTAAGATCATGACACTCAAATTAATCTAGTTTTATGTTTCTTAACGTCTGTTTATATGAAAGCTCTTTATGCAAGTAGGTAGAAACGGATGTAGGACAACAGTACAGTCAATTGCACCCACTGTGATGTTACCTGGATTGTGATCAGTCAGTTCTCCAGAAATGGCTGCCAGAGCTTTAAAAAAAAACCTCTCAGTCTCTTATGATTTACCCCATCACTAGCAGTTACTAATCTCACTGTTAAGTTTTATAAATGTGTGTTTTCTTACGTATTTCTGTGTGAAAACATCCAGGTTTCTCGTTGCTGGTGAAGGTGTTTAAATTAAATATTTACAAGCAAATTAGAAGCACTCACAAGCTTTCTTTTTATATTCCCCATAAGAATTGCTGAGAGGGGCACAGTTACTCCTTGCTACATGGTTGGGTGTCATCTTCAATGTCTCAAAGATTCCTGCAGCAATCATGTCTGTGGGGTTGCAGAGGTTTGAGGGGTGGAACAGGTCAGTCAGTCTCATCTCTTTGCCTGGTAAGATCATGAAGCAGATCCTCCTGGAAGCTGCGCTGGGGCGTATGGAAAATAAGGAGGTGGTTGGTGACAGCCAACATGGCTTCATTAAGGGCAAATCATGCTTGATAAATTTGGTGGCTTTCTATAAAGGGATTAAGGTATTGGTGGATAAGGGAAGAGCAACTGACATAACCTACCTAGACTTGTGCAAAGCATCTGATGTGCTGCAAGACATCCTCATATCTAAACTAGAGAGACGTGGATTTGAAAGATGGACCACTCAGTGGATAAGGGGTTGACTGGATGGCCACACTCAAAAATCTATGGTCGGTTATTTGATGTCTAAGGAGAGATCAGTAATGAGCGGAGTTCCTCAGGGATTGATTGGTACTGGGACCAGTGCTGTTCATTATCTTTGTCAGAGACATGGACAGTGGGATCAAGTGCACCCTCAATAAATTTCCAAACTGTGCGGTGCAGTTGACACGCTGGAGGGAAGGGACGCAATCCAGAGGGTCTTGACAGGCTGGAGACATGGGTCTGTGTGACCCTCGTGATGTTCAACAAGGCCAAATGCAAGGCCCTGCACCTGGGGCAGGGCAATCCCAAGCACAAGTACAGACTGGGTGGAGAACAGATTGAAAGCACCCCTGAGGACAACGATTTGGTTGACAAGAAACTCAACATGACCTAGTAGTGTGTGCTTGCAGCCCAGAAAGCTGGCTGTATCCTGGCTGCAGCAAAAGCAGCGCAGCCAGCAGGTTGAGAGAGGTGATTCTCTCCTTCTTGTCTCTTGTGAGACCACAGCTGGAGTGCTGCATCCAGCTCTTGGGTCCCCATGACAAGAAAGATGTGAACCTGTTGGAGTGTGTCCAGAAGAGGGCCACAAAGATGATCAGAGGGCTGGAGCTGAGAGGGCTGGAGCTCCTCTCCAAAGAAGACAGGCTGAGAGAGTCTAGTGAAAAGTACACCTGCCCATGGCATGGGAGGTTTGGAACTAGATTATCTTGAAGGTCCCTTCCAACCCAAACCATTCTGTCATTCTGTGATTCTATGATTCTACAATTCTAATACATTAATGTAAGACAAAGTAAAGTAAAAAGAAAAGGTAATCTACCACCTTAAATAAGTGTGGTTTTTTAAGCAAAAGAGTAAATGGTTATCAAATAAAATGTCTGTAGAATAAAATAAGACCTTTTTTTGTACATATGTGTTGTGAGTCGACACATACAGGTAACCAAAGGCAACCATCAAACCGCAGCCAAAATGCAAAGAATAGATTTATTTCATTACCCCTCTAACAACACAGAGGCACACAGGTTCCGTTTGGCTCAGCTCATCCTAGCTGAGAGCAAGGGCAGGGGCTCACCTGCCTCACTGTAACAAAAGGCTTCCACATGTGTCTGAGAATGAGTTATCTCTTCACAGGAATTCTACTTCTTAAAACAGACAGAGGATGAGCAACACTAGGCATAATAAATGGAGTTTTCTCCCACTGGCATTTTTACCATTCCCAGCTGCAAGGTCACTTTGAGACAAACTATTCCCTCTTCTCCATCAAATCTTCACATTTTAACTCTTTCCTCCCAACTATATAAAAATGCTGGAAAAAACCTAAATCAGATAGATTCAATTAATAAGAATATTCAATGTTTGTAACTTTCTATGACATCTGAAATTTTATTCTTTGTAGAGTGAAACGTATTTTCTAACTACCTTATATCACCAGGAGAATCAGTGGCAAGAGATATGAAAAAGGCTGATATGCTCAGCACTTTTGTCTCAGTTTTCAACAGTAATTGCTCTTCTCACATCTCTTAAGCCCCTGAACCTTAAGACAGGGAATAGGGAGTGAAGTCCTTTCCATCATAAGTGAAGATTAAGTTAGACACTATATAAGAAACCTGAATATATGTATGCCCATGGAGCCTGAGATGATATATCCCATGGTCCTGAAGGAATTGACTGATTCAGTTGCCAAACCACTCTTCATTATACCTTAAAAGCCATGGTAGTCTCTAGTGATTAGAAAAATTGAAACACCTTGTCCATTTTTAGAAAGGAAAATAGGACGAGCACTGGGAGCTACTGACCAATCAGCCTCACCTCTGTAAGGTCACAGAACTGGTCATCCTGGAAAAGATGTTGAAACACGCAGAAGTCAGAGAGATAGAGATAGCCACATATGTTGTGTATCTACATTTCGGATTGGCTTTTGATATGGTCCCACACAACATTCTTGGCCCCAAATTGGAGAGGTATAGGTTTGAAAAGTGGACTGTTATTTGGATAACACCTTGTCTGCATGGCTGCAGCTAAAGAGTTACAGTTGATGGGTCAGCGTCCAAGTGGCAACCCCGGATTGAAAATACTAACAAGCAGATCTGCTAACTGTAGCTATAAATTACTTTCAGTCCAAATGACTATTTATCAGTTCAGAAATATTATCACTTTCATTGGCAGTTGTCTCTGGCTTTCCTAGAAGAATTCTGTATGTCGATGTTGATTAGCGTGACCACAGTGCAGCAGAAAACATTTAATCTTTGTATATCAGCATTATTTTCTGTTATAAAATAACACTCTACACATTGCTTATTTATCAGCATCACAGATCTCTCTCAGTTTGTGTTTCCTTTTCTCTTGCAGACACTATTCATCCCAATGACTTCAATAACCCTTTCTACCTTGGGCTCATTACTTTGTTATCTAGGACAGTCCTTCTCCCCCTAGTGCAACTTAAATTGAAAAGATATTTCTATCTGCTAAATTAGGTGCTTGAAATGTCTTTACTTGCCACATCTGAACTGCAGGTTACTACATTCTGCATGAGTTATAGACAAATCAAAGTCCCAGAAGCAAAACTGGTCACAGATACAGGTAAAGTATTTTTGGCAAAAAAGTCACTTATAGAAATCCAAACTTTCTAGAGAAAACAATCTAAATAAATGCTGCATCAAACAAAGTGTTATAACACAGACTTTCTCCTTCAAATGAATTTTGTTGTCCATTATGGTAAGTCTAACATTGCTAGAGTTCCAGATCTAAAGAAGAGAAAAGAAATCTCAAATAATACATGGCATGTGAGTAGGTAACTGAACTCATATTTAGGTATGGGAAAAAGAGTCCTTTAAAGAGCATTGTGAGAGGACTCTAAATAAAAGTATCCAAAACTTTTAGGAAGGCCAAACTGTAAAAGCAGCTAGACAGTAGTTGTGCCATATTTCTTTATGTTACATTAAGCACAGTATTTCAGTGTTATTTTGCTCACTTGATATATGTTTATTCATTTGCTGTCTGTCTTCCTGTAATCTCTTTGGGAGAAAGACGTTAATTTTTAAAAACAAAAAGTGTTCCAGTACTAATACTGCATAACTCACAAGTTAATGAGTGAGGAAGAAGGAAGAAAAAGGAGGAATGAGCTTTCAGGGTTGTTTGAGGAGCAACATGTGACCTCTATAGCTTAATACATTATTTCAAATACGGAAGTTGCTTTGTCTTTTTAGAAATTAAACTTATGGAACAAGATGGAGCATTTTCCCCAGATTGCATTTTAGAAATGAAAGTTTCAATAGACAGAAATGTTTCGAAAAAGTTTGGCTCCGATTAATAAAGGTGATAGAAATTACTGGGCAAAAAACCCCCATGTGGATTATGCAGTGAATGACCATTTCAATTTTCACCCACAAGCAGATCAAATCACTTCAATATTTTTTCCCTTAGAATATCATCTAGCTCAAAAAGGAAAAAGTCTATTAAAGTGCTAAATTACAACATCTTGGTATGATGTGTAGTAATTAATAAGTTAGACTTGAAAAAGTGTTGCAAAAAAAAAAAAAGAAAGGCCTAGTGCCCTAGATATTGAAGATCAACTATAGGCAAGACTGAATATTTTATAATAGGAAGAATATGAATTGCTATGACAATAGTCAGTTCTATTTTAAAACTCCAAGATCATAGCTATCTATGAATATTCATAATACCATTTTTTGCTGCTACTCTGGGGAAATTTTTCCTGGGCTCAAAATACAGATTAAAATTGACAGTAAAGAAAGGCGGTGGGGGGAGTGGAGAAAAGAAAGAGAAAAAAAATTGGCTAAGATGATATATTTAAGCAGTGAGAGAGAGAAAGAAACGTTCAAACTTACCTGGGGAAGAATGTAAACAACCTGGAAGTATTCAGTAATTAGGAAGAATCTGCAAAAGCAAGTGGAATTTATTTGAGAACAATTTTAGAATAGATTCACTGATGAAATGAACCAGAACAATGAGACTAAAAATAAATCAGAACAGGAGAAATGTGAGAAAGAGTATCCCTGTTTCCTAAATATCGTTATAAATACAAATACATAAATACAGAAATAAGTAGTTGTATATACATATAAAACTATATTTTTTTAACCTAATTTTTTAATCCTAAACAAAAACTGAAATCCTTCTCCACCAGTTTTACTGAGTTCAAATCCTACACTTAGGGAATATTTTTTAATATAGACTTATTGTATTATTGCCAAAACCAAACATTTCACTCAGCTCCTTGAGTCTGTCATGGTTTAGCCCCAGTCAGCAGCCAAGCCCCACAAGTTGCTGATGGGTGTATAATATGTTTAAATTTACTGTAGAGACCATCTTGGCTTGTAGTGTTAATCCTATTCACCAAGTATCACGTCACACTGAGAGCATTTTATTCTCAGATAACAAAAAAAAAAAAAAGAAAAGAAGGCTGAACCATTTCCTGAAATCTGACTCTAGAAATCAGGTGAAAAACACCTGCCAGTGCCCTTCATAATGTTACTTCTGAAATGTACCAAATATTCAGGGACCATGCATTTGCTCAGCTATGATGCTAATAAGGAATAGAGTAGTGATGTAAAGTGTACAGGAGAGATCAGGAAAAGGCTACATGTTAAAAGCCTGCTCGCCAACTTTTCCACAAAACAAGGTCATGTCAAGATACATGGAAGAGAAACATTCAACTATTTAAATAATAAGCAAGACTTATAATTGACTAACTGTCATGACTTGCTCCTCAAAGGAGTAAGAGTACTTGTAGACACATCAGTTGCAGACAAAATTTATTGTCCAGAACTAAATTCCAGCCTTTTCTTTTTTTTTCTGGGAGGAGTTTTTGTAGTTCACAACATAGTGTTTCCTTTCTATTTAGTACCTTTTGTAGTGTAGTCTGAAGTCAAGATTTTTTTCCCTGATTAGGAAAAGAAAAATTTTGTAATAATGGCTACTTAAAAAAAGAAAACAACCACCTCCATGTGAAAAAAAACTAGATGCAAAAGGAAAGCATGTCTCAAACAAGCACACGCATGAGCAACTAAGTCAACCAAACCATTACTTGTAAATTCACACCTTGAGTATGAAATTGATGTTTAATACTGAATAAGTTGTTTTTCTCTGGTTGTTTACACACTGTCCTTTACCCAAATTTGATTTAAGTAACACTTTTGTGAGCTCTGTAACTGTTAAATTTGGTTACAATTTATATTAGTTATTTGGTAAAAAAATATTATGAGTTTATTTAAGAAACCAAAGAAAATGATAACGTGAAATTCAATTTCTGCTATCAAGACCCTCTCAAACGCTCCTTGACCTTCTCTTCTTTGCAGGGAAAAGAAATAACAATCTATTTCCTTTTTGTGTCTGCCACGCATCGACACTCACTCTCCAGTGCTGTAGAAGAGGAGGTAAAACCCTACATTTTTCTCACAATGAAGTTTAGAATTGAAACAAGCAAGCAGGCCATCACTGCCTCACAGATCCGATTACAGCTGAAAACAAGTTGAAAACAGCTGTCTTCATCCTTGGCTTCCCACATCATGAATACATAAGCAACATGATAGCTCGGAGGCTCTTACACTCTTGAAAGGAGTTGAGGAGTCTGTTCTCCTGCAGGGACATATCAATGGAAAGCTTCTGCTGGGCCACTGTCCTAGGAATTATTTGAGAAGACAGAAAAAAAGGTGAAAACAGAAAATTTTTGAGTTGCAAGAAACACCCCATCTAATTTTGGAAAGCACTTTTTAGGAAATTACTGAAACACTTTATTTTTCAAAACTTAATATGACGGTTTTACATAATACCTTTGAATGCTACTTTGCTGTCAGTAAACATGTGTTTGGGTTTCTGTCACAAACGACCTTTTATCTCCTAGGTTTCCTAGATGCAAATCTAACTGCAGTGACATTCATTGTCTAGAAGAATTCAGACAGCTTCAGTGAAATGAATCTGAAGAAAGAAAACACTAACTGGGTTTTCCTACTGTATAGGAAATAGGTCATGCAATTTCTAGCTTTTCACCAACTAAGGAGTGACTTGAATAGAAAATGAAAAGGTGATGACAACGTGGTGGTAATGACTTAAAAAGCTTCAGAAGTCTTTCAGATTTATTTTTTCCTTCATGAGCATTATGGTGTGCAATTCCTAAAAGCCTATTTGTCTTAAACTAAAAGGAAAGATTTTCTTGCAAGTCAGGGGATGAGCAGGTTTTTTTTCTTTTTCTTTTCTATTTTTTTTTAATTCCATGAGCCATAAGACAAATAAAGACAGTTTTCTCATTTCCTCTGCAAAGATAAAACTGAGATAGTGTCCCCCAAGGCATGTGGAAGAAATAGAGACAGAAATTTAGGCCAAAGTATTGTCAGGTTACAAAGCAAGATAGCAGTCAATGTATGATTATCTTTTGGTTAAAATTGTCTGCTGACCTGGATACTGTCAAGTGGGTTTTGATATTTGAAGGTGACTCACAATTATTATGGTGTCGTTTATGTTCATTATTCCAGCTTATAGTCTTTGCAGTTGCACAAGTCTGTAAATGAAACAACGAATAAGAGATTTTTGGTGTCATGAGGAGAATATCTAGCAATTTTATGACCTTCATGCAGTAATAAAAGGGTAAAAGTCAACCACTACAACCAGTTTGATTGCATATAGCACAAGAGTTTGGGATGTAAGAAAGGAATGCTAGAATTATGGAAATATTGGCCTCTGGAGGTAATTTAGCCCAGCTGTCAATTCAGAGATAAACTCCTGCACCGAGTCTGGCTGTTGTGGAGTTACCTGTCATGTCAGTGGCCCTTACTGTGCCATGCTTTTCATTTGTGCATTTGCTAGAACAGTATTGATAAGAAATCATGTTTTGCTGCTTGCTCAGCATCAAGGCTGCCTCTCCACACCCAAAGGCCATTTGGCTGGAAGTAGGTGTGAGACTGGGAGGGGACACTGATCCAAACTGATCAAGGGGACATTGCAGACCATATGGCATCATGTTATGACATTTGTCTTCTAAAGTAGTCATTACAAATACTGAGGCCCTGCTCCCAAGGAAGTGTCTGCACATGTGCTTGCCAATAGGAATTGGATAAATTCCTTCTAATTCTCAGTTTTTGTACACAGTTTTTTTCTTTTATTAAAACATATTTATCACAAATCATGAGTTTGTCTACCTTAATTTCTCCCCTTGTCCTGTTGAGAAGGTGTAGTGAGATACCAACTGAGAGGGGGTCTGGCAGCCTGTCAAGGTCAACCTGGAGCAGCTGCCACCAACATTAGTCAGATCAACCCTGACTTTGCCAGTCAAACCATGAAAACCTCACAGGATAGAAATTTTTCATTTGAACACGGAAATTTTTTGAACATAGAGTTGGACTGGACACATTGTTCCCTCATGTAGACATTAAATTAAATTCTCCTTTAACTGAACACCAATGAAGTAAAAAAGGACAGTTGATATATAGATGTAATTCAGAGCACAATTTAAACTATTCTATGAGGGAGATAGACAAGTGAAAATCTATAGTGCCAACATGCCCCATGGGAAGAGTACATGCCTTGACTAATTTTTGAAGGAAATAAACCAGAATCCAAAAGTAATCTTAAGCCTCTTCTTTTCCTCTTCTAAAAATTTTTTAATAATATTTGGCATAAGTGTTAATGTGTTTTCTTGTTTTTCTGGTGTTGCTGAATCTTCTCCGCTCTGAACCTAACACTATTGAGACTGATGGATATCTTTTCAAGGACTTTCTCAAGGTTAATGTTAGTCTTATTAAAACAAATTTTCTGGTTTCTGTGGTCAGATATACCTTTGTAAAGGTAAAACTAGAGTATCAAGAGATGAAGTGACTGTGCAGTACTTCTTGTCTGTTAGTCTGTGTTTCACTTGGCAATAGTATGTGTCTGACTGCCTACAATTATTTACAGACATGTCTGAACATGGGAGACTTGAACAGGAACCATGAAAAAATGAACTTTATCAAAAGGCTTCACTGCAGCCTCTGATTACTACACCTGTGCTTTCTTCTGCAGAAGCTTTCTTGTCTCACAAACACTGACATGTCTGTTGGAAGTAATTGCTCCCCTGAGCTTGTCAACACAAGTTGTTCTAGAAACAACTCTAGAGATACAATCCTCCTGGTGCTTCTGAAATAAACTGTTTCTCCTGAGTTTCCTTCTCTTAAAGCGATCAGGAGTTTTCAAAAAAGTGGTTTTCCTTTAAATTGAAAGTCTTTGTTCTATCTGCACTTTAGGTAAGGGAATGCATTGGCAATCTATAAAAGCATGTCTGCCAGCATGAGCTGCCACAGCTGCATCATGAGCTCATTTGGCATAACACGTTTGTGAGGCTTAGGGACACAACACAGTTCTAGTCTCATTTAATGTATTCTCTTAATTGCCATGTAGTTTTCTTAATCAAAGAAGGTCTGGAGCTATTTTCAATGGTTCACATGTGTGCAGAAAGTACTCCTGGAGCACATCTGAAAATCCACCTACTCTTACATTTCAGAATATAAATCCGGTCAACTGATATCAACTAGAACTCAGTTTAGTTGCTCTCCCTTTTTACTTTGTATTTAAAAGGTGTCTTGACTCAAGAGATGTATGGATAAAACATCAAAGGCAAGGAAATCTCATGTGTAAAGACAAAGGAATGTAGTTCTGTGGGTCACAGTATAAAGGGGATCCACAGTCCCATGTAATCATTAACTTTGTGTAAGCACTCAGTGTCCACTGACACAGGGAATGGGAAACTTCAGTTATCCTACATGGCAAAACAATGTGCTGATATTACTAAGTCACACAACAGGAATGATCATTTTATAAAAAAGTGAATGTGTTTGAGCTATCAAAGGTCAAGGGACTAGCTGTATTTTTATAATTTTCTCTGACCCTGATGTTCAATAAATAACCTTTACTGAAGGGAGTTACGTGTTTAGGACTTTGTGAACAGGGCGTCAGTTTTGTTGAATTAAACCATAAAGGTTCAAGTCATACACTATTTTCTGAGATTTCTGAGAGCTGATTCTACAAAATTAATTTCACTTCATACCATAATTCAGCCACTGTTTGTATTCCCAGAATTTAAAAACCAGTGCTCACAACAAATGGAAAAAATATTTTGAAATGTGCTCCTACTTTTAATTATTTTGCTATCAGGTATCTGACATTGTTTAAATAGAACATGTCCATGGCTGGACAAACATGTCCATTTTTAGTTACATCAACCTTTTATTTAATTAATTAGCTTAATTACTCAACCTTCTCCCACCTAGAAAAATATTTAATTTGCTGCTGAGTTTTACTGAAGTGTTTGATTTTTTTTTATGGATAAGAATGAAGTAAAGGATCTGAAAATACTTTTAGGTGTTCTTCTTTTTAAAGCCTGCCCTATTTCTGAGTCATTTACCAATACCTTTATTTTCCTGATATCATGTTAGTAGCATTTTATCCTCTATCAGAAGTGATATGCATCTTAAAAGTTCTTCTCACACTGACTGTATTAGCAGTTATGTAGCATTGTCATATGTCATACAACAACCATGTGTCTAATGAAGAACGACTCAAATCTGCTTTCTCAAAAGTAAGAATGTCATTAAAAAAGACAAACAAAATGCAAATAAACAGGAAAAAATATAAACAATTATGAATATTTTCTGTATTTTGTATGAATAGATGATTTCCAAAAGGTTCTACTATGCTAACCTTACTGGTTTCCCAAACTTGCTATCCTAAGGTCAAACTTTTATCACATGAAAAGTTCAGAAAATCTGTAGATGCATTCTCACATCTATCATTCTCACTGAGTACTACAGTGCATCGGTGATAGCAGTTTACTGCTGGAAAGATTTGTTCCTTCATAACACAATGTGAAATCTTTTTACTAATTAACTACTTGCATAATATGATACTACAGCTCTCTTTATTATTCAAATGGGAAATATTGCCATGAAACTCAACTGCAGCTAAAGAGATTCAGTCTGAGAGAAAGACAATAGTGTGATGCTGTAGTTTTATTCAGAACAATAAGAGGCCTATGGACTCTCTTAAAATGCAGAAAAAATATTGGTCTGTAGATGCCAGAGGATCCTTTAGCTGAACTTGGCATTGCACAGCACTCGCTCCTGTTCAGGGTCCTGGAAGTTTGGCAGAAAACACTCTTCACTTCCCAGGCTCCTTAAAGATTTTTAGAGTATTCCCTCAAAGGTGTGTGAACCCCTGCATCATTTATATTTTACTGAAAAGCTATTTTGGTAACTCTGTTCACCTCCTCCTCTCAAGATGGGGCAGACTTCAAGATGAAGAATACCTTTATTAAGCAACATCTAAACTCAGGGCTCCAATCAGACATCTGTAAAGATGGTTAACCTGCAAATCAATATATAAGACTGTCTTGTCCTCAGTGAAAAACTTGATACCCCTTTAGTTGAATGGTCTGGAATCAAGCCCCTTGTTCTGTGTAACCAGTAGCCCAGTAGCATAGTTCTACAGGTGGCCCTAAAACATAAAACCTACATAGCCTTGAGTTCCTCAGCATTTTGTTGGGAGCTCTCCTTTAGCAGTTTCTCCAGATTTCTGCCTATTGGGGTTTTTTATTTGTTTGTTTGTTTGTTTGTTTGTTTGTTTGTTTTTTGTAATTTAAAGACTTCATCCTCTGGGAACCATTTATCTTTTCGATGTGGTCATTTTAAGTTTTTGTTTTGTTTTGTTTTGTTTTCTGGTGATTAACTTCTGTTTTCAAAAGATGTACAGCTTTGCTGTTTTCTCTCCCTCCACTTGCTCTGTCTTTCAAACCTGATTTTTAGAAATCATTGCAGTTATCCTTGCTGGTCTTCCCTGGGGCTGAATGCACTGGGCACTTACAGGTTATTATATTTGGGTCACTCCTACTCAGACTGATAGTCAGCTACCTTAGTCAAACATAGGCTGTTTAATTAATTCCCTAATCCCAGCTGGAACCTCACTACCTTATATTGAATACTAAAGAAGCTGAGACTGATTTGGTGTCTGGTATAATACCTGCTCTTTGAAAAGACCACACATGATTCATTTTCAACAAAATGAGAACTGTGGTAGAAAATCACATCAGATATATTTAAGAGGCTGCATATCCCACCCCTGTCATCCTGCTAACTTTCTATTCATAAGTATTTTTTTATCATAGTACATATAAATTACATTAAGTAGAAATAATCTGCTGAAAAGAATAATGAGTATTTGCAATCTATGAAATGCTCCAGATGAATTAGGCACAAGCACCTATAGCAACAGCAGGTAATAATTAAATCATGATGATTATCAATACAGAAGTTAAAAACAGTGATTCTAGCAAATGAAGAAAAGAAGGGAACAATCTTATAAAATGAACAGTAA
The DNA here is from genome assembly GCA_013399835.1 of Leptocoma aspasia. Taxonomy (NCBI): domain Eukaryota; kingdom Metazoa; phylum Chordata; class Aves; order Passeriformes; family Nectariniidae; genus Leptocoma; species Leptocoma aspasia. The sequence goes on from VXAX01003958.1 coordinate 193,850, forward strand.
GAAAATTGAATCCTATTAGAAATTAAGTATTGGAAGGACACTTCAAAGGCTAGGAGCTGAGCACCCAGCAAACTCCCTATCCTACACCAGATTTGAAATGTTGAAAATAAACTGGGCATTATTCTGAAGTGTACTTCTTAAAACAGTCTAAATAATGAAAAAGTCTTGCCTGATCATTTTTACAGTGAGAGTGAGTGGTGATGGCATAATTTTTAATTAATTCCCTAGAAGTCAAAAAGAAAAAAACACAGCTGCTAACCATGCGGATTGTGCGATGAACGGCATCATATTTCCAAAGAATTTCAAGATTTTATGAGGAAATACAACTAGAATATGTTCAGCTCAGTAAACAAACCAATCTTGCATTGTTTGGTAGACTAGCAATAGCATTACAAATTGTACCCAAGGAAAATGAGTCTTATTTCTTTGGTGGCAGCCTTATCAACCTCACCACACCAACTTCGCCTTACCACAGCAGGTTGTTCCAATCAAATCTTTGGGCATGTTTAGCATCACCATCAGTCCTAAAGTAAATGCAGTGTGCAGTCTTCTTCTTCTTCTTCTTCTTCTTCTTCTTCTTCTTCTTCTTCTTCTTCTCTTTTTCTTCTTCTTCTTCTTCTTCTTCTTCTTCTTCCTCTTCTTCTTCTTCTTCTTCTTCTTCTTCTTCTTCTTCTTCTTCTTCTTCTTCTTCTTCTTCTCCTCCTTACTTTTATTTTTATTTTTGCACTGCACTAATTAATTATAGGTGCAGCATATGGCTTTTTGTTGTCTGAGATTATACTTATGTCAAAACATTATTTACAAAGTTATTTTGACATATTTTTTTCTTTTCCACCTTTTCAGATCCAAAAGAAGTGATCACACCCATTTTCTCACTTATTTTACTACTACACAATATTCCAAACCAACCAAAAATGATGTAATTAGAATAAATTATATTTGTCTTTGCCTGTGTAATTATATCCTGTTTTTCCCCATTGGATCCACACTGGAATTCTAAATTAATGCTTCAGATGCACTGGGAGAATTTCCACTTATGTCAGTGTTTTTCTGGCTCAAGCATGCAGTGTTTTGGACATGTTTCCTAGCACTAGAATTATAGCCAGAGGTTTTCTCTATCAGAAAGGACCATTTAAATGTTTTAGATAGAGAGAACATCAATTAATAACAAATGTATTAATTTTCGCCTGTTTTTTGGTGTGCCCATTCCTCTGAGCAGTAAATTAAAAGGAACAGATGTAAAATTTTGGAAGTCTTCCAGACTTTGTTTTTTTCTCCCAAGTGAAACATTAAGCAAGGATTGCTGTATGCAGTGTTCTTTCTCTGTAAATTTCACTAACAATCCTAATTCTGTGTTGTATACATTATGAATATATCAAAAAGAGGGAACATTTTTTTGAATAGATATTTTTTTATGGTATTTACAATGTTGACACCTATAACTGGGCTTGTCATTGAGTCTCACTTTACACTCATTTTACAGTGGTGAGAAATAGATATTTTAGGGGGTGATTCACCTGAAGCTAAAGTAAACATTGGAAATAAGTGAGATGGATCAGGTCCTAAATAACTTATTTCTCTCATTACAACTTGTAAATGTTTTTACTAGTCTCTCTTTTCATCACTGTCATACTTAAGATTGCAATTTTGTTTGAATATAATCCTGAAGATAATATTCTGAATATAATGTAGTCATAGAATTGTTGAAGAGTTTGGGTTCAAAGGGTCCTTAAAGATCATCTGGTTCCAAAGCCGCTGACATGGGCAGAGATGCCACTAGACCAGGTTTTTCCGGGCCCCGTCCAACCTTGAACAATTTCAGTGATGAAGCATCTTGTTCTAGTGGGCAACTTGCTCCAGTGCCTTGCTACCCTTTGAGTAAACTTCTGCATAACATCTAATTTAAATCTACTCCCTTTCAGGTTAAAGCCATTACTTCTTGTCTGGTCACTGCACTCCCTGATACACAGTCCCTCGTTATCTCTAGGCCCACTTTAAGCACTGGAAGGCTGCTCTAAGATCTCCCTGAAGCCTTCTCTTCTGTAGGCTGAACAACCCTGACTTCCTCAGCATGTCTTCATAAGAGAAGTGTTCCAGTCCTCTGATCCTGATATAATGTAGTATCTGCTTATTCTTATAACAACTATAGAATTATCAGGGTGTTCATTGAAATGGGTCTGGATCTAAAGTTTCTTTTAAGCTGACAAGACACCTTCTCTATTCTTTACTCTTGGAGAATGTGTCTCAATCCCTGATTTTAGTCATAATTAGGTGCCTAAGGGAGCTAAGTTTATTCAAATCTTGGTGAACAACACTCTCAGGCACATGATATGACTCTTGGGCACATCTCTCTGACGACTGTGTTTTCCAGTGTTTTTCTGTATTTCAGTTTTGTAGCAGAATTTCTGCTACAGAGAGCAGGGTCATGACCTGCCTCTGAACCAGCTGAACAACCCAGCCTGGGCCTGAGTAAAAGCCTATGTAAAGGCCTGAGGCCTGAGTTAAGGCCCAAGCCTGTGGCGTTGTTGAAATTATTTTAAGGCATGCAAAGGTAGTGGGCAATTCACTTGTGTAGTAATAGATACAGATGTAGGCTTTAGTTAGACCGAACACTTTAGCCACCTTAAGTGTAGAGTAAGCAATGTTTAATTACATTCTTTCTATGCTGTACACCAATGAGGGGATGCTTGAGAATGTAAACAATGTTAAAATGTATATAAGCAGCCATTTTAAGCAATAAAGAGAAGAACGTTATGTAGCCATTTCGGTGTGATTACATTACTTAGCTAACTCCCCAAAATTTTAAGGGTTCCCTCTTCACAGTTTGTGCCCCTTGTCTCTTGTCCCGTGAACTGGGCACCACCGGCTTAATATTCTTTACTATATCCATCAGCTATTCACACACACCAGTGAGATGCTCCCTCTCAGTAAGGAAAATCTTCTCCCCTCCAGACTGAACAATCTGTTCTTTCTCAGGCTCCCTCATAGCAATGGTGCTTCAAGCCTTTCAACGTTTTTGTGCTTCAGCACTGGGCACAGCACTCCAAATGTGTCTCACCAGGGCTGAGCAAAGGGCAGAGATCACATCCCTTGACTGTCTGTCAACTTTTCCTAATGGAATCCAGGAGGCTCCTTTGTCATAACAATATTTTGCTGGTTTATAGTCAGCTTGATTGTACACCAGCTCACCCAGGTTTTTTTCTGCAGAGTTTCTTACAGTCCTTCCTGGTGCATGGAGATTATTCCTCCCCAGGTGCAGAATTTGACATTTCCCTCTTTTTGAACTTCACATGAACCATCCCTGTGAAATTTGCCATGCTCTTGTGGTGTCACTGAATGGCAACACAAGCAGCTGCTGACAGATGCTCCTCCTAGTTTTGTCTCATCTGCAAATGACTTTTCACATAGGTGCAGATATCAGTCCAATTCTTTATGGTTTTTTGACATTTCTGTTTAAATTGTTGACTACCTTAAAGTTCTGGACTAGCTATGGAGGATGAGCACCTCCAAGTGATTTATGTGTGGAGAAGGGGTTTTTTAGTGTTGAATTCATGACAAAAACACAGTAAGTTAGGATTTCAAACTGTGATTGCAGTTAACTTATGAAGGTAAAATAATGATAATAATACTTCTAAGGCAGGATGAGAACAGAAAATGCTCATTTAAGTGTAAAAACTTTCAAACTGTTGAAGCACATCATAGCAACTGCAGAGAAAAGCTCCTAGGAGAATGCAAGGGTCTTAAATACTACAGAGATCTGCACTTGATGGTAATTAAATTAAAGTTCACTGTTGCAGTGCAGAAAATTGTTAGTAGTGTAGTATAGGAAATGTAATATAGGAAACTCAGATGAAAATCTGGAAATGTAAGTATTAAAATTATAGAACTGGATATTCTTTATTACTTATTTTCTGTGAAAAACATTTGGAATTTCAAAGCTAAGTGAATTCACAATTCAGAATATTAGAGTTTAAGAACATTTAAAAAAAAACCTCCAAGGACTAAAAGCTGAAGCAAAATCTTAAAGATAACAATAGCTATATATACAATAAAATTATTGAAAGAGCTTAACTGGAATGGATTCTGACTGTAGTTTCTGTTACATTTCAAAGACTGCATTTAGATTTCTTCTGTAACATTCACAACGATTGCAAGTAATACTCCAGTAAATCCTAAAGGGAATTGCTATTTGTGACAGTTATCTTTGCACAGAAGAATAAAAGCAGAAAGAGTTTGGAAAATTCTTATAATGTGATAAAATGAATGCAGGAGAAAATCATAAACATTGTGAATAATAGTGTGATTCATTCTTGAGTCAATGATGTTGATTCAATGGGATGATGACGATTAAGAAGAAAATACAGAGCAAAAAAAGTCAGGAGTCAGAAAACATGCTTTGTTTCCTGTGTGCCACTTGGTATAGTATAAAATATCTTTTCCTGTCTGTTTTTTAGGCATGATTTCCTGCCTATCACCCTTGCTTCCTGGTAGAGATTACATCTCTTCTCCTGTAGAGTTTCAGATTTTAGCATGGCCACTGCCTATTCTCAACCTGAGAAGTAACAGGATCTTTGTGAACGTAGCAGCCATTTCTTACATCAGATTAGTTACAGAGGGCCTGTCATTTAAACCACAATACACAGCTGGCAGAGAAATTAGTCCTCTTTAAACTTAAACTTTTACTATTAAAAAAAAATTAATTTTGTGTCAGATTAAATCACATAAATACATGAAAAATTATCACTTTTATATATTCCTATAAGTAAAAAAAAAAGAGGAAATTTTTTATGATTAATCTGTAGAACGAATTGCAGCGGTAGAGGAGATGTTGAGGTACTGTGCCAGGTGAAGAAAACTGAAAGTGGAAATATGCTCATTAAATTGGGAAAAGAGGACTCTGGGCACTCTTTTAAAAATATTTACTTTCCATCCAAAATGCATTTATTTTTAATTTTTGATGATGATGACAATGATGATGAATATAGGTTTAGATTACAGTTGTGGGTACAGTGTAACAGATGGTGAAAAGAAGCTTGCATACTTTAGTGAGGATTCAGCAGCTAAATATGATTTCCATATTTTTGAATGAATATTGTGTAATACCAAAAACCTTTCTGGAATTAATAGAAGACAGAGATTTTACAAGTGTGTGTTTTTTCCCCCTGGTAATTTCAGGACAGTTTTTAGCAGACAGCCTGGAGGCAATTGCTTATTCACAATGAAGTTGTCTCCACAGGTTGGTCTTAGGATAGGCCTGCTTTGGGCGGTTGACTTAATAATTGATGAGTACTTCTCCTTATCAAGGTTATAAGAAAGAGGAAATAGTTGTTTTAATGTTCTTTCACAGTGAGTAATTTATCTTAGATTAGAAATCTTATAGTATACTGATGAAAAGTGTGTTTATTCCTCTACAGATATTTTGTTCTGTGAATGACATTATTCTCAAGGAAGATGATGTTGAGAAACAGCTTTTTTTATTGGCTGTTGAAAAACTATTTTAGATTTACACCAAAAAATACTCCTGCAATTCCATTTTTACTAGTATGAAATTGGACTACTTTTCCCTTTGAAATGTAGTCCTTTGGAAAAGACAAATGATTCCAGCTATCTGAGCAGTTGTTTGGATGGGTTTTTCAGTAATGTTCATGAACTCCCTGTGTGCTGCCTCCTGTAAAATCTCTGCTTGCTGTGATCTGTGACTACTTTGCAGTGTCTCAGAGAGAGACTACACATTTATCTCAGGGTTATAGATTTCAAATGAGAAAGACTAAAGAGAGCCTGATGAGACACAGTGAAGGGATTCTGTCCTTCCTTGGCTTTAGTTCCACACCTTTCAGTTTCAAGAACTGAAAGCACTGTTGTCCTCCACTTTACTTCATTTTCCCCTGTGACAAGCAGGGATTTATTATAGTACATCTTCTTAGCATACTATAAACTGACCTGAACACTGAGCACCATTTGTAATGGAAAGATGCCAAAGGCTGCCATGATCCCTCTTTCTGCACAGAACACTGGAACAATTTGCTCCTGCTTGTAGAAAGCTTGCTCTAATCTAGTCTTTCAAAAACAAGATGCTTATTGCAGAATTTTCATTCATTTATAATGAACCCCCGCAAAATGGTATGATTTTGCACATTTCTCCTTTTATGATTGCTTTTAAAAGTTGTGCTTACATTTAATACTGTGGTTTTTACAGTTACAGGGGTTTAAAGATGATTATCACAGCAGCGAGTGGTTCATAGTAACATAATGTGCTGGTGTGCTATTTAACAGCAAATGAAACAAATATGCAATTGTCTGTGAATTGAACTGGAAATCAGATTCACTCAGCTTGGTGACCAGTCACCAAGATAAAGTTGTGGTGCTCTGCAAATGCAAGAGAAGGCACATATGCAACATGTGCCTTTTCTGTTAATGATCATGATGGACACTAGAAAATATTTTCTGTTCAATTAGTTATGAAACATTTACCAACATTACACCTCTTCACATGTATTCACACTCTTCTTTCAAAAACTGGCAGTAAATTATATGTTCCTACTAACATAGAACCCTGATAGCCTTTAGCTTTTCATAATTTCCCACAGCAAAAATAGGGCAAGAAAAAAGCAAGTAAGCCAAGGACTATGTAAAAATGGTTTCCACTTCCTACTGGTTGATAATGGAAAATTTTACTATTTTTTTGGTAGACTGTGAAAATTGAAATATCATAGGACATTGATTTAATGTATATTTCCATAAACTTAGTTTTAAATTCCCCGGGATGTCCTGGGATCAATTGCTACTACAGTGAAACTAAGCATTTGTGTATCTTTGGACCATTTGCTACTGAAAAACTGTAGAGTAATAGGGTCCATTTTTAGTACACTATTAAATTGGTCTTGATTCACCTTTTCTATCAGATATATTTCTGGGAAGATTGTCTGTTCTCTTCTTTTGCCTCTATTTGTGATATGTTCTCACAGAATTTTATTTGGGTTTTTATACATATTTAGGGTGTCATGTTTGATTAAAAAAAGGTTTCTCTGACAAAATAAGACGGAAAGTGTAGAAATTATATAAAATCTTAGGTTGTAAATTTGAAATTTTTGATTGTAAAAGCTTCTTCGCGAGTGCTGTCAAACCTTAACAAACTTCACATCTCATAAACATTTATAACATAAACCTCTGTAGATATCTAGAGTTCTCTGGAACCAGCAAAACTATAATGTCACAGCTTAGGCAAAATGTAGTCTTAGTTCTCACTGAACTAATGGGGTTCCAGAATCTGATCCTTCATCTCCTTTAGAGTTTTGGTCTTCCAGGTGTTGTCCAAATCTTAATGAAGTTATAGGTTTAAAATCTTCATAAAATGTGTTTTCAGATACCAATTTTTTTTTCAAAATAGCCAGAAGAGGACATAAGCATGCTGTGACATCTGTCTGGTCTTTATAAAACTCCCTAGATCTTTGAAAAAAGGAAACTTAATCTTTTTCTGTCTCTGAGAGTATTCAAGAGCAACCTTCAGTTGCTCTTGAATATATCAGCCTTTTTAAAACTAGACATCTCAGATTTTCATCAGTATATGCTGAATATCTTCAGGATAGAGGCTTTTGTCATAATGAGAAGTTTGAGCTACATGCTGTGCAATATAATACAGAAATAACCAGAGTTTCTGTTCATGTTCCTCATCCATTGGCTCAGTTTCCTGAAAAGAGATTTGTATCTCCTTGGATAGCAGGCCACTGGCATTTTCCTTAGTTTATGCTGAATCGGTTTTCATATTAGAACTGCTTAATCACACACAAGGATTCCTCAAGTTTCTAAGAAGTCTGATGTTATTGGCCATTTCTCATTCTGAATGGAAAAATAAGCTCACAAACAAAACAAAACCACTAAATTATCAAATCCCCCAAAACCTCCAAAGACCCCCTAGCCTCCCCTATGTCCCCAAAACCCCCAAACCAACCAACCAACCAACCAACCAACCAACCAACCAACCACAAGAACAGTTAAGAAATATTCTAGCATTCTCATTTTTAGTTTTCACATTTACTTTTCCATAGTGAATAACATTTCACTCTCCAGGCAGTTTTGACTGCTGAGTCAATTCAAATAGCCTGCATTTACTGCGTGCTTGGGTCTTGCTTAAACTATAGATTTTTTAGATGAGAGTAGAGGTTTCGTTAATGGTGTCTGTAATGCTGTGTTGATTTTTGAGTCATTATCTCATTATTTTTACATCAGAATCACAGAATCATAAAATATCCTGGTTTGGAAGAGACCCATAATAATTGTTGAGTTCAATTTTTAGCCCTGCATAGGACATTTTCCTAACAGAGCATTGTCCAAATGCTTCTTGGAATCTGTCAGCTTTGGTGCTGTGACCACTTCCCCAGGGAGCCTGTTCCAGTGCCCAACCCCAAAACAAGAACCGTTTTCTAATATCCAACCTGAATCTCCCCTGACACAACTTCAGGCCATTCCCTCAGGTCCTGTCACTGGGCACTACAGAGACGAGATCAGTGCCTGCCCCTCCTCTTCCCCTCATGAGGAAGTTGTAACTGCAATGATGTCTCCCTCAGCCTCCTCTTTGCCAGGTTGAACAGAGCAAGTGACCTCAGCCACGCCTCATATGGCTTTCCCTCAAGGCCATTCACCATTCTCATTGTCCTCCTTTGGACACTTTTTAATAGCTTTTTCACTTTTTTCTATTGTGTCACCCAGGACTGCCCCCAGCACTGGAGGTGAGGCTGCCCCAGCTCAGAGCAGAGGGGACAATCCCCTCCCTTGCCCAGCTGGCCATGCTGTGCCTGATGCCCCCAGGACAGGGCTGGCCCTCCTGGCTGACAGGGCACTGCTGGCTCATGTTCAACTTGCCATGGACCAGGACCCCCAGGTCCCTGTCTGCAGCAGCTCATTACTCCATCTGTCCGTACATCCAGGGCTGGTCCATTCCAGGTGCAGAATCTGGCACTTTCCTTTGTTCACCCTCATATGGTTGGTGGTTGCTCAGCCCCCTAACTTTTCAATATCTCTCTGCAGGACCTCTCTGCCTTTAAGGGAGTCAACAGCTCCTCACAATTTAGTGTCATCGGCAAACTTAGTGTTCCTTTTAAGTCTTGTATCAAAATAATTTATGAATATATTGAAGAGCACAGGGCCTGAGATGGAGCCCTGCAGAATGTCACTAGTGAAATAAGGCCAAATAAATTTAAAAACTCAAACAAATAATAAAAATAATAAAGAAAAATATAAATTAATAAATAACCATGTAAACTTCAGAGACTAAGA